>OZ057417.1:65816009-66416009 GCA_964056705.1 Troilus luridus
ATTTTGAAATAATAAACCATTGAGTAATTTGTAGATTCTTCATAATTTAAGTCTGTAAATATTAAATAAAGCAAATATAGGAAAGTAGTAATGTATCAAATTACTAATTTTTCACTCATATGTAGAGAAAGTTAGGTGTGGAAGTGAAGAAGAAACAATAATAAGATAATTATTTATTGATTTCGTAATACGTTTCAACCAATGTCTACTGGCAACTACCAATCAATTTTCAATATTATTTTCTTTAGGGTGATTATAAATACCCAATTATGTAATAAATAAAAATAAAATAATTTTCTGCCAAATAATAAACCCACTGAGCTCTGCTCGTTGCAAAATAAAAAAATATATTTTAACGGGGAAGAGAATGGGTCCAGGTGGAGGTCAAAGAAGGAATTTCTTTGACCTAAAGACAGGCCATTTTCTTATATATATATGAGCTCAACTAATATTAATATGTACAGTAGGACATACAAAATATTAAAAATATCCTAAAAAAAAAATAACATGATATAAATAAATCGATGGAGCAAAGAGCACCAGAGGAAAATGGGTATAGCCAAGGCTAACAAGATTTATACAGGTATAAAATAGGAGAGGCTTTTGGGCGACTTATCGTAATATTATTCTCATCCCTTGGCCCCGGTATTACAGAAATAGTAATATGAAATCCCTATACCTTAGTTATAGTACCGATAGTAATGGGGAGGATATTATATAAATATATATATATGATATTTACAACTATATTACAATAATACATCAAGTAAATAGGCTAAGCGATACATAATGACATGTGAAAATGCCAAGTTGAGAAACTACCCACTGGTAGTACTCAAATCACAAGTTCATCTAAGAAGGTCACGAGGCCATCTTCTTTTCAGACGCCTCGGGAGGATTATCGGGAATTGAAGAGGAAGCTAGGTTTGAAACTAGAGGGGTTTGAGTAGGAATGAAGTTTGTTATGAAAGGATAGATACCGGGTTCGGGCCAAATCAGCAACAAATGGGACATTAAGGTCGTTATGGATGACTATATTCTTAACAAAATAAGGATCATTGAGGTTTTTAACGAAAGATTTTGGATTATAGGGATTGGATACGAGAGGAATTCGATGGCTTAGTGGAGCCCCAAAGCTCTACTCCGTAAGTCCAAAGAGGTCGTATGATGGTTATGTAGATGAGTTTTTTGTAATTAATTGGGAGCTTAGAGCGTTTGTCTAGTAAGTGTTGAAGTAGCCTGAAACGTCGAGCGGTTTCTTGTCTTTTCAGTATCGTATGAGGATTCCAGGTTAATCGTTTGTCGAGATGCAACCCTAAGTATCGGATCTGTTCTACAGGCACAGGTGGGATATTATTAAAGGATACTGAAGGGCAGGAAGTCAATAGTTTACGACGTATGGTAAAAGTGATTTGATGCGATTTTGAGAGTTTATTTTAATTCTCCAGTTTTGACACCATTCTTCAAGATCAGTGAAATGGGATTGGAGGCTTTGGGATACAATAACTAGATTGGTGACTGATAATACACATGTATCATCAGCATAGGTGGTAAGGATAGTATTAGGATGAGTTGGGATGTCAGCTGTATAAACTGTATAAAGGATTGGGCCAAGGATACTACCTTGAGGAATATATATTCTTCTATACATTAATATTAATCAACTTATTATTTATTTATATTTTTATACTTATTATTTATACATACAATTGCTAATTTGTTACAATAATAATAAAATAGAAATTATGCCCGAATTAAATACTTTTATTTTAAACAAAATTTGATTATCTTAATTATTTAATTAGTCAATGTTAAAAAGTTTCGTTGGTAACTTGAAAATACGATATTCAAGAGGAAATAAAGGTGCGATTAAAGGCCGGGAATGCTTGTTAGTATTCAATTTCGAAATTATTAAGCTCGCGTTTTTTGTCCCGAAATTTAAAAATCAGAATTTATCATCAGAACAATCATCCTTCCAACTCTTCTTTACGTAGATTATTCGGTCGAAAAAAGGATGAGACCACTGGAGAATATAGGAGATTACATAACGCGGAATTGCGAAGCATGCATTCAGTAAATATTATTCAGGTGATAGCGTAGCGAAGATTAGGATGGACCTGTAAAAAGCCTGGGCTTAGTAACGAACGAACCCATAAGACATTAATAGGCGCTGTACCGACTGGTCTGAGGGGTAGACCGAGGCGTCGGTGGGAGGATTGCGTTATGAGTAATCTGGAGGATTTGGATTTGGTTGGTGTTCCGTGGACGGAGGTTTGGAAACGGGAAATTGGTGGTATCGGCATCGAGTCTTCGGGTTCACTAAGCCTTTTTTTTT
Organism: Troilus luridus; assembly: GCA_964056705.1. Lineage (NCBI taxonomy): Eukaryota > Metazoa > Arthropoda > Insecta > Hemiptera > Pentatomidae > Troilus > Troilus luridus. Next base: position 65,818,345 of record OZ057417.1, read on the forward strand.
TAATTTAATTATTACAAAAAATTGAATTTATATAATTATTTTTAAAATACATTTTCGTAATTCATATACATATATGCATAAACTGAAATAATTTAACTTTTTCCTCTGGTGAAAGCATCTTTTTTCTCGCTGTTGAGAACCTGAGAGGCGAGGATATCATAAAACCGACATTTAATAAAAAGTACTGAAGGAATGTCGATTCAGAAATATAAGAAATACGACAGCCAGGGCCATGACTTCAAAATTGGAAACTATATCTCCCTTTCAGGCAGATGTTCCCACTTGTCCATATCACAAGTTTTAAATTGGCCAAAAACAAGGAATCATTTATGTATGTATGGATTTTATTTCTCAAAACTATTTCTTGTTTTTTATATAAATACCGAACTAACTCAAGCTCAACCAAAAAAATATTCCTCCGACTACGGGTATCCGCTTTGCAGAGAATGGGTGAGCCAGGAAAGAGTAACCAAATATAGAGGGTAGACTCACAGCCGTTAACATAATAAGTATTTTACCTATCACAGTCAGTTTCGAACGTTGTACAGCCACTCATAACTAGACACTGTCAATCTGTGTTGCTGTGGTGAAGGTCCCGGGTTAAAATAGGATTTAAAATGTTAACAGTCGAAAGTGAATTTTAGGGGATCTATATAACCCTACTGGGGCTCACCCCGCCTTTACAAACTGGCACCCTTGAATGGAGGAAAAAACTGGCGGTATTGTTTTTGTTGTAAGGTTGTAATTATCGGATAATTTATAGCTGATACTGAAAAGTAGTTGATACAAATATCAGATATGGTCGAAATGTACCGGGTACGAGTATCTGTTGGATACTTGACTACGCGAGTGAAACGATTGGGTGAGAGGTCCTACCAAGGTCAACCCTCCTCTTTCTAGATACTTGCATTCACTGACCAGTCAGTATCTACTACAATCTCTACTCCCGGACCTGCTACCTCCTAGACCAGATAGATACGAGAACTGTATTCAAGGCCATGGTTGTTAGAAGCCCCGGCTATTCAGTATTCACGAATATACTCACTACCTCATGCTATTTATTACTATAACATACGAATCAAAACTGGTATATTATTTGTTTGTATCTACATTGTGAATCAAATTGTGGGATATAATTTACCATAGAATATAGTTCTTAAACATTATATATATATATATTTGTACATATTTAAATGAATAAATTGTTGCATAATTTTTGAGCTTGAAAATTGTATTATCTCACTATAACTGTGGTAAGTACACATCTACTTTTGAAATATAAATTGGTAAAAAATAAAATAAACAAAAGTGAGCCTAACAAAATGGTTATTGTTGGAATATGGCAATAATAAATTCCTCAGCTAACGGAGATTAATGGACTGAAAAAAATAGAATGAATAAACAAATCGTTTAATTATTTTTCATTAAGTTTTTTTTTAATTATCATTACAAGTCTATATCTTGGCTGTGAATTTTTTTCTTAACTAAATAATGTGAAATGAAAATTCCTTTTTCTACATCATCACACTATAAAGTAAAGACAATCGACATAGATGATTGAAATCGGGTGCAAAAAAAAAAAACAGCTCCAGAATATGACAAGGATTATAACAGTTATAGCGTTTTAAACAGTTTAGCATGCGGCGGCGGACAGACAAATTTTGTATTACAATCCCAATTCTACGTGTCTTGGAACGTGAATAGCAAAAGCTTGAGGTAGGGCTAACAAATTTTTTTTTAGTTCAATTCCATAGCTTTCAAAAAATGATTTTAATCATTTGATGCATTGTGCAGGTTACTATATCTGCGAATAACTCTTGATAACAAAAACTGATGCCCCAGGAAAGGATTACTGTGTACGTATTAGAAAAGTAAGAGTATGGATACCTGTATTCAACTACAAAAATATCAAGTAAAAGTATCAGAAACAGAAAAGTATCCGTATCACTTGTATTCAGATACATTAAAATCCAGTATCTACCCATGACTAAACAATACCGTCTCTACCGTGTACTGAACACTACATTGGTTGTAGTGGTACGGTATTCAATTGTTTCATATAATTGAAACGCATACCTTTGAATTAATGTTACAAGTAGGCATTGGCCATTTTATGTTTAGAAAAGTAGTAATTATGGATTCTTTCAGAAAAATCAATTACATATGTTTTATTTTATTAAGTTGAAGAACGACTATCAATGACCATGGTCTGATGAAAAATTCAGTATACAGTGGCCAATTTAAGCCATCATTCCAATGAGTTCCTTCCATCATGAGCAAAAATCACACTTTCATTTTAAGACATGATACTTTATCAATGTTATTCTGTTAAATATAAGACCGAAATAGAGAACAAATATACTTAAGTGTGAAAAACAGAACTTACAGGAGCGTTAGTAATACACCGCGGTAAACACGGGAGTCATAACAAGCCAATACTATTATCGAAAGAAGTCCTCAAAGTAGGTGGGGGACTTAGGGGATGAAGTAGCCATACTACGGATTGTTTTTTTTTTAGAAGAGAAGAGAAAATGGGGTCGCCGATATATCAGAACGTAATTGAAAAGTTTTTAGGCCTTCCGGCATTCAGCCTTGGACAAAGAGACACCAACCCGACTCAGGAACACAATATGACTCTGGGAAATGTAATTTTCAACCAAACAGAAGCCGAGATTTGTCATCAAAGGAGTATAACAAACGGAGAAAATATTAATGTTTACTAAAGATAAAAGGATACAGAGATAAACAGGAGATTGGAAGCGATTTATGAACAGGATATTTGTCCTGGATTAGAAACTCGGAAAAAGAATAAGATATCACCTCTTCAGGTCTAATTAGCGTACACTTATAGCATCATACAAATATATAAGTATATATATAATAAATAGCACTAGTGTTTCTAAAAGGATATAAAGAAAGGAAAAAATGGGAAAAACTATTGGTGAGCGTGGAATAGCATTGGGACACTAGGAGTGACACAAGTGCCCTCTGCCAAACAAGCTCTGAAACTAGGTAGATACAGTTTTGATGAGCAATAAATAGTTATTTACCCATTTCTTTCATGGCTATAACTCACCACCGAAAAAATACCGACTTTTGAGTTCTGCAAGTTTAGAAATATTTGTGCTATTTATATTTTGTTAATTATATTCATAATTTAAGTCCCTTCAATGGGAGGTTTCTCAATACACGCTTCCTGAGAAACTCTTAAGGGAAGTTTTCAAAAAAAGATCGAAAATAAAATATGTGCTAAATTGCATTTGAACAATTTCTGAAATTAATATTTTTATTACTATTATTATATTCATAATTTAGGATAGGTATCTAACACACGTTAAATATTTAGTGAATCAGTGAAGATTATTATATTTAAAAAAATCTTAATTTATTCTGATAGAGGTCCCTTTAGAATAACAATGCAGGTTTGTATATAGGGTATTATAATGTCTTAAAGCATAAAGTGATTGCATTTAATTAATTAATACTATTAAATTAACAAATGAGAAAGAATTAATGGGGAAAAAATTGCGAATTACCTCCAGTGATAAAATTTTAAATCGTCTGCCAAAACAAGGGAAGCGAAAACACAGCGGAAAATACCTCGAGGGTGGCGAAGAAATAAATGGGATGACCAGATGGCGGAATTCACTAGGTAGAGGGGACTCTCTCTGGGGAAAGTCTAGGAACTTGCCACAGATAGAGAAGTATTTAGGAAATGGACACAGGTTGCCCCAACACCGTAAGGTATATGGGAAGGAAGGGCAAAGAACAAGATGATAACATTTACAGGATTTAAAAAAAACAATAAAATATATAAAAACTAGATAATAATTATAGAGAGAGAAATAACAGATAGCTACATATGTATGAAAATTGAGAATTTTACAGCAGCTACAGTAGTCTGCGGAGTGAAAAAGGTCTGCTCAGGAAGTAAACGTACATCGTGGTGGAATGAGGTTCTAAGGATATAGGTAAAGGAGAAGAAAAAGGCGTCGAAGGAATACTGCCAAGAAAAAACACCAGAGAAATGTCAGGTCTATGTAGTGGCTCGAAACAGGGTTAATGAGGTAATTAGAAAGGCGAAGCAGAAGTTGTGGGACGAATTTGGGAAGAAGATGGATCAGGATCATCAGGAAAACATAAAACTCTTCTGGAAAAAGATAAAAGCTTTGAGAGAGCGTAAGTGCAAAACAGCAAGAAACATGAAGAATGAACAAGGTAAGGTGATCTCGGAAGACAAAGATATCCTTGAGGTCTGGAGGTGGCATTACAGGTAGCAATTCGATGTCAACGACCACCATCCAACGAGCCTCAGTGGGCCTTGGAATGAGGAGGAGTATGACGAGATGATCGAAGAGGAAGAGATCGAAAGAGCAATATGAATGAAATATTTACCAGGACGGGATAACATAATGGCCAAAATGGTGAAATATGGGGGCCCTGAACTGGAACGCACTCTAAAAGCCTTCTTCCAAAAAGCCTGGGATGAAAAAAAAATCCCAACAGACTGGGAAAATAACATAATAATTCCCATCCACAAGAAAGGATGCCAGGCTGAATGTACCAACTACCGACCTATATGCCTATCACGGGTAGTCTACAAATGATATACTTCGATCCTGGAAGGTCGACTTAGACCACTAGTGGAACGCCGAATTGGAGAAGAGCAAGCGGGAATCAGACCAGGGATACAGGATCATATCTTCTCACTAAGTAATATCCTCCAGAAATACTGGGACAGTGACAAGAATATGTACATTGCATTTCTGGATCTAAAATCGGCTTTCGACTCAGTTCCAAAAGAGGAGATATGCGCTGCCCTCAGAAACAAGAACATACCAAGGAATTTGGTAGATGCTATAAAACCTGCCTATCAGGAGCCTAAAGGAATCATTGTGCTCAATGGATTAGAGTCTGGCCATTTTGGTATGGCAAGCTGGGTAAACAAAGAGACAGTTTGACCCCTTTGTTGTTCCTCCTATTCATGGATGAGGTGGCATCTATGTGTAGGAGAAGAACTGAGAGAACATTTCTGGGGCGAAGAAGTCTATATCCAGTTGTAGTCCAGTTTCTTCTTTATGCGGACGATGTAATGCTGATTGCTGACACAGTCGGAAAGCTGCAACAAGCGGTACGGAATGGTGTGAAGAACTCCGACAAAAAGGAATGACAATCAATTCCAACACGGAATTGGGGATCCTGCAAGTTGGTAGGCGGCAGGATGAAGTTCACATATAATGAGATGAAGAGGAAATGGAAGTGGTGACTGACTTCACTTAACTCGGTACAGTAATAGACAGGATTGGGAACCTCGACGCGGAAATATCCAATAGGATTAATAAGGCAAATACAGACTACTACCAGATTTGTAATACTCTTGTAGGAGGGAGGTAGGAAGGAACGTCAAACTCCACATAATTAAGTCAGTGTACCTGCCGATACTACTGTATGGAGCTGAAAGCTGGGTATTGACGGATAGAAAGGAAAGCAGAGTTACCGCGTCGGAAATGAGGTACTTTCGAAGAGTGGCGGGAAAGACGAAAAGAGACTGTGTTCGCAACGAGAGGATTCGTCAGGAACTGCAGATTGCCCCGCTGAAAAAGCTCCTGGAAATCCGACAACTAAAATGGTTTGGCCACGTGTTCAGATGAATGAACACCGGGACCCTCTCAAGACGATGGAATAAATGCCGGATGGAAAAAGACCTCGAGGACGGCCAAGGATGTCTTATCTCGAGTACATCGAACGCCTCAGAAGAAAAAGAGGATAATATCACCGACAGGCCAGAAACCTAGCAAGAGAGCGGGATAGATTTGGCTCCTGGCTGGACGCTCCTCTCGGCTGAAAGGCACTCTAGGGGGAAGCGAAAGAAAAAGAAGAAGAAGAGGATTTCACAAAGGATTTTGCATTGTAAGGATTGGATACGAGATGAATTGGATGGTTTAGTAGAGCCCCAAAGCTCAACTCCGTAGGGAAAATGTCATGTAAATGAGTCTTTTGTAATTAATTGGAAGTTTAATGCGTTTGTCCAGTAAATGTTGAAGTAGGTGAAAACGTCGAGCAGTTTCTTGTCTTTTAGTGTTGTATGAGGATTCCAATTGAGACGTTTGTCCAGATGGAGTCCTAGGTAACGTATCTGTTCGACAGGGTTCAGTGGAATATTAAAGGATACAGCAGGGCAGGAATTCGTAGGTTTACGACGAAGTGTGAAGGTCATTTGATGGGATTTATTAGGATTTATTTTAATTCTCCAATTTTGACACCATTCTTGAAGATTTGAGATATAGGATTGACGAGATTGGGGTGCAACTAATGGATCCTTATTTACTGATAACACACATGTGTAGTGAGGCAGTGCTTGGATGGGTTGGGATGTCAGCTGTATATATCGTGTATAGGATGGGGCCAAGGATACTACCTTGAGGAATTTTAATATTAAAAAAATGAATTTAATTTTGGTTGAATATTCTATATAGTAGATGATAGAACGCTCTGAGGCGTTTTTTTTTCATTAACATAACTGAATATATGAGGAACAAAACAAACAGAACCACTAGAACTCGTGAAGGGTATTGCGCTCAGAAAGTAGTAGAATATAATCTAAACCAACGGTTTCACAAAGAGGTGAATTGCCCGAAATAAAACTCAACCTTCAGATTTTTCTCCCAATGAAGGAACTCCCCATGGACCATGAACACCCAGTATACAGAGGATGGGTGAACATTAGCAAGTTCTGTAGAATAAATGCTGCTAAAAACGTAGTTATAAGGAAACAATAAGACTGGAGTTTCAACAGTTCTAAAACATCCAATTTTTAAGAAAATACTCTTCTTACTTATTTATAGGAATGACAAAGCCGACCCCGCTCTGTATTTTTTCCATGAAACTAGTTCGGACAATTGAACGTACAAATAATTGACGTTCGCATAATCTACGCTCAACATTCATTCTGACTCTTTGTTCCTTTCTTCTGTCCATTTTCCATCCGGATTAGGTTGTCTTTCTTTTTCAGGAAATATTAATATAATGTAGACTAACTCGATTATCATATTAATAAGAGAAAAATAAATCTTCCCATGACGATAAATTATAGAATTATAAAATTTATGGCTATTAAATGAGAACATAACGCGATTAACTTTTTTTTTTTATGATCCACAAAATTTTATAATATAAATACAAATTTTCTCAATGGGATTTTACGCTCTTTCGTACTTTTTTTTAAGGCAAATTGAACAGTTTATAATAACAATCAAAGTGAAGTGGAATCCTACTTCCGGCACCTGCGGCCTCCAGATAATAATGTTATTCAACACATATTTTAAACTATATTATAATAACAAACATATGATTGACGTGAAGAGTCTTGAGTCTTGCTGATCCCCAAATGCGTATTTTTTCAGCGTACAAGACCCGAAGTGACACATATGCCTAAGGGAACCTTAAAGCAGATGGAATCGACAGATTTCAAAAGGGAAATCCTATGGCTTATGTCAGAGCCTACTTTGGGGGAGAAGTCTCCTCCTTGGGGAAGAATCGGGACATGTGGTACCTACACCTGCCAACTTATTTAAAAAAATGATATTTTATTATTTATGACTACTTATTATTGATTATCCATCAAATCCATGCCCTAATTTTTGATAATGAAACAATTTTATACATTTGAAAATGGCATTAATTATTATATTTAAAAAGGGAACGCTCAACAGAGACATCAAATAAATGTTAATACATTAGTGGAAAAATTCCAACTAAAAACCTTAAGTCTCTAAGCTAAAACAGGAAATTAAAAATACCTGTCCAATATTTCGCCTACTCAGGCATCCTCAGGGCAGAAAGAGAATAATAGCAAACCAAAAGATGAATAATGCACCCAAAAAAACACACACCCCACCTTTATAAATTTATAAAAAAACAGTGGAGCCTTGGAGGTTGTGGGATGTGTGTTTTTTTGGGTGCATTATTCATCTTTTGGTTTGCTATTAATCTCTTTCTGCCCTGAGGATGCCTGAATAGGCGAAATTTTGGACAGGTATTTTTAATTTCCTGTTTTAGTTTAGAGACTTAAGGTTTTTAGTTGGAATTTTCCACTAATGTATTGTCATTAATTATTTATTGAAATTTGCAATTGAATAATGATAGTACAACAAAATAAGTTAATAGAATAATACGATGATAAAAAATAGCATGAGATTGAGGCAATCAGAGAAACTACCCACTAGTTCTTCTCTAATAAAAAAAATCAATTTAGAAGGTCACGACGCCATCTTCCTCCAAATTAAAAAAGGTAAGATGGGGTTGGTACTTTACTGAGGTGTTATGACTGTGTGTAACTAATATTGCAATGTGAATAACTATTGTCCGACAATTTAGAAAGCAACCTGAGCAGAAGTCGCCTCAGTCTAAGCGCGATCCTCCCCCCTCTACCTATCTCGCTTCGCTCGTCCTAATTGGGGCCTAGTTTCTTTCTTTAATATCTTTGCAATCTCTTAGACTAATTATTGAAATTTTGCGTTCGACCTTCGACCTTCGACCCAACTGCCCTTGTACTTCGTTTCGAACCATTTATTATTATTATTTTTAACTATGCTTTATTTGAACTCTGTTTAAATATATTAGTGTTATTAGACCTACAATGGCTCTAGTAACGCCGGCCACGCCCTTCGGAAATCGTTTGTAAAATAATTGTTTTACTGATGATTCATGAGGTGTTGCAACTTTTATTAACCTCATAACATATCAAAGATACCTACAAAAGTTAGATATGGTGAGGAATACCAAGAATAAATAATGACTGTGGGGCCTGCACTAAAATTCGCTAACGCGTAAGGGACTTAATAAAAGAGAATTCATAAAATTTTTATTAGACTTTGTTAACACTTATTTTTTTTACCCATCCGAATAAAATGAAAACCGTTACTGGTTCAGAAACAGTTCCTTTTCTCCAAGATAATTACTTTCCACCATCGTCCCTAATTTATCACTGTTACTCTCAAACTTCTCGTTCTAACGGGTTTTTGGTGTTACTTTATTGTAGATTAAGTATAATTGAGTAAAAAATAAATTAATTAATTAGTAACAATAAAATAGTTTCTCTGCATATCCCCCTATAATAATAGATCTACAAATTACAACACTTTTCTACTATTTGCACACAGGCACATAAGTTACACCACTACTGTAGAGACAAGTATTAACAAGATATATGTAAGATGTGTGTAGCATTAAAAGACTAATACACAAGGTTGCTGGAAAACATATGTTATTAATATATTATGCCATTCCCCCCCCCCCCTTATATTGAATTAATTTACAACTTTTACAATATATACAAAATGAAGAATTGTACATGTAAAGCAATATACCCCTCATTTCCTCTTAAGATATTTTATAGGTATCTTATAATAATTTGAAAATTATACATACTATCCCAATTTGTACCTATTTTTTATTTACGAAATAATTAGTTCTGAGACTGGTCATAAATACGAAAATTATAATGACTAATCTACATTGACAACAATAGAACTGAAAGTTTCAATCTTTGAATCAACAAAAATAAAATGTGATATAATCTAAAAATGCAGAACCAGATGCCACATTGTTATATTATTAACATGCTGACATTGCAAGTAAGATAGAAACCATGCTATATAGTTAAGTTGCCGTCAAATGCAGCATTGACGAATTTTGCATTCAGCACGTGTAGCATTGTTCGGCACAGGACAATTTCCTCGACATGTCTGTTAATGTAAATCATGTAATGGGGGGGGGGGAGAGAGGATCGTAACTAGCTAGAATATATATATATATATATATATATATATATATATATATATATATATATATATACATATATATACACACACACACACACACACGAGGATAGTCTGAAAAGTTTTCGACCTATCAAAAATACAAGACATCTTTTTTCTTTTTTTTCAACATAGTCTCCATGGAAATCAACACACTTCTCCTATCACTATAGCCCGTCCAAAAAGTACTCGGCGTTTTTCTCTGCAAAATAATTGTTAACGAAGGTGATTGCCTCTTCATTTGACGAAAATCTCTGCCCTTCGATCGCATTTTTAGATGAGAGAACAAAAATATGTCGCTAGGGGCTAGATCTGGTGGTGAGTAAGGCGGGTGGTCAAGCAGATCAAACCGTAATTCGTGGATTTTCGCCATGGCAACCGCTGAGGTGAGGGTCGACCTGTGGTCTAGTGGTTAGCGTAACAAACTACTAAACCCAAGATCGCGGGTTCGTAGCCAGGCAGGTGGCCCTATGATTTTTTAAAGGGAGTAAAAAATCCTTAGTTAGGCCGTCCTTCGGAAGGGACGTTAAACGGGGGTCCCGAGACTGTACGATGTCAGGTACTCGTTAAAAATCCCTATCCTAATAAAACCTGGATAGGCAAAATTTAGAGCTCCCACTGTAGCATCGTCCGATTAGCCATAGCAGCATAAAGTGACGTTAAATGAACAACCCAACCGCTGAGGTGTGAGACGGTGCGTTGTCTGGGTGAAACACGTTTTTGTTTTTCTGCAAATGTGGCCGTTTTTCCGCAAGTTCTTCAGCTTGTCAAGTAATGATGCGTGTATGCTTCTGTAATATGTTTTCCTTTATGAAGATATTCGATTAAAATAACTCCATGACTAACCCAAAAAACAGTCGCCATCACATCACCACCCGAGAAAACAGTTTTTTGCTTTTTTGGAGGCGCCCCCCCCCCCTTTGCAGTCCACTGTTTGGACTGTATTTTTGTTTCGGGTGTATACTAGCGTATCCATGTTTCATCTACAGTAATTAATCGGCGCCAAAACTCGGTTTTATTCCGCCACCAGAGCGTTGGAAATGTTCGTGCGGACAGCTTTCTCATATCTAAATGTTGATTTAATATGTAACGTTCTTTGGACATGTTCATAACCTCTGCTATCTCTCTCACTTTAATTCGGCGGTCGTCTAGCACCATTTGGTGAACTTTGGCGATATTCCGAAAAAACTTTTCAGACCACTCCGCGTGTATCGATTTTTCGTTTCATGACTGTAATAGATTATATATACTTGTGATTCTCGAGTTTCAGTCATTTATTTAAACTTCATTTGGCGACATTTCGATGCTATGTTGGTTCCATATTCATGCCAAATTGATGAAGATTGGATACTAAATCATTAAGCGGTCAAATACCTTCCAATACTGCACGAAATGTAAATATTGGAAGAGTTGCAATAGTAAGTTTGTAAATGAAGTAACGAGACTGATTTTCAAGCATTCGATAACACGTGTGGAGGGGTAGGGAAGTAAACATCTGACATCCAACAGACATCAAACATCCAGTTTTGAACACGATACGGTAATTGCGTTATCCATAATGATATTTTTTTGTGAAAAAGATTTGATTTAGACCGTTTTTAAAAATGGGTCTCACCAATCATAAACAACGTTGTTCTATAAGATTTTGCTTCAGAATTGGAGACAGTGCAGCGGAAACATTTGAAAAAAAAAAAGCCTAAAGAGATAGTATTTTGCCGAAAGCCAAAAGTTTTTAGGCGGCTAGAGGCATTTAGAGAAGAAAATTAATTGAAGGTGAACTTCGTGGATCCCTTCACCTTCAAGAATGAATTAAAATGTATAAATGAATGAATGATGAAATGAAGAAACAGTGATCTCGTGCGAGAGTTCGAGTTCACGGGGGACTTAAAAAAAGAGTCATGCATATGAAAACATGTGATTGTTGCATCACGATGTCTATCAATAACTTTGGACTGTGAAAACATGTCTCTTGCTATAATTGTAAAGTATAAAAATTAGACGATATAAAAAAAAGTATACATTTTTTTTAAATATTATAAATGCAAAGTTTAGAACGCGAAAGAAGCACAAATTTCCTTTCCGTTCTAACCCGCTTGTTTTAGGATTAATAATACATATAAAATACATTCCGAGTCATCTGTAGGGCTCAAAAATACTTATAATGAGATAGATAAAAAACGTTTGACGATATGCAACTGATTTTTTAATGAACCTTGAACTCTCCTGAAAAAAGTTTTTTTTTTCATTTTCAATAATTTGCATTTGTATCTATAATATATTATATATATTTCTACCTTAAATGAAAAATAAGCAGTAGCCTCCAGCCCTAATTCAGGGATGAAGCTCTGGAATTCGGAGGACATTCTTCCGCTCAACCTAACACAATCACCCCAAGGTCCTAGCGCCCTCTCAACAGATTGAAATACTTTTCTCTTATTTAAGACAGTCCCAAGGATTAAGGGAGCTTTGGTTTATATTTTTTGGAGGTGTTATAATCATGTTATAAGAAGTTTGCACAAAATATACAAAGAGACTACAATATAAAAAATATTGGTAAAGAAATTAAATAGAATTAGTATGTCATGGTCCAGCAATGATTGTGAAAGTCGTATATAAGAACACTCTTTATTTAGGGAGGATGGAAATAGTTGGGGGGGGAGTCAAAAATTTACACAATAAATAAGTTTCCACTTATTTATTGTGTTGGATTTTTGACTCCATCCCCCAACTATTTCCATCCTCCATTAGTACTTACAGTCAAAGAATTTCCTATTTAACTCTGATTTGATTTCATAGACATAATAAGTTCACAAAAGAAATGATGGATCCCAGTTTTTTTTAAGTTTTTTTTTTAAATGTACATTAATTTGCTGTTCCACACGCCAGGATTTTTACATAACTATGGAGTAGAAAGCACGACAGGCCGCCGGTAACAGGGTATAAGGAAAACAACAAGCACACAGATGAACACCGCTATTCACAGATGGACAATCAGTAACTAAAATAATTTTTATATTATTTTCTTATTATTGTATTCATAACCAAAATGCCTTTTATTTTCATTTGCACCATCTTTATCATTTATAATACAGTGCACTATCACCAAAACGTGAATGTACGTTAACCCATTAAAGGGGGTGGTATCTTCCTTCTCTACCATAAACACCGATCAGCCCCCACGCGAAGTTTTTATAAACGTTGAAGACTTGTGTACCGAAAAGAAATTAAAAAATTCACTATCGATCAAAATAAATTTGTCGAGTGGCTCCGCTAGGGCGCAGCAGCTTACAGGAGTGTACTGAATACGTTTACACTGGCGCGAATCAACCTATATAATAAGCAATTACTTCCAAAAATTGAGACGGGTACTCCCGGCGAGAAGTGTCTTGATCCGACCTTGAAAGATGAACTCTGAAGGTAAGAACCCTTAGGATTTTTTAAAAGGAGTAAAAAAATCATTGGTTATGCCGTCCTTAGGAAGAGACGTTAAACGGGGGTCCCGAACCTGAACGATGTACGAGGTACTCAAAATCTCTATCCTGATTAAACCTGGATAAGTAAAATTGAGAGCTCTCACTGTTATTACAGGACGAATAGGCTCCGCACCCGGACCCGAACAGGTATAAATACTGAAAGGTAGGACGTCGTCAGTCTTAGATTAAGCCCCGAGGGAGCTACAATAGCAACATGCGAAAAGTAAAAGAAGAATTTCCCGACACGATCGAAGCAACCTTCGAAGAATGGATTTATGAATAAAGAGCTTGTTTTTATGGATTAGTTTTTAATACATATTGTATGAAGGATTTGCTTTTAAAATGTAAATATTTAAAGATGTGTGTGATTATGTATTAATATGTACATACTGAAGCTAGGTGAAGCACTTAACTTTTAAATCTGTATTTTAATGAAATGTATTAAACATGGGAAGTCGTGAAGACAGCGAACTCAATAAAATTTTACCGATCGTTTGTTTTATCTTCCTTTTTACAACCCCTTTGAGTTTTAACCCGCTTTCCTATCTCCCTGTAAAGGAAATGAGATGGAATAATACTAAAAGTTATCAACGTATCTAACCAGAATGGGAAGGTTGATGTGAAATTATTCTGAACTGTCGTTGTTAGTTTTTTAATCAAGATAAGTGCGTGGAAGTCATAGTGCGGAGGTGTCACCTGTGGTTTAGTGGTTGGCATAACCTACAAGCCCGGAGTCGAGGGTTCGCAACCCGACAGGTGGTTTTATGATTTTTTTAAAAGGAAGTAAAAAATTCTTAGTTAACCCGTCCTGTGGAGGGATGTAAATGACGATCCTGGACCTCAACGGTGCCAGGTGCTCGTAATGATCCCCATCCTAATTAAACTTGGAATAGGCGGAATTTAAGACTTCCGCAAGAGCATTCTCCGATAACTCATAGTAGAGTAAAGTTTGTTTAAATAAATAATCGAGAGACTTCTGACACTCATGTCTATTTATTCATCCCCTCGTTTTAACTTTTGGTAGTACTTTAATGCATTTTTAATTAATTAAAAATTATTTAAAACAGTATACACGAGGCGCACCACAGGAAGGGTGAAGGAAAGAACATAATCAAAGGAAAAACTTACAAAAAATAACTTTTAATAACATTTTTTAATGCTGATTAAGATAAATAAAAAATTATCGTATTATACTTAAGTCTGGCAAGGAAGATAGAACAGTGTGTATGGTACTGAGTTCCTGATCTCAAGGTACGGATTATCCGATAAAATACAGTTGTATCTGTACACCTTCAGGTGCCCACCCAGCTCCCTTTAAGTGAGTAGTCTCAATTGCGGGAAAACTAGGCGATCGTGTGTGATTTTGGCCAAATCACCTCACTGGACAATCGTTAGATTAGAAACATTACCATACCATAGTTCATATAGTTTAAGAAAAATATATGTGACCTATAGAACTTGTGATGATCTGTCTAATAATCGACCCGTATATTTAAAACAAGTCTTCTGGCGGTCTTACATAGTTTTTATAAAGTAATAAATGAATGCTGGCAGTAAAATAAATGTACGCAATTTTGGCTCCAAAATAAAGATAAGGTGAATACAGACGACAGGCTGTTGTATACCGTGTTTTTTTGTTGTTGTTTTATTATTATTTATTTATTGATATTTACAACTATATTACAGTAATATAACAAGTAAATTGGCTGAATGATACATAATGACATAATATAATGACAAGTAGAGAAACTACCCACTGGTAGTACTCAAATCGCATGTTCAACTAAGAAGGTCACGTGGCCATCTTCTTTTCAGACGCCTCAGAGGATCAGAGGATTATCAGGAATTGAAGAGGAAGGTAGGTATACCGCGTTAAAAAAAAAAACATCAGATCTTACGAGAAAAAAGAGAATTGTATTTTGTAGCCACTAGCTTAGAATGAAACCCTTATGATTGACGAACCAAATTTTTAACTATCTTAAAGACAAGAAGACAAAAGCTGTCTAGTTCCAAAAGGTGGAAAAAGATTTAGAAGAGATAGACTATTTGTGCGGATATTCATCAAGGTTTTCAGGAAGACAAAAGCTAAAGTCGGGAAAAAATGGACGTAAGAAAGAAGAGAGCAAAACCGGTGGGGAATGAGGGAGTACTCAGCAAATATCAAGGCAAAATAGAGTAGAAATGATGTGGTCCTTAGCAGGCCAATACGGAAAAAATGTACTTAATACCTTTATATTCAATATTGAACTTATGCAAGGAATTCATTTTTCAACTGTTGAACGAAAAGTAACCCCTCCTTTTCAGGATTGATTGTGCCATTACAAGGAATTCAACATTCAAAGACCAACATCCGAAAAGGATACTCTTCAGCACCAAGCGATCGCCGAACATCAGAGGAATGAGAGGAACGAGTAACTACCCGCTATATTATTTACCGCTTAAATGAAATGAATATGAGGTAGTTAGTGGCTCGTTTTCTGGGCAGTTAATTATCATTTGTTTGCAGGCACGGCGAATCCACAGCAATACGGCTGCCATGTAATTAATTTTCTAATTAATACTATTGCTTTCCATTACAAGAGGAGCTTTATAAAATATTGAATCTGGGATTAAATGCAATTTTACGGGAAATAGGGCGTGGTATTTACTAGATGAAAAGGATTCTCCGGAAATTATTTGAAATATATATTTAGAATAGAAAAAAATCTTTATTCCTGGACAATATCCCTTAAGAAAAACAATATCGTATTAAAAAAAAATGAAGGTTTTTGACCCAGAAAAACACATAATAAAATAGTCAATTAATCTTACATATATATAATAATAATGAAACAAAAATGAAAATAATTCTTGTGGAATATTTAAGTAAAGTTAATAATAAATAAAACAAATGGAAATGAAAGAATGAAACCATCATAGACTACGCCACAACGCACATGGAGAGAATTACAGATGCAAGGAGAAATCGCAGAATTCAGTTCTAAAGGCAGAAACAAAGAATAGACCTGAGCAGAAAGTCAAAAACTGTATTCACGTATATTAAAAAGTTGAAAATATCCAACATATGCATTAAAAACACGGAAAAGGACCTCGAAGACTTTTAGAAGGTTTGGACCTTCTTCACTTAGGACGGAACTTCAGAACGATCAAGGCTTTCAAGAAAGACCAAAGAAAAATACGGGCGCGTTTTGGATAGGCGAGAGAAAGCAAAAACACGAGGAGAGAATGAAAGAGGTATGAAAGAAAAATAAAGGACAGTTGAACGGTTGAAACCGAAGTCCATCGATGGGAGTATCTCGATCGTAAAAAAAAAATTACAAGATTTGAATTTCAAGATAGATAAAATTTGAAATGAAATACAGGTTTTTATTTAGTTTTTTTAAATTGTATGCCTTTCCATTATCATTCTTTCCTTTCACTTAAAACACTAAGAGCTAAATATATAATGTTATAGGTCGACATAATACTAATGAATAAATATAATATTCTGAGTTCTAGTAAAAAGTAGAATTTAGCATATAATATAAATCAAAAACAGATTAAAATATTTAAAAATGTGAATTAATTTCATGGACGAACCACATCAGCACCAGTGAATCGCTAACTCGAGTAGGAAACGAAAGAGAAATAGGATAAACTATAAAAAGAGGAAATTAGAACACCACATCATGCGAAATGACAAAGATCGACTACTGCAACTGATAATGCAGGGGAAGATTGATAGTAGGTGGGGACCAGGGAGAAGGAGGGACTCCTGGGTGCAGAATTTAAGGCAAGGTCTCACAACTGTCCGATTATTTAGAAGTGTCTCAAACAAAATTAAGATCGCCATGTTAATAATCAACGTTCGAAACAAATAGAGCATGGGAAGAAGAAGATATCAATAATATTGAATATTAAAATATTTAGCGATAGTTATATGTATAATATTCTTTAAATACAGTATGTACACAGGTCATGTTTTTTTATGTCTTCCGATACTCCAAAGGCCGAATAAGACTGTTGTAAGATGACTCTCTATATAGAATTAACAGGAACTTATATATATTTTAATTACATTTAGCAAAATTCATTAATAATCTAATATGCTAAAGATTTAATAGGTGGATGAGGATGGCGTGCACAAGCAAGGATTATCTGCATTGAGTGGATTAATACGGGGCTAATCGCTCGTGACAGATTGGAGGTAGACTTGCCGAGTGTAAGGCTTGATAGATGCGAAATCGATCTAACCTCGGATGATAGACTACCCTTGTCTAATTAATATCACTAAATTTAGCTAAGTTAACACCTTTGTCCCATCAGTGAATTTCGCGAGATAGGCAACTTCAGGAAGCGTAGTTTAAGTTAAGAATCACAATTATATTTTGTATTGACTCATTCATATACAGTAGAGTAGAAATTCAGGTATCTGTTCCGCAGGTTGCCGCTTCAAGTTAAGTTACAACGTTTTCTTGTTACAATATTTTCCAAAAATACAAATTATCGTTAGTTTTATTATGGAAAAGTGAATGTAATTATGGGTAATGAGTAGATTACGGTAATTATTTAATGAAGGAAAAAAAGTTTCAACTAACATTTCGAAGTATAGATGATGTATGTTTGTTGAAACATTTATTTCTAGATTATCATACAAGTAAAGCTCATGATAACTTGTATTTTCGGAAAAAGTTAAAAGAGAAACGAATGAAAAGTTAAAACTTGTCCTCACTCAACTCGAAGCGACAACCTGCGGAACAAATGACCAAAATTCACTTAAAATAATAATTATAATAAAGCTTAGCGAACAAAAAGGCTGGATCCCGATACCGCCAATTTCTGCTTACAAATGTCCATCCACGGACCACTTCCCAAAACCAATCCGTCAGATCACTCTTAACGCAATCCTCCTACCTACTCCACGGTCTACCCCTCAGACGCAGTCGGTAGAACGCTTATTAACTTTTTAGGAATCCGTTTGTTACCAAACTCAACAACTTTACAAGCCCATCTTAATCTTCGTTCCGTTCCCACATCAATAACATTACCCGGGTGCATGCTTCCCGATTCCGCATTGTGTAATCTCCTAAATTCTCAAGTGGTCTTATCCTATTTTGGACTTAATATTCTATTTTCGAATACATGAAGACGTTGTTTATCCTTCAGCCTTAGCGACCATGTTTCACACCCGTAAAGAAGAGTTGGAAGGATGGTGGTTTTATAAATTCTGATTTTTAGATTTCGACACAAAAGATGCGAGCTTAATAATTTCGTGTATTTATTTCCTCTTGAATATCTTTTTCCCCCGTTACCATATTCCCTAAGTATTTTAACTTCTCGACACTTTCAAACTTGTTCCCTCCTACAACGATATCACAAACATCTTCCTCTTTCTGTTACGAACCATAGACTTATGCAACATAGCCTTATCCAGATAAATTCAAACAGTCACCTTTAATTGATAATATAAGAAAATCTCTATTCTTTTATGGTAGTACTTAAAATTTACTCAATGTTCAACTAACCATATGTTGTTTACTCCTTAAAAATTATAAGACTGCGATGAGCTGGTCATGTGGGTAGAGTGGAGGACGAGGACATTCCTAAAAAGGCTTCAACAGAACTTCTGTACGACACGAGAAGAAGGGGGAGACCGAAGCTGAGGTGGTCGGATGGTCTGGAGAGACGCGGGGATATCCTCCCTCGTTATTGTATAATTATTTCTCAAAATAAGCTTTAATATTTATATCTTATGGAGATATCTTGTTTTGCCTTAAGAGACTTAGACCAGACTACTTTATCGATTACCTCGAACCAGGGAATACTGGAATAAAAAAGGAGGGTTAAGGGATTGAATAAATTACTAAAGGGATGCGAAACCCAGTCCCGGCAAAAAACAATGTAACAATTACAGAATACAGACGTTAAATAGAAGATAGTAGCAAGATCCGTATACAATTAACATTTGTTATATAATTTGGTCCATAATGGCCAGGTTAAGGATGAAATATGGCGCTGTTAGAGTTAGCATTAAGATTAAGAGGAGGGTCCAAAGCTGGACTGTAATATATAATTGCCACCAGTGCCATCTAAGTATTATTTTCTCGAAGTAAATATTGTATACTTAGCTAGTATGTTCACGGAATACGAAAAAAATGATAAGCTGATGTTACTGTATACAAACTTATTTTAAAAAATACAATTGTTTATCCATAAATATTATTTTTCAAAATATCAAGAATTAGCGACCCCGGCTTTACACGGGTATTAGGACATATTAAGCCTACATGTTTTGTCTATCTGATGTATTTTATTATGTAGAGATTATAAAAACAAAACTAAATATTTCTTTATATACAAATGTAAATGCACGTCACGTTTTTGCGATAACTATAAGATACTCATTAAAATTATATGGTATAAAATATTCTTACTTCAAGGATTAAAGTGGGTAAAAAAGAAACTAATTAATAAAAATAATAGTTTAAAAAAAAAAAAAACATGCTTTAAAAGGAAACCAAACAAAAATGTAGAAACAACTTTTCAATGAGTTTTTAAAATTAAAATTTTATAATTTTTGACTTTAAGTCAATAAGTCTATTTTAAAAATTAGAATAGAATGAGGAACGAAAAAAATCATTTGACCGTAAAAAAGTTTGGATGGTTCATAAGATATTTTCATAATGACTCGACTTTTTACCAATATCGTTAAGTGACGAATCTTCGAAAAATAATTGGTTTGTACAAGGATCTTGCAAATTGCAATACAACAGAGCGTCGATTATCCGAACTATTGATGCCGGGTGTGGTTCGAATAATCGAAATTCACTTAAAAGAAGCAAAATTCCAAACAGTATTTATTAACAAAACAGATGCTTATAAAATTTAAAAGACCATTTCCTTCAGGTATTAAAAACTTTATAAAAAAATTCGAGATAATCTCTGTTAGTAACTATAACGGCTATTGTAAAGTGCAGAATAGAGTAGCCGATAGAAGTTCACTTTAACAAAAACCATTTGATCCCTATCGAACATCAGATTGCTTCTCCCGTCACTATTTTTAAAATTGACGAGTTTGAAACTACGTTTTGGATGAAGTGCTTTAAATTTAAATTGTATCTTTTAAGCAGGCAAGTTTAATTTACTTTAATGTATTTAAACCAATAAAAATAACAGGTGATCAGAAAACAAAAAAGAGGAAATAATATTTTTCATTATAGGAATATTTTCCCTTCCTATATTTATCATAAATAATAAGTGAAAAAACCTGTTCTACTTACAGGTTTAACGTCAAGCAGTACTTGACAGACTTAGTACTCTTTCCAAGGCAACAGTTGTGCGAGGAGGTGGTTTCGCTGTGATCAGGTTCAACATGTTCCTCATTTAAGGATATCAACTTCATAGATCCTGGGTGAGCTCCTGAAGAAGATACCGCAGGGTCGGTTCATGGTTGTTTACAAATTAAATTATGTATCTGCCACAGTGGGATTGAACTTGGACCTTCAGCTCAGAAACTTAGCGATATAAACACTCACATCCTAGCAAGTTTATACCCAGAGTATCTTTGTATACAACACATTTTTTGTAACACCTAGCAATGATAGAGAGCAAATTACTTTTTAAAAACGTGTAAAACTACTACCCGCGAAGGGTCTTTTCTTCTTCTTTCGCTACCTCTTTTGTCCCATTTAGCGTAGGGCCTTCGCGAAGGGTCTTGTGTTCATAAATAGTAGAAATTGTAATGTTTCTCGGATAACAGATATGCAGGGAGGTGATTTACCAGGTTTAGGTGACCAGGTTTTCCCCAACCAGTTTAGAGGCTGGTTGGTCTGTAGATCCCACAGAGCCCATCAGTGACTGTAAAATCATTTTTTATATTTTTTATTATTTATTTATTGATATTTACAACTATATAACAGTAATATAACAAGTAAATTGGCTGAATGATAAATAATGACATGATATAATGACAAGTAGAGAAACTACCCACTGGTAGAACTCAAATCGCATGTTCAACTAAGAAGGTCACGTGGCCATCTTCTTCTCAGACGCCTCGGAGGATTATCGGGAATTGAAGAGGAAGCTAGGTTTGAAACTAGAGGGTTTGAGTGGGAATGAAGTTTGTTATGAAAGGATATATAGCGGGTTCGGGCCAAAATCAGTAACAAATGGGACATTAAGGTCGTTATGGATGATTTTATTCTTAACAAAATAAGGAGCGTTGAGGATTTTACGAAGGATTTTGGATTGTAGGGATTGGATACGAGAAGAATTCGATGGCTTAGTGGAGCCCCAAAGCTCTACTCCGTAAGTCCAAATATGGTTATGTAGATGAGTCTTTTGTAATTAATTGGGAGCTAAGAGCGTTTGTCTAGTAAGTGTTGAAGTAGCCTGAAACGTCGAGCGGTTTCTTGTCTTTTCAGTCTTGTATGAGGATTCCTGGTTAATCGTTTGTCGTGATGCAACCCTAAGTTTCGGATCTGTTCTACAGGCACAAGTGGGATATTATAATAGGATACTGAAGGGCAGGAAGTCATTGGTTTACGACGTAAGGTAAAAGTGATTTGATGGGATTTTTGAGAATTTATTTTAATTCTCTAGTTCTGACACAATTCTTCAAGATCAGTGATATGGGATTGGAGTCTTTGGGATACAATAACTGGATTGGTGTTGACTGATAATACACATGTATCATCAGCATACGTGGTAAGGATAGTATTAGGATGAGTTGGGATGTCAGCTGTATAAACTGTATAAAGGATTGGGCCAAGGATACTATCTTGAGGAGTTAAATCATTAAATAATTTATCTTCCATAGCTGGATTTGAATCCGGGACTTTCTGTACAGTACATCGCTATACGTTCTATAATATCAATAAAAGTATATAGCCGGATTTGAAGTATATAGCTCTAAAAATTCACTCCCTAAGTACCATTTTCATCAGATTTTTATTACTACTAACAATGAGAGATAATAAATTATTTTAAATAAACCGAATTAGAAATATTTGAGAAAATTCCACTTTTGAAATGCGCCAGTATATCTATTGTTTTGAATATTCTCGTTGTCTTGTGCCTGTCAGTATCCGACGTTGGCAATCATCATAGCAAATGCTTGCCAACTGCCGCGAAATTCCGGTATTTTGTATTCGTAACTTGTTTTCTTTCTATACTTCAACCTTTACGACTTTCATTACAGTGACAACATACTGATATTCTGTCGTAATACGGTACATTTACTAACATGTCAGGATTTTCCCCAATGATGAGTATCCACTTTATACAGTCTGTGTGAGATATATGGATTTTAAAATATTAAATAAAGAACTTCTAAAAACGGATTCGAATCCGTGACTTTTAGCTCAGGAGATTTACTCAATGAACTACAACGCACTAAAAAATAATAAGATAAAGTAAAAAAAAAGTATTAAATGGGAAAAGAATAAAAAGTTATTCTCCCTCAACTCGAAGTGACAATCTATGGAATAATTACCAAAATTCACTTAATAATAATAAGGCTTAGCGAACCCGAAGACTAGATACAACTAATCTCTGTTTACAAACTTCTGTCCACGGACCACTACCCAAACCAAAATCCGCCAGATCACTCTTAACGCGATCCTCCCACCTACGCCTCGGTCTACCCCTCGGACGCTTGCCAGTCGGTACAGGGCTTATTAACATCTTTGGAAAACTAGGCCCGTCTTAATCTTCGTGACGCTTGAATGATGCATTCGTGACCAGATGCATCCTTCGCAATTCCGCTTTATGTAATCTCTAATATTCTCCATTGGTCTCATCCTTTTTTGGACTGAATATTTTACGTAACATGATATTTTCGAATAACTAAAGACGTTGTTCATCCTTCAGCGTTAGCGTAACATCCGTAAAGAAGAGTTGGAGGGATAAAGTAATTAAAAATTATTATTTCATGAACTAGCTACTGACTAAAGAAAAATACAATGTAAAATAAATTAAATGGAGCAAGGTAACACCGACAAAGCCTTGATTAATTCTGACAATGGAGACGAACTCGCTAAAGGATGAGGCCAGTAATGAAAGGATTATTGTACTAAATACAGCAGCTAAGACGATTCCAACGAATCTCTCTCTCAATTTTCAGCCTTTGTAAGCGGCCATTCCTAAAATAGAAAAGTAAGGGGGGCGATTTTTTTTTAATTTTAGGTGGAAGAATATGTCAGGTATGTACGAAAGTTTTATCTGGGGAAAGAGAAGGATAAGTAAGAAGAAAAGTTATCTAGGAGTATTTTATATATGTTGCGTTCGGAATTAAAAGCGGATAACACCGAATTTCAAAAATAAATTTCACATTTTTCGATAGGTTAGTCAAGCAATGCTCCCTAAACTGCAGATTCAGAATCGGACTAAAATCAAGTTTCATTCATCTTCCATGGTGATCATCTAGACGGTGACTTTTTCTAGGATTGTGAGATTTTGACCATCCGTTATCTTATATAACCTATCTCGCGTAGAAATTACGGCTGACCACTGTTAGAGGTCCATCACAGTGACCAGTACTTTTTTGTGTTTTTAAGAATGATATTAGCTTATATGATATCCAGCTCGTTATTCACTCATAAACTCACAGATCAATACTTAAATCACTAACTGTACTCACATATACACAGACGGAAGCAAAGATGACGACAACGTAGGATGTGCATGGTTTGGAGAAAATAAATCTGGCCTAGTTATCGAAAAACTTTATAAATTGAGCTCCTGGTGCTCAAACAACCAAGCCGAGAAATGCGCTGTTTTAAAGATGAACATCCGTCACAGACTTACACGCACATTACCATACACACTGACAACAAGAACGTCATTCATTCCATTAAAAACGCTAACATACACGACCCTTTAACGAAAAACATTAGATTAACTTTGATAAAATTGAAGGTGATAGGAAAGAGAATTATGATAGAATGGGTTAAAGCACATGGAGGGGACGAGAGCAACGAAAAAGCAGACCGTTTAGCCAAAGAAGCAGCCAACAGCGAGCTCTTGCACTCTTACAGTTACAACAGCTTACCTCAAGAAACTGCTAACAGAAGAAACAATTAAAAACTGGAACACTAAATGGATTTCATAGACAAAATCACCCAGCCTACACAGATACATTCCTCACATAACACTCGAAAATTAAAAACAGTTACACAGTTCAGACTTCAAAATACCACAATTTTTAACAGAACACGGAAACACAAAACAGTACCTGAAACGATTTAACATTATAAGAGCAGACGCGTGTGATGAAGATGGACAGACCTACACCTTAAGACACATACTGTATGACTGTTCACAATACGACCGACAAAGAATTAAACTGATTAAAAATGTGATACTTGATACGAGGGACTTGGTCTGAGACAGAGCACTTAATTTTCTCTAAATTTAAAACAGACTTACTATCATTAGTAAAAGACATTGATTTTGAACAACTCTAACAGACTTACTAAATTTTAATACTAAATTTAACTTAATTGATTTTGATCAACTAAAACAGACTTAAAATAATTTATAGAATACATGATTTTGATCAACTCTAAGACATAAGAAGGGCAATTCACTATTTACATAGTTTTTCATTTTTTAATTGTAACTTTTTATGTATACATTTTATTAAGTACTGTCGCTAATCATTATTTACTATATTTATAACTTATTCATTGATGTTTTTAGTTATATAAATTATATTATAAAAGCTTCTTGATGTGCTTAAAATAGTAATTTTGTTTATTTTTATATTTGTTAAATTTTATTTTATTTTAATTATGTAATTTATGATTACAAATTTAATTGTAATCTTATTCTCACATGTGAATTATTAATTTAGTCAAACTAAGTTTTTAATTTCTTATATTTTCAACTTGTACTAAAATGTATTCTGTAATTATAATACTATACTGAACTGTAATTATTAAAATCACATGTAATATGGTTATTTAAGCATGGAGAATGTCTTAATGTAATTCTTTAAAATTACTTTTTTTAGAACTATTGTAATGAAACTACAGCCTTGCGGTTTCTTAATGATTTCGCTTTTAGCAGTATGAGGAATCGTATTTTTTTTTTTTATCAAAACAGTTTGATGAAACAATCAACATTTTGTTACTAGAAACTGATAAGCGACTGATTACGTGACTTGTTTACTACGCACTTTATATTTATAGAATATATGTATAATGTATTTTTTTTTTTTTTATATATGAATTATAATATAAAGTGAATTTTGATTATTCAGGCCACTTTAGTTCTGATAATCGACGCGCCAATGTACATTTTTTTTTTTTTTTAAGAAAATGAGTAAGGAAATTTTAACATCAAAATACATTTTATTTTTCAGTTATATTGAATAGCGATATTTCAACATAAAGGTATTTTACAAACTTTAAATGTTGAAGAGGGTTTGTATTGAATTGAATATAAACACAGGAGATGAATTTAAAACTTGACGAAATTAAACTGAATACTGCAGAGATGTCAAGGATGTGAAAACTATTCACGAGTATAAAAATAAATGAAAAATTTCTTCCTAATGATCCACATTTTTTTCGGAATGGTTAAAAATTATATCCAATAAAATTAAAGAAAATTCAGACGAATGGTGAGCTTTCTGCTAAACCAACGTCAGATAAAAGAAAAAAACATTGCTGGGATCCTTCCAAACGGCCTTATGTCAAAACTATGCAGCGTATTAAGCATGCTATGAATCGGACACACTAGGCTGACTCATCTCCATCCACTTTTAGGCCTGTATCAACCAACAAGTCAAAGATGTGATAATACAAAACTTACTGTGAATCTTCTATTTGAATGCAAAACGTATTAAAAAAAAAGAATGAATTTGAATATCGAAACATGTCTACCGTTTAAAGAAAATAATAAAATACAGAAGACAATGGTGGATTTAAAAGCCACGAAGTTAATACAAGAGTTTTAAAAAGAGCAGTCTTCGGTAATGGTTCCAGCGTTAAACAAAATCAAATAAAAATAAAAAAGGCAATCATCAGGACTCCCTGCAGAAGTGACAATAGTGTTATTTTTTTAATTACTCCTTCTTCTTCTAGTGGCACGACCGACGCCTAAAGCGGTCCTTGCCCAGCTCGACCATTTTGCCCCAGGATTGTCTACCAGCAGCTTTGGGGTATATTTATTCCTCCTAGTCTAATGTCTTTCAGTACATTGTCCCTCCACCGGGATCTAGGTCTTCCCCTAGGTCTGTTCCCGACTGGATTATTTTAGTACACTTTTGAAGGACACCTCCCATCCTCCATCCTAATAATGTTTCCGAGCCATTTTACTTCCTGCACTTTAGAAAGGCTGAGATGCCGATATTCTCTATACAACTCCATATTCCGACGCAGTCACAAGGCTCCCCATTTACTTTGATCGGCCCAGGATTATTATTATTCGTCTCAGGATCTTTCTTTTGAAGCGGTTCACCTAATATACATCGGACTTGTTGAGAGTCCACGTATCACACGCATAGGATGCCATAATGCCGTAAAAAAGCATTTTTAGATCCTTATTTTCGTAGCACGGCTCAATAACCTGCTCCTTATTATTTTGGCGAGGAGAAGTACGCTCTGTTTGGTGCTCCCAGTCTGTTCTTCATTTCAGCCTCCTCGTTCATGTTTTCGGTTATAGTAGATCCCAGATATTGAAACCTAGGGACAACCTGGAAGGTGCAGTTTACTAGCTGTAATTTTTCATTTTCTTATTGCCCCTGAGACCCATGTATTTAACTTAATTTATTATATTAGTTGTTGATTTTATTAATTTTTAAATATTTTTATTTGAAAAGAAAAGACATATCCAGGACCGGGACTCGAGCGACTATAGCGAGCCTGATACACCCAGGATGGCTCAGTTGGTAGAGTCCCAGATTAGCGAACTGGAAGACCCGGGTTCGAGTCCTGGTCCTGGACATGTCTTTTCTTATCAAATAAAAATATTTAAAAATTAATAAAATCAACAACTAATATAATAAAATAAATTATAATAATTATAATGAGGTATGTCAACAAGATCCAAATTAAATAAATGTTCCAAGAACATTCTTCCCCTCGTATACATCGCAAATCTTCCGAGAACGCGGGGACGTCGGATCGGTGAAAAGAAAAGATATGACTATGACCGGGGAGCGAGCCTGATACAGCCAGGATGGCTCAGTTGGTTGAGTCCCAGACTAGCGATCTGGAAGACCCGGGTTCGAGTCTCGGTCCTGGACATATCTTTTCTTTTCAAATAAAAATATTTAGCTTATTGGTCTATCTTTATAAAAGCCTCCTCTACACTGGCTAGTGATCTACCGATAATGGCCACAATATCCGCGTAAGCTAGTACTTGTACCATTCTTGTGAATACCGAGCCGCCATGATCCAATCCTGCCCTGCTTATTATTCTATGGAGGACTATGTTAAACAGTAGTGGTGCCGATGAGTCACCCTGCCTCAGCCCTGAGTTGACACTGAGCGGTCCACTACTCTTTCTCTTTATTCGTACTTACTACGAAGTACATTGCTAGTATTACCTTACATAGTGCATCTCGTTAGGATGACACTAGAATATGGTCTATTTGACTATAAGCTCCGTTTGGGGCTCTCCATGTATGCTTGTGTTAATCCTTGTGAGGAAAGTTTGTACTAATTACGAATAATGCACTAGCTGTAGCGAAATCGATCCTTCTTTCCCCATTGTCGTTAGAAGTTTGATGGAGACTTTCATTACCAACGTTCGAGCAAAAGGCCTTTTTTTTACCGGCTTGGGCATTAAAATGGCCCATAAAAACTTTTTGAATTACTAAATTAATAATAGTCTGGATTATTTGAATTATTAAATTAGTCTGGTTTCACACTCCAAACAATAATTATATACATTTTCAAGTAGTTTATTTTTTAATCAAAATATATGATGAGCTGCACAAGCTCAATACAAAATTTCAATAATTTTATTGAAATAATAATTAGTATATAGTTGTATTGTATTACATATTTAGACGTTGTATTTGTATTTGTATATTTATATCGTCATTAAGTTCAACCATATACAGATCATTTTGCTCTCAATCATTTCATAAAACCCAAAATTTAACTATTACAAATAAAATCTTTTAGGGGGAACGAAAAGTTGAACGAGTTATTGTTATTTTAAGTTACTATTATTATCAATTGCACAACTATTAAACGAATTTTTAGATAAATATAATTATTCTTATGTCAATAGAATTCTAACTTTTAAACTATAGTTCATAAAAATAAATTATGTAACTCATACATAGGCCGCTAGGTGTCGCAAGTCTCAAGCATGATGTTGACGCGAATTCACAAGTTTATCCGCAACCAAAATTCGCTAAAAGTAGCTAAAGAAGTTTTCACTTTAAAAAAACTGTTAAAAAATATTTTATCTATTATTATATGAATTTAAGTAGAATTTTATATGACTTTAACTTTAGGAATCTATTTTTGTCTTATTTTTCAGGAAGACTCAAATCGCCTCAAGTTCTCCGGTATCAGTTAAAAAGCTGCCAAGATGTCAGTTAAGAGACTGAACAGACGTAACCACTTCAAAGGTTTGATGCATTGCGATGAAGAACCAGGGTATCGGAGCCCTTGGTCTAATTGTTCTAATTAGTACTTAAGAAGTTAAGAACAACATCCGTTCATACTTCAAACCAAAAATTAAATTACTCCTTTTAAAATACGATAAGCCAGATTTTGAGTTGAGAATGGAGAAACAATACAACTTTTTAATAATAAAACTGACTACATCGCACTAAGCCGACTACTTAACAGATTATCGAATACTTAAGGTGCCGTTAACCCTAAAAATTGTATTCTCAATAATTTACCTACTGAATATTAAGGTGTATATCCCAGGAACTCTTAAACACCCCCTAGAGTTCAATAAGATAATGCTAATGATAACATTTTATAATATTCGCTTAGAAGGCGGTCGAGCGTCATCTTGGCCAAATTAGTTATCTGCGCAATCGTTAATTGAAAAACATTACGGCCCTTATCCTTTACTGAACCTAATTTTGTTTTTGTCTGCCACCTGTACCACTACAACCATGAAGACTGTAGGTTCAGTGCATGGTACAGACTGTTTCTAGAACAACTGTTATGCTGGGAGGTCAGGTTTTCCTCGAATTAAGGGTACCCATTTTGATAGGTGAGCCCTTGAAGGGTCTGTAGATCCCACAGGATCAATCCGTGGCTGTTAAAAGTTTAAAAAAATAATCTATCCCGGCTGGATTTTAAAACATGAGTTTTAGCAAAGTAACTCAGTTCTTAAAATAGTTATACTAATTGATATCCAATTTTTAATATAAAATACTTTGAAAGAAGGATATAAAATAGTTCGCCTTAAGTTAAGCTTTAGTCGGTTAAGTTAAGCTTAAGTTTAATTTTAAATAGCCTTAAGTTAAGCTTTAGTCGGTTAAGTTAAGCTTAAGTTTAATTTTACATAGCCTTAAGTTAAGCTTAAGTTTAATTTTAAATAGCCTTAAGTTAAGCTTAAGTTTAATTTTAAATAGCCTTAAGTTAAGCTTTAGTCGGTTAAGTTAAGCTTAAGTTTAATTTTAAATAGCCTTAAGTTAAGCTTTAGTCGGTTAAGTTAAATTTAAGTTTAATTTTAAATAGCCTTAAGTTAAGCTTTAGTCGGTTAAGTTAAGCTTAAGTTTAATTTTAAATAGCCTCAAGTTAAGCTTAAGTTTAATTATTATTTAAGCTTAAGTTTAATTATTAGTTAAGCTTAAGTTTAATTATTAGTTAAGCTTAAGTTTAATTATTATTATTAGTTAAGCTTTAGTCGGTTAAGTTAAGCTTAAGTTTAATTTTAAATAGCCTTAAGTTAAGCTTTAGTCGGTTAAGTTAAGCTTAAGTTTAATTTTAAATAGCCTTAAGTTAAGCTTTAGTCGGTTAAGTTAAGCTTAAGTTTAATTTTAAATAGCCTTAAGTTAAGCTTTTGTCGCTTAAGTTTAATTTTAAATAGCCTTAAGTTAAGCTTTAGTCGGTTAAGTTAAGCTTAAGTTTAATTTTAAATAGCCTCAAGTTAAGCTTAAGTTTAATTATTATTTAAGCTTAAGTTTAATTATTAGTTAAGCTTAAGTTTAATTATTAGTTAAGCTTAAGTTTAATTATTAGTTAAGCTTAAGTTTAATTATTATTATTAATTAAGCTTTAGTCGGTTAAGTTAAGCTTAAGTTTAATTTTAAATAGCCTTAAGTTAAGCTTTTGTCGCTTAAGTTTAATTTTAAATAGCCTTAAGTTAAGCTTTTGTCGGTTAAGTTAAGCTTAAGTTTAATTTTTAAATAGCCTTAAGTTAAGCTTAAGCTTAATTTTTCCAAAAGTTTATTTTGCTCTTATATTACTTTAAGTAGAGAGTTGTACGGCTTGAAATTCGGCATATATTTTCGTCTTATTTTTCAGGATGGCTCAAATCGCCTCAAGTTCGCCGTTAGCAGTTTAAAAAATGCCACGATACTATTATAAGTTAATCAATTAATAGTTATTCTTATGATAAACGTTTTTCCTTCGCACTTAATGTTTGGTCCTTTAAGTTATTATTCAAAACTATTATGTGTGGAAGAAGGGGCTCCTAATAATAATTCGCTAACCTTCTATCCGAGCGAATTTACCGGTCGTGAATTCAATAAAAAAACAGGTAATTTTATGCCCCACACTATATAAATTAAGGCTATAAAAGAATTCATCAAATAAATACAAATGAAAGGAAATACAAAATGAGTAAATAATAGCTATATAATGTAAAAATAAAAGAGAGAACAATTACAAAAATATGAATGTGCACATCTAAACCTAAGGAAATACAAAAAAAAAATTTTAAATGTAAATAAAAATTATGAAAAAGAGAATGAAATAAGCACGTACAATTAATTATTTTACAAAAACAAACTTGAAATTAACTAGTTAATAAAAAAAAAAAGAATGAGTTTTAAAACAGAAAATATTGACAGTCAATGAATCAATAAAAATAACTGAGTTCTTGAAAAGTTTGAGGTGAGTTCTTGAAGATGATGAGATGAAAATTCGATATGATGAAGAGTAGAAATAACTAAATGTCTCTTACCGGTAAGTCCAAGGTGAGGTGAAAATAAACAAACAGTTTTACTGGTGAGATTTGAGAAGATGAAGAAGATAGAGAGATGGCGACAAATCAAAGTAGTAGCAAGTAGAGTAACAACCTTCTCACATGACAACTGTCTTGAGACTCATCTTGTTTTGTTTTTTCCAACATCACACTACTTAGTGTTGTAACATATGTCTTAATTACAATGTGAAAATTAAATTACTATCTGAATTCTTTCATTTTCCTTTTAGCTAATTTTACTATTGTAAGAAATATATAAAACAAAAGTTATATCTGGTTTTTAATGTAATAAAATATCCGTTTGGAAGAAAAAAAAATTAAAATTAATAAATAAATAGCTATTGATACCCGACACAATGAGAGACCAAAGTAATACATTGTTTTTACCTGCGTACACTAATTATTTTCAAGTTAGTTTCTGGAAGAAACATAAAACCAATATGTTGGGGTTTAACTTGTTTTTTATGTTTTATAGAGACTATGAGAGCCCGAGGTGGATCTGTACATACCACAGGGTCCAGAAATTTTCTTTTCATGTAAAAAATGAGCATATTTTAAAGTAGGAAGATTAAATTAAATAATAATAATTTATACACTGTTTGGGAGCGGACTGAGCCACTGGGTAGAGCACTGAGCTGTCATGCCGAAAATCTTGGTTCAAATCCCAGTGATGGCAAGACTTTTATTTAGTCCGTTAGCAGCCGGAGATTGATCATATTAGATCTAGGGCCCTCCTGGGGCTCAGCCAGCCTCTATGAAGTAGGTACCCAAAATATAGGAGCGTGATCTAGGACAAATCCCCTCCCTGCACAACCATTGTCCATGAACCAGTACAGTCTCTACCATGTACTGAACCCCAGACCCGTTCTAGTACAGGTTTTTTATACACTGTTTATAGGCTAATTAGGATTCGGAATTATCCGTAAAAACTTTCTGAATGGACTCTTTAAAGTTTTTTTTTCGAAAAAAAGAAATATAAACATAATTTTGACGCGAAGAAGTGTTAGTCATGATCGGATCCTTTGCAATATTTCAATCCCGGTTGACTCAAAACTGTTGTTGAGGCGTTATTTAGGGCTCTTGGCTGTTGTTAATGAGTTTTCTCAACTCTCCTGCTATTATAATTTATAGCCTAGGTTCGTTCCTTGTTTCGGGGCACAATGGCTACAAGTTTCATGTTACAATTCTGTTCTAGAGGAAGGAGATACTCCCGATTAATCTGTCTTCTCAACTTCTGTTCTGGAGAGTATTCCGTATCACTGAGAACTGTGAATATATATATATATATATATATATATATATATATATATATATATATATATATATATATATATATATATACAAATAAGTGTATAAATAAGTATATATACACCATCTATAATCTTTATCAATGTATAATGAATCGGTCGGGAAAAAAAGAGAACTGGGGCTAACCCTGTCTCAATAAAGTCACTGTCATCAGTGGTGTTACAATCCGGTTATTGAGTCAGAGCCTCTAGAAGTTTTTGCCGTCCTTAATAAATTGGCTACCCTCAATTGTGGGAAAAACCAGGTGGCTGTGATCTCAGCCAAACACCTTCCACGACCCTTAGCATGGAAATACGGTCTCAACCATGTGTTGAGCCTAATACACTTCACGAGTTGTAGAGATACAGTTTTTGTTTGGTTTTTTTAGTTGCTTTTTTTTAAACTAAGATATATGTTCCCAAGATGTATTAACACATCTTAACCTTGGCGATTTCTCAGAGATTCTATTCCAATATAATAATCACTACCTAAATGTATATATATATATACGTCCAAGATACAATAAACAACTAATTGTTACCAATTAACAAATATTTCGTTTGGAGTATTAACTTTTTGGGATAATCTCTGTATTATTCCAATTTTAGTATAAGAACCACCGAAGCGAGGATGACTCACAAAATTTTGACGCGTTCCACATTTTAAAAAAAATAAAAAAGGGAGTGGTATAGTTCAGTCCATAGAGCACTAAATTGCTGTGCCGAAGGTCCTGAGTTCAAATCCAGCTGTGGATAATTTTTTATTCTGTTAACGTACGCGAATGAGACCCTCCAGGGGCTCACCCAGCATGTTTTTAGTGGGTACGCTTCATTGGGAGGACCTACCGGTTGAGTGTGATATTGGACAAATCATCTACCTGTATTACCATTGTCATAGAAACAATACAGTCACTACCATGTACTGAACCCAATATTCTTCATGAATTTTAGTGATACAGGTTTTTTATCAGTTTTTCTACCGGAGTTAAATGGGCGTGAACAAGCTTACAAACGTCAGAAAAGCGTTTTATTTATTTTTTGTGACTTTCTATTCTGTTCTATTCTGAAATCTTATGTAAAATTATCCGTTGTTAATGTTGATGGTGCCTTACAATCTTAATTAGGGGAAAATTGGAAAATCTGTCGGTTATGATCTCGGCCAATCACCTTCTTGCAAAACTGTTGGCTTGGAAACAATACATCAAATACAGTATATACATCAAAGTACAGGGTTTTTTGTTTTTAATACTACGTTGATCAAAATATAAATCTCATTTAAAAAAAACTAAAACATTTTAAGTCATTAGTTGTAAAATTCAAACCAAGAAGTCACAGAACGTAGTGGTTGGAATTTTTCCACCAACGTCTTATTTTAATTCTCTTCTAATTTTATGCTCATCAATTTAAATCATTTTATTAATATTAATTATTAGTTTTATGTATAAAATTGAAAAAAATGTAGTTTGACAAAGGGAAGAGAGGAATGGTTTTTATTATGTTTTTCAACTGAATAAGACCATTATTTCTTCACTCAGCCTGGCTTTCAACACCGATCGAGAGGGAAACACTGGATTCCCCTGGAGACCCTTTTCCTGTTCTAGTTTAGTCGTTTTATTTTATTACACCCATTCAGTATAATTAAATTTTTTTGTGTCTGGTTTAACTACATTTTCAGTTTCCCTAATAACAATTTCAAAATATGAAGTTGGGGACCGAATTACAAAAGTGTGACTTTTTCCAGTTGAGAATGGAGAGTTTTAAATAACCAATAAACGATACAAGAAGCGACCATTAACAGTGATGCGATGGTACAACACTCTTCTTTCAGGAGGGAACATTTTTAGCCACTTACGGCAGCCCGAAGCACTCAGTGGTTGTGTGGGAAAAGGCTGTTCCCACTAACTCCCGCACTGACTATCAGAGCTGAACCACCGAATCTTATTAAAGTGAGATAAAATGGAATTGATTTTTACTTAATCATTCAAATTATTACTATCATTAGGGAGCAGGGTAGCTCAATGAATAGAGGGCTTAGGTCTGTGCTGAAAAGGTACCGGGTTCAAATCCGGCTGTGGATGATAAATTATTTAATCTGTCAACGGCCGTAGATCGATCACGTGGAATCTTCACACGATCATATTACGTAACGTAGCAATCACTAAGTTATTTCTAGAGTAACCTATAAGATATAATGTTAGCCAATAGTAAATAAGTCATATAAGAAAAGTATTGTAGTACATCCATGTTATATCTGTTCAATATCACAATTTCTTACAACCGTTTGTTAACTAGCGCCCATACAGGGGACACCGCCATCTACTGCCGCAGCACTGTTTCCAGAGAAAACTTAGGACTTATAAACTGTACTGATCCGAAAGTACAGCAGATCTGCCCTTCACCTGTCCATAAGTTAGTTCTATATTCTATTAGTTAATACGTTATAATGTTAGTCATGAATAAATAAGTCACTAAGTTAGTTCATACGAGAAAAGTTCGTATGGATATATCTGTATCCGATTATGATATCTCTTTGTATCTATTTATGCTTATATCTTATCAGTGAAATAAGATTAAGACATTTTTCTTATAAAATATAATTTTTATTATTTATCAAAGAAATTTAACATAAACATTAAATTTCATTATTTTATTTAATGCAAAATTTTAAAGCAATACTAGTTGGGGGCTCACTTGGGGGATTAAAAATGAATTACTAAACAGAAGTTCAATTTCTAGAATAATATCGGTTTTTATCTTAAGTATTAAGTATCCGCCTGTAGTACAATTAAATGTACAGTAGTGTAATTTGTTAAATTTCATTTACTCTTCCAGGGAGTGGAGTGGCTCAGTGGTAGAGCACTGAGTTCCCATGCCGGAAATCCTGATTCAAATCCCGCTGTAGGCAGTACTTATTTAGTCTGTTTGTTAGTCTGGTATATTTAGTCTGTTTAAATAAAAAATAGGGAACCCAAAATAAGGGGGGGTATTCTGGCAGTTGAGCATGACCTAGGACAAGTAACCTCCTTGCAGAACCGATGTCCATGAAACAGTACAGTCTCTACCATGTACTGAACCCCAGACCCGTTCACGGGTTGTAGTAGTACTGGTTAGTTAAGGTAATTCATCCAGCCATAATTAAAAAATTAATTGGAATTTTTTTTTAGTACACCTCTGATGAGATTTATAAGAAGATAAGTAGAGAGAGTATTTGTCGTAATTATATAAAACTCGAACCCTGTTCTTCCAGATCACTAGTCTGGGCTCTACCATTTGAGCTATCCTGGGCCCTAATCAAGCACGCTTCTCGGCCGTGGTCATATCTTTTCCTTCCACTGATCTTAAGTCCGCGTTCTCGCATTTTTGCGAAGTATACGCGGGGAAGAATTTCTTTGAACATTATTTTAATTTGGGTCTAGTTGACTTACGTCATTATAATTATTATAATTTATTTTATTTTATTTGTTACTAATTTTAAAATATAAATAGCTTTGTGTGTAGGACGATGAGTTACTGTGCTAAAGGCCCCGGATTCAAATTCTGCTCTAAAAGATAATCATTTAATCTGCTATCAGCCACGGATGGACCCTGTAGGATCTGCAGACCCTCCAAAGGCTCACCCAGTCTCGATAAAGTGGGTACCTTAATTGAGGAAAACAGGCGGTTGAGTATGATCTCGAAAAAATCACCTACCTGGACGACTTTTGTCACCGAAATAATGCAGTCTATAACATGAACCCAAGACGCTTCATTATTACAGGTTTTTATGGACACGAGTGATTCAGAAACCTCTTTATTGAACTGATTACAACAAAGCTCAAGGAAATCTTAAACTAATTTTTATTTTG
Organism: Troilus luridus; assembly: GCA_964056705.1. Classification (NCBI taxonomy): domain Eukaryota; kingdom Metazoa; phylum Arthropoda; class Insecta; order Hemiptera; family Pentatomidae; genus Troilus; species Troilus luridus. Next base: position 65,854,881 of record OZ057417.1, read on the forward strand.
AAGTGAAAAAATTTGTCCTGGCCGGGATTCGAACCGGGTCGTTCGAATTCGGGATTCGAATCCCGGCCAGGAAAAATCATTTCACTTCAAAATTAAATATTTAAAAATAATCACCATCAAAAGAACAATAAATAAAAATAAATTTGACTAATAGTATAGGTGTTAAACTTCACTAAGAAAAAGCGAAATTTGAAAGAGTAAGTAAATTCAAATTAGTAATACCCAATAAAAAAATACTAATATCAGTCAATATTTGCCAAGAAATGACGTTATAAATGGAAATATCTTCAGTTTTCTTTTGGTTCTGGAATAACTCAAAAAATATCTTTCACAATATTCCAGACTCTCATAAGCTTCTAACGAAGATAAAAAAAATTAGTTGGAACCAATTAACGAATATAAAGCGAACAATTATTATATTAGAATTTTCACCACAAACGATTGTCATTCATCACAAACAGTAGATAATATTATGTTTTTTACATTATAATTATTTTATATGATATTACAATTAATGTATAGTATAATCATTTTACAAGGTCAAGTAATTGTTCAAAGCCTAATTTTTTTAATGATTTTTCACCTGGAGAAACTGATTTATTATTCTTAACGTTCTTCATTGTGTTCTGTTATTGGGGTCATTTTTCAGTTCAGAACAATCACTGTTGTTAATTGGTCATATTTCATTCTTTTTTTTTTCAATGAACATAACAAATATAAAAGAAATTCGATACGTACAGCCTCACGATATATTGTATTTTTTTTTCAAATATAACTAAAGGCATTTTTGTTTTTAAAATATTTATTAAAGTAATCTAAATTAATCAGTACATTTTTTTTCTGTTTCTTAAGTTATTTGAAAAGTGTAATGCATTTAAATCGTAAAATAAGAAAAATTAAAGAAAATTTATATAGCTAATTGCTCGATATTTTATAACGTTCGTTTTTTAAATATATTTTTAAAAAATACAAATTTATACAATTGAGTGAATAAAATCAAGTTGAAAGCAATAATCAATAGCATTACAAACAGATCATGACTTCATAAATTATAAATGATTTTTATAATACACGGTTGCGCTTGTTGAGAATACACCCTGAGCGAAAAAAATATAATTTTTATAATCCAGCCATATCTTCAGTGTTTAAATTTTAAAAAACAACATATTTTTTCCTATAATTTTGAAAATAAAAATCAGTTCTGTTTTTTTTTAAATATTAAAAATTATTCATCTTGGGAATATTTTATTAAAATAAAAAACAAAAAGTTAAGATTAGTAATACACAGTAATTTGCAAACAACAGTAGCGAGGGGTAAAAATTTAAAAAAAAAAGCTAATATTGATTTAGTAAATTATTCCACCACTACATGAATATGAAAAAATGTAAAAATTCCCAACAAAATTTTCAAAAGTTGAAATAAGAGCATGTACCACCCATTTGTATAGGACAATAATAGTAATTTTATTTTTAAAAACCAAGCAGTTTTTTTTTTATACTATGAAACGAAAAAAATACTTACAAATATATTATTTTTCATTTTGTATTAATGAATATTGGCATATGTATTAATAAATTAAAATAGTAAAGCGTGACCGAAATCATTTCAATGTAATAATCATAAAGATAACGTACATTTAAAAAAATTGTAATTATATGTGTTAAAATCCACACTTAATATTTGTTTTTAAATTCTATGTTTTAAAAATGTTTAATTACATTTGCTAAATTTAATTTCTTTATGATGAATTGGGTTCAGCTAACTAAATAGAGCAAACTATTAAAACGTAATATGATGTCATTTCTTTCAAGTTGAAGTTATATATATTTTTAAACAATTTTCGGTTTTCCCTACAAGAAGTAATATTGATTTTTTTCAGGTCAAAGTCACATCAAAAAGTTTTATATAACTATTTATTGAGGAGTAGTAAAAAAAAATAATATCCTTTAAATTAAAATAAATTATTAGATATTTAAAAAAATGAATATTCCGTATTCATGATTGATACCCATGAATGATATGGCGTTAATTTTATTTGTCTTGACTCAATACATCTTTTGTATCAAATTATTTTAAAAAAATAATTTATATATCTTAATTACTCGGTACATTATTTCAAGTTATTTAGGTTATATAAAAAGGTAAAACATTTAAACAGTGAGCAATATTTAATAAATTTGATAACATATGAATGATTTAAAAAAAATAAACCAATTTAATATCAATATAAGAAGTGATATTAAATTATTTTTCAATCCTAAAATATGTACAATATCTTTTTTTTAAATTCTAATTAGTTAAATATTTATTTCAAATATATTAATATATCTTAAAATTATCCAAATTTCTCGGTAATGTAAAATTAAAGTTTATTTTAAATTACCGAGAAATTAGTTACAGTCCGTTTTTTGGTCAATGAAAACCGTAATAGATTTAAATCGTAACAATATGATTTTTTTTAAATAATAAAATTTACTTCATAGTAATCAACATCTGAAAAGTTTTTTTTCAAATTAATAAGCACTAGTTATATTAAATAAAAAAGGACAAACTAGGTTAAATTAATCATATAACATTCATTTATATCGGATTATAATACATTTATTTCTATCTTTAAAATTTTTGGGATCTTACAAAAAAACAAAATTACTTAATTTTTTCTAAAAATATCAAGAAATATTTAATCATATGTCATCAAAATTAGTTTTATGTATTACATCTAGACTGCATATAAATTTTTTTTAAAATAATATAATTAATCTGTAAAAATTCACTTTTATGAATTACTATATTTTATATTTTGTATACGAAGGTTCTACGTTAGTATTTCTTACATTTTTTTCACATCCGATTTCTATCAAAAATGTATTTTTTTACACTGCAAATTTAAATATTTTTTTGATAAGCACTATCCAAATGAGTTTTCTGAGTAATGTATTATTCTCAATTGCGTATAAATCTTTAAAAATGTATTATTGGGTATGGATAAATTAACTTTTTTAAATTAATATATTTTTTATTTTGTATACGGAGGTTGTAGATATATATATATTCTGTAATAAAAAAATTTTCACACCCAATTTACATCAATATTTATATTTCCAATTCTGTACATTTTTAATTATTTTTTTTTTTTAAGAAGCACTGTCATATTGAAAAAAAGAAAAAAAAAGACACCAATAATATTTTATTTTATTTTAATAATGTTTAATAATTTACCGTGGGCTGCTGCCGACGTGGCGAGCACTAAATAGATCGCGAGAAGCATCCGCCGACCGAAGAAACCCCCACAACCGTTGAAGACAGCACTGAGGGTAAACCGCTACTGTCCGTAGCCGGCTCAGTTGGGGACAACAACCGCTCGCAGCAGCACCTCCGCTTCAATTAGTCGCTATTTGTCTAGCAGTAGACGAGCAGCCTACTAGATTAGGGCGTGAAGTGATAGGGAAGATAACACGCTTGAATTGGTACCAGTATGTAGAGGTGCAAATGAAAGGGTAATTATAATCAATCAACTAAATTAAGGATGAGGTATTTGTTTATTAGCCAGTCTGCAGGGACGCCATTGTTTATAAACTGAGCACTGATAATTGTTTTTATTCATATTAGTGGGAATTGAAATATACAACATGTAATAACAATATAAGGCTTAGCGACCCAAAGGCTCGATCCCATCACAACCAATCTCTGCTTACAAACTTCTGTCCACGAATCACTACTCAAATCCAAATCCGCCAGATCACTCCAAAATGCAATCTTCCCACCTACGCCTCGGTCTACGCCTTCAGACGCTTCCCAGTCGGCACAGCCCTTATTAACGTCACAGGGCAATCTTAATTTTCGCGACGCTATCACTTGAATAATATTAACTGGCTGTAAGCTTCAGAATTCCGCGTTAAGTAATCTCCTATATTCTCCAGTGGTCCTTTTTTGGCTGAATATTCCACGCAACACCATATTTTCGAATGCCTTTTTCACATTTCTGACATAATATAATAATAAAATTCTAATTATACACCCCTCAACCCAGCTTCCTCTTCTTATATAAATGTTATCTATACACTTTCGACGAAAACATCTCCATTTGTATCCTTCTCATAATTCATTTTATGACCTTTTTCAGATCATTTCATATTTGAAATTATTATTCTGGAAGTATTTCACAGCTTCTTATCTGCCTGATATCCCTACAGTGTTGTTATTTTCGTTTTAACTAGGCAATGAAAGAAGGAATATGACAAAAACCCGAAATTAAATTTAATAAACATTACAGAATTTAAATAGACAACAAAGTTTTTTTTCTGTTAGATAATGATGTAAGTAGAGCTCATGACGGACTAAAACCGGGGCCTCCGCCCTCCCTCTTGACAGCCCGAAGAAGACCTGCAAAAAGGGTTCCTGTCTGCCCTATTAACAACCATCGGTCCAGGCCTACGTATAAAATTAAATACGGAGGACATGGACACAGTGCAACGTCAGAGAGCCAATGATGACCCGCGACCCCGACCAAACATCGCACGCTTCGTGAGGCAATCAGTTAGGGAAGACTTGATACATAAACGGAAAGTCAAAAGAGATTTCTCCACGCGAGATATAGGTTCGCAGGGAAATGACTTTCACCGTATCTATCTTAGCGAGATGACAATAACAAACAGGAATCTCTACTGGTTAGCCCATCAGAAGAAAGCAGCGGGAAAGTATGTGTGGTTTTGCGGGGGCATAGTTGGCTGTAGAAAAGAAGATGGTCACCAGGTGGTCTTCATATATCAGGCCCAGGATCAAGACGTTTTCGGGTGACAACCTCTGGCGCTCACCAAGGAATTTTAGATTTTGCTTACGTCCTCTTTATACTATTAATTTCTATATTTTTATTTCTTAGGATCTCGGTTTCAAATTCAATGATTTTAAGTATGTTCATGTTTAAGCATCTATCCCATCTTCTTTTTTATTCTATTACTTTACTTTTATCATTATTTTCTCTGTTTACATTTTTTAACAGTAGTATCATTTCTTTACTGTAAATATTCTTATCTGTTTTCGGTTTTATCTTGCATTTCTTTAACTGTCTGGAACATTTCATAGCTTTATACTTAATCTAAATGTTAAAATTAGTTGTTCACACCATTTTCTCCTCTAATACTTGGATCTTCTCGTCTACTTCACCATCATGTCCAGTGTCCTGACCTACTGTCACGTCAACACCCAATCCTTACCAGCCCACTACGATGAATTGCTTCAATATTTTACCCCAAACTTTTACTATACCATTGGTATTTCCGAAACATGGCTAAAACCCCACATCCCCTCCTCTGCAATATCCTTACCAGACTATTCATTCCTCCGCCACAACCGGGTAGACCGGACTGGTGGAGGAGTAGGTTTTTACGTACACAACTCCCGATAAATCACGTATCCTTGATTCCTCGCCCGCAACCGGTTATCCTCACACAGAATTCCTTCTTGTTGAAATCTCTGTTAGCCCAAACCCTCTCCTGTATGTCGTAGTATATCACCCTCATTTGGTCCCTCTTGATTCTATCTTTGAATCTACCCTTTACAACTACATTCCTCTCTATAACCACATCATAATCTCCGGTGATTTTAAAAGCGAGCTGGTGGGCTTCGGTTAATTAATATGGTACCCATATTTCCAGTTTTTTTGTCTTATCAAGTTCCTTAAAGTGCCGGGAAACAGTCATGGCACTTCGACCAACTCTTTTAACTTTTTTTCTTTTTGGCATAATCCCCAGACCGAAATTTTTCAAACCAACGGAAGATTGTTCTTACGCTCACTGTAATAACATTAATAGATAATTCATTGCAAACGACTCCGTGACGCTATGGCCAAGTTTAAATTCGTAGAAAAAACTATAACGAATTCCCGCGGAAGATATAATTTTATTCTTATTTATTTTTGAAACGTTGCTTCAGATTCAAAAGGAAAAGTAAGACTGATTATGAAAAAGGTTTGAAAGGTCTTTCAAACGGAATACATAATATAATTGTTTGTGTACAAATAATCTAATCCATAATGAAAAGAAAACTGTAAATAAACGAAAATGGCGTATGAAATCGTCACGACCCAAAATTATAAAATGGTACCTGAGAAAGATAAAATAAAAAAGCATCCCAAATAGTTACTATCTGATGGTAGTCAAATAGCATTCAAATGAAAAATCAAACTATGGTGACATAAGGAATAATTTTTGTTTTCTTAGTATGTTTGGAGGATGAAAGTCGTAAGGAAAGTAGTCAAACCAAAACATCTTAAATTACAGCTATTAAAACATCTCAGTTTTAAAATAATTTATCTGGATAAACTATAAAATTTAAAATCTCGGAACGTTCCCATTGGGAAAAATAACCCCAACGCACTAATATTTAATGAGTAAAAAGAGATGATGGAATTCAATATTAATTGAATACGTTATCTCCGACGTCAAATTTAAAAGATGAAATACCATTTTGAAGATTACATTAATAAAATATGAGCAAATAAAAAAAAACTTGAAAACTACTTACATCAAGGTTATTGGGTTGAGTATATGTTATAGATATGGTAAAGTTTCTAAGCTAATAATAGTACAAGAAGACGATTTGGCCGAATCACGTACAATCGGAAGGATTTTTCACAATTAAGGGTATCTACTTTATAGAGGTTGGGTGAACCCCAGGAGGGTCTCTGGATCCCTAAAATTCCTGACTAATACTGAGCTATACTACTCTTCTTGAGTGAGTAAAATAATTTAGTGTCAGGTAAAGTGTCAGCATTTCAATTTAAATCAAGTCTAAAAAAAAAAAATTGAAAAAGTTCCTAGTGATAATTTAATTTATTGAGAACTACATTTATTTATTTACTTAATTACTAAAATGACTTATTTCCTGTAATCCTACGATTTTTAAGAATAAAATTCAAACGTATTATTCATATAATTTAAGGGATAGCTCAAAAAAATAAAATAATACAAAGAGGTAATGTTTATAACAAGATCCATATTGAAGCTAGTATACGACATTATAACAGTCATCAAGCCGGTGATACTTTACGGAAGAGAAACATCTTTTCTTCCCAGCCTAGAGAGGAAAATAAAAAGAAGAATTCTCAGAAGAATCTACGGACCTAGGAGAACACCTGAAGGATACAGGTTGAGGTCGAAGCAAGAAATCTATAAGGAAACAACAGACTTAGAAAGTGATGTTAGGGTGGGAAGGCTAAAATTCTATGGACACATGATGAGGATGAATCCTGAAAGACTGAACCATGAAATTTTTCACCGAATCCACTGTCACAAAATTTCAACAGGATATTTCAAACAACTTGGGGATGATATGGACCAAGAGGGGCTAACAGATCAAGATTGTTTTGCCAGAGACGGATACAGAAGGACGCTCAAGGGAATAAAGGTTCTTGTGGGAATATAGAATCCCAAAAAGGGTCTTGTGTGGCCTGAGAAGAGAAAACTTAGGAACGCAAAACTCATGAAGGAAATGTGGGAAAATAGGAAGCGGATTAAGTGATATATCCCCGTGGTGTTTAAGGCCTTTTCGTGAGACAAGAAAAAAAAAAGAGGGAAGAGTTGGATCTCGGTTATCATATTTCAAAATTAGAATTTTTAACAAACTCCTAGAGAAATAGTGCTGTCCTGCTGGTACAGTTGGTCTAGGACCCACGAAGGGTCTTCAGGGAGTTCAGTACATTGTAGAGAATGTACAGTTTCCAGGACAACAGTTATGCAGGGAGCTGATTTGTTCGAGATCACGCTCGACCGAAAGGCTTACCCCCAATTTGGGGTACTCACTTTAAAGAGACTGGGTGAACCCTATCAGTCTATTGAAACCTATCAGATTCTACAGGGGTTTCTCCGTGGCTGTTGATTAAATAATTAAAGTAAAGATCTATCACAGCCGGTTTACAACCCGGAACCTTCAGCAGGCAACACAGTAATATACCCTATGAGCTACCCCCTGTGCCACAATACAGTCTCTAGAGATATAGTAATAAAGGTTAATCCATTTATTACAATGATATGGTTTTCATTTAAGAGCACCATAAACTTTATATACAAGATGCAATTACACCTTGTGGTAATTGAAATAAGTTACCTCCTAATTATTCAATGGGACGAAAAGGGAAACTAGGGTGCAATGTAGCAGACCTTATGTCTGCAATAATCTCTGTACCGTTATGGACAAGTCACAGATTCTAACCAATCGATTGGTTATTGGTTAATCGTGCCATTCTCATAGTGCTAAGGCCTTGGCACATATATATTGTTTTCAAATACAATATATAAAGTTTTATACTTTTTTCAAAGATTTTTCAATGAAAACGCCTTTTTTTCAAAAACATTAGTACGAGCTGAACTTATTCAAAGCTCAACAGGAAAGAAAACTAATGAATTTTTTAAATAAAGTAAATAATAACTAACGAACCGCTAGTTTATTATCTAGTGATTAGGATCTCATCAATTTGATTCGTCGAATACGTGGATTGGATTTAAATGTAACATAATGTCTACACTGCATGTAGTGTAAGTATTTTAATGTATTTTATTGGGTAGATATTATAAACATATAAACAAAAAAAAACATTTCTATATATCCGAATTTATTTTCTAGCGCGTTAATTTTTTCCGATAACCCATAAGATACACATTTAAATTACAGGGTACAAAATTCTAATAATGTACGGAAATGCTTAAGGTAATTAAAGTTGTTATTTGTTCATTTAACGTCACATGATGCTGCATTAATCGGACGATGCTACATTGGGAGCTCTCAGCTTTACCTATCCAGGTTTAATTAGGATAGGGATTTTTAACGAGTACCTTACATCGTACATGCCCGTTAAATATCTTCCGAAGGACGAACTAACTAAGGATTTTTTTTAAAATCTTAGTGCCACCTGCCGGGCTACGAAACTGCGATCTTGGGCTTAGTAGTTTGTTACGCTAACCACTAGACCACAGGTCGCCTCCAAGTATTAAAGTTGATAAGGATTAACTTTAAAATATTAAAGTTGATAAGGATTAACTTTAAAATATTAAAGTTGATAAGGATTAATACTGTATCCGTCTAAATACGAGGGCCATCCGGAAAGTAGTACCCGTTAGCGCCGCATGAAACGCTGACGACGCGCGTAGCTGCAGGGCAGGGTCAAACCGCGTCTGTCTGCTCTGTGCGAGGTTGCGTGACGCTATCATTGCCTGTGTTGTGCCTGTGATCGTTCATTATGTTCAAACAAATTGAGAACCGGTTGTGAAGTGAGGGCCGTGATTAAATTTCATAATGCACGAAACGTTCGACCTTATGATATTCATTGCCAATTAAACGAGGTGTATGGTGACAATGTGATGGACAAATCGTCTGTTCGGCGCTTGTGTCGCAACTTCAACCTGGGGAGGGGGAATACACACGACGAGGAGCGTTCAGGGAGACCATCCGTCATTACAGACCAACTGCTGAGCTCAGTAGACGAATGCGTGCGGAACGATCGGCGGGTCACAATTGATGAACTCTGTGAACATTTTCCTAATGTGTCTCGAACAATTGTTCATGGAATTGTCAAAGACCATCTGCATTATTGACAATGCCAGGCCTCATGCAGCTGCTATAACACAACATCTTTTGCAGCAATTCAAGTGGGAATCCTTTGATCATCCACCGTATAGCCCGGACTTGGTCCCTTCGGATTTTCATCTCTTTACGAAGCTTAAAGACTTTCTGGCGGGAAAAAGATTTCACAGCGATGAAGAACTTAATGATTATTAATGATGATGATTAATGACTACGTATCTCAATACGCTGGCGGCGGAGGACTATGAAAAAACTCGGCACATGTTGTGACAAATGCCAAATTTGCTTGGAGATTATGTGGAGAAGTAGAGTAAAGTATGCTCTTTCCAATAAACATTTACTCCTGTGTCTTTAATGGACAAAACGGATACCACTTTCCGGATGACCCTTACTGTGGTAGCTTTCCAAATAGCGCCATGTGAGTATATGAGATATAAATGGTATAGTATCCTTAAAAGATAAAATATTTTAAGCTATCCTTAAAAGATAATTTTTTTAAGATTTTTGTAGATCTATAAAAGAGGAATATTTCACCACGCATCGTTCCGTTATATCTCAAAGGGATTACACAGCGTCTTCGATGAAACCCCCCAGACGGCTATACTTTTTCCAACATTTTCAACGATTATCGTTATATTCCCACCAATTTACACAAAATCATGACAAATTTTATGCCTAAACCTTCCTCTTGAATCACTCTATCAATTGTTGAAAACCGCATGAAAATCCGTGCAGTAGTTTTTGAAATTATCGCGAACAGACAGATAGACGCGGTGGATGACTTTTTTATATAGTATGTATATATGAAAAAAAATCTTTTTACTCATTAAAACAACTAGAAAAAAATATGTACATCCTCGTTTAACGATACCATTCCAAATGAGTTAAATGCCAGACTGTTGGAGACTAACACTCCATTCTTGACGCTATGAAACTATGCAGATTATGAAAAAGGTGAATCTGGAATGAGATCGATAAATTCTTCGAACTCTAGGAGATTTACATCCTTCATACTTCTTCAGCGTTATTAAAGGGGAAAAAGACTTCTCCCAATTCTTAACATGCTTTATTAATAAATCTGATTTTTCTTAGATTAAAAACAAATAAATAAAAAATGCCAATAACGCACAATTAATCATTGTTTATTTAAATTAATTGATTAGTTAAACATAGAATAGTTTAATAGATATCATTTTTGGACCTTTTAGTCAGCATTATATTTATTCTGTTTGTCTTGGTATGACAATAAACAAATCAACTTCAAGATAATTGAATCAAAATTTTGTGTATTCATAAAATAACGAGTTCAGAAAAGAGGTTATGGAGATAGCCATAAAAAAAAAAAAAAAATCCGAAAAAAGAAGCAACGAAATCCATAATTAACCAACTACAGTTACCTATAAATTTAACTCAGAATTTTTATAATAAAAAATTAATCGCTATTATCGCAAAACATTGGCATTATTCGACGGTGGTAAGGCCAGAGGCATGGTATATTGCAGATTGCTCAACTCTGAAGGAATTCGAAATTTAAAAAGGAAAACAATTGAAACAATCTTGGACTCGGTTAAAATTGTAAATGAATTCCAGCGGCGACTTAACTGTTATTTGTACAAAAAGATGAAAAAAAAATCATAGATGCAATATGGAGAATTTCATTCCATGGACAACTATATAGAATGGAGACCAGGCGATTAAGTGGGATACATTTCAAATATTACAGAAAGCTAATGTTAAAGAATACACGATTTGCAGAAGTAGAAAAAGACATGGAGGAGCCAAAGATTACTCCAGAAGGACCACCCCTTCTGGGGTGGCAAAAATTGAACAAATGGATTTTCATGAAGCATCTAAAAAGAAGTTTAGACAAAAGAGGGGAAGTGGAAACTTAGCGCGAGAGTGAAGAAGATTTGCGGCCCCAGGAGACAAGAAAGAATCACAGATTTGAGGAAACGTAGTCCATATGATAGTGCCTTATTCGAATAAAACAAACAAATGTATAAAGTCAAATCACTCACAGCTCGAACGCTGGAACTAGGCTTCTTGAAAATGAAAAACACGTGTTAAGAAATAGTAAATAAAATATCATTGTAAAAGTTAATGTTAAAATTTGGTATCAATTCTGCAGTTTGTCGCTTCGAGTTAATTCACAAGCCTTAACTTTTTCATTATAATGTTCTCCAAAAAAAAATCATTGTGAGTTTTAGTATGAAAACAACAGTGTAATAATGGGGAATGTAATTTCGGTTATCATTTCATCTAGAAATATAAGTTTCAACTAACATTTCGAAATATAGATGATGATAAATGTTTTTTGAACCATTTGTCATCAAGAATGACCGAAATATGCACATTTCTCATAATTACATTCATTTTTTCATATGAAAACTCACGATTATTGGTATTTTTAAGAATATTAAAAAGGATACGAATGAAACTTGTGTTGGTTAAACTTGTTGCGACTAAACTTGAAGTTCACATCGGTGATAAGGACACTGACGAATAGGCACCAATATATTTTGACTATTGACCATTTAGTGCCGATTCGTCAGTGTACTTCCGACCGACATGTTCTCGAGTTCAAAGATAGTGATAATTACTTTAATTGTTTAAATTAATAAATATATATTTTAAAAAAAGAAAGAAAAACCTATACCACTACAACCTGTGGATGATCTTGGGTTAAGCAGAATAGAAAAGTAACTTTATTCTGGGACTAAGCCCCTTTAGAATTACAAACATGAACAGAAGAAGAAACACACATATATATATATATATATATATACACAAATCATAAAGCATATAAAAGTTACATAGTATAGACAGTAATATTTCTTGGACAACAGTTTTGCATGGAGGTGATTTGTCCTAGATCACGCTCAACCGTTAGAATTTCACCCTATTTTGAATACCCACTGTTGAGAGCCCCAAGAAGGTCCTAGATACCATTGGACCATTCTCCTGCTGTTATCAAATTGAATAAAAGTTTGGCAAGCATTGAATAAAAGTATTTGGACCCAGAACCTTCTTCGGCATGACAACTCAGTGCTCTACCACCGAGCCACTCCGGTCCCCAAAATAAATATTAAAGTTACCTATAGGTATTATCAAAAATATTTTAATGTATTTTTGAACTGAAGTTTGGATGATGCTTAGAAAGTAGTACGGTTTGTTGTTTATTATATATTTACAGCCCCGGTGAATAAGTGGTTAGGCAGAATTTTTTCAAAAATGAGTTTTTGTACTTAGGGAAGAGAAATTTTGTTATCTTCGTAGCGATTAAGGAGCTAAGTCAGGAATTGGATTGAAAGGGAGTTATTGTTTATACCAAAACACCATTTCAAGCACAAAACTACTAGAATGACACGATTTCGCTTCTCTCAATACAATAAACTCACTCTGGACAAAATCACTAATTCAGATATATACCCATTATAAACAATTTATAATCCCAGAACTAAATGTTATAGAAATGTTTAACTTGTTTGGCAAACTTATTTCATGCTGTGTAAACTACGAACATAAGTTACGACGAAACCGTTGAAATATCAAAAACAAAATTTTTCGTAATACCAAAACAATTCATCAACAGCCTACGAGGAAGTAAAACATTTAGAAAATATTATTATTTGAATTTTTTTTTTCTTATCTGAAAGATAGAGAATATTCAAAAACAACACTGTTATTCCTTTCACAGACTATTAGAACTGACTCGGTAACAACGAGAATTGACAATGATGTACCGCCCAGGGTCAAGGAACTCTATGACCCATTTAGCATTCTTTGGGCTAAACAAACAAAATAACTTGGCTTGGTTATGTCAAACAGAAATCCTTGGTTGTCGTCTTTCGGAAGGGACATTAAACATGGTCCCGAGCCTGTAGTATTTCAGATACTCGTTAAATATCAATATCCCAAATCCTAGGCTGGGGTTTCTGCAAATTCGAGCTACCGAGAACCATGGTTGAATAAGTAATATAACTCATTTCCTCTGAAATTTGATCTCATTTTAAATCCTTAATTAGTGACGTCCATTTCCGACATAGCAAAGGGAATAAATAATTATACTTTAAAATGCAACATAATAATAAAACAGAAAACTTAGCAGATGCATCACTTTCTCCTTTGGTCAACGGTATATTAATTATTTCCACAAATATTGCTATTATATTAACAACATGTAATTTCACAAATAGGGTGCGGAGTAGCTCATTATGTAGGGTGCTAAGCTTCTAATCTGAAGGTTTCGTGTTTAAGCCCCGCAGCAGCATAGAATTATTTATCAATTAACAGACCCTGTGGGATCTTCCCCCACCCAACCTCTATAAAGTGGGTACCGTAAATTGGGGGAAAACCGGGCGATTGGAAGTGATGTCAGACTAATTACCTACCTGCACAGCCGTTATCCAGAAACAGTACAGTCTCTATGTACTGAACCCTCATTCCATGTCAAACCAACAAGGCACTCAACTTGACCATTTCAGATTTGGCTGAAACTTGGTTTATTTATACTCTCTGACATCATGAACTCAAATATAATTTTCAAAAAATTGTATCCCTGATAGTTTTTAGTTATAAATTTTTAAAAATCACAAAATGGCGCGTTTTTTAACGTGTGCTAAAACCTAAATCCTGCAATAACTTTAGTTCTATTATTGCTAGAGAGCTAGGAGATAGCTCATTTTAAAAAGGGTTTAATGGGCTTTAATTTGATAACACATCTCCTGATCCCAGTCTGAAATTTTTATGGTGTACTCACAAAATTATACATGAAAACATATATAAATTTGAAAAGAATTAAAAAACAAGTTGGGTATAAAATTAAAGCGCATTAAAACTCCTTTTAAAATGAGCTATCTCTCAGCTCTCTAGCACTAATAGAACCAAAGTTATTAGATTTTAGATTTTAGCACACGCTAAAAAATGCGGCATTTTGTGATTTTTAAAAATTTATTACTAAAAAACTACTAGGCATAAAATTTTTTGAAAATTATATTTGAGTTCAGAATGTCAGAGAGTATAAATAAATAAACCAAGTTTCAGTCAAATCTGAAATGGCCAAGTTGAAAACTTTTTTTTATTGGTTGATTTGACATGGAATGACCCTTCCCTTGTAGTGGTAGAGATTTATTATAATTTTTTTTTTATGATGGTATTCTCTGCAATAACTAAAAGGCCCCGGATTCAAGATCGGCTGTGGCAGATATATTATTTATTCTGTTATAGATCGACCTGATGTCACCTGAAGACCTCAGTATGCTCATCCAGCATTTATAAGGTGGGCACCCTTAATTAGGGGAAAACGAGATATGATTTCTAATATCAGATGTCAAATCAGCTCGTTTCACAACCGTTGTCCTAGAAGCTGTACAATCCTTACAAATTACTGAAACCAAGACCTTTCGTGGGTTGTAGTGCAACTTAGAGATCAGTAACCCAACATCATACGCGTTTCCGTTAAATCTGAAAAGCTAGCCTTGCTACATTTAAAAAAAAATATATTTATTGAAATTTACAACTGTATACAGAATACATAAGTAAATATAACGAATGAATGCATTGACATGAAAAGACAATTAGAGAAACTACCTAGTGGTAGTACTCAAATAAAAAGTTCAGCTTAGAAGGTCACGACCCCATCTTCTTTTCAGACGCCTCGGAGGATTATCAGGAATTGAAGAGGTTGCGAGGTGTGAAACTACTGGGTTTGAGTGGAAATAAAGTTTGTCATGAAGAGATCAATATCGGAGATTAATAAACGGAACGTTTAGCTCATTATGGATTACTTTGTTCGTAACAAAGTAAGGAGCATTGAGGAAGAATTTTGGATTGTAAGGATTGAATACGAGAGGAATTCGATAGCTTAGTGGAGCCCCAAAACTCTATTCCGTAAGTCCAGATGGGTCTAATGATTGTCATGTATATGAGTCACTTGTAATTAATTGGGAGCTTAGGCCGTTTGTCTAGTAAGTGTTGAAGTAGCCTGAAACGGAGATCTGTTTCTTGTCGTTTCAGTCCAGTATGAGGATTCCAAGTTAAGCGTTTGTCAAGGTGTAGTCCTAAGTACCGGATCTGTTCTATAGGACTTAGAAGGATGATACTAAACCATACAGGGGGGGGGCAGGAAGTCGCTGGTCAGGAACGACGGAGGGCCTTGCTACATAGGGGCGAATTTAATAGTCCTTAGATTTCTACCCTGGACATGAAGATAAACCAAAGGAACTATTATAACTATCACACAAAAGGGGGAAAAGAGCATTGCTAAGAGAATCGGGTTCAACCTTGAGAACCGCACTGTTCCTAATCCAACGGTTATACAAGAAGATTTGGCCGAGATGACACTTAACCACCTCTTTTTCCTCTTAATAAAGGAATATTTAATTTGATCATTTTCTTTCCTATTATCTAGTAGCTTTGCCAAGTGTAGGGTCATAGTTAAGTCAATTTCTTCTTCCAATTCTTTACTGTCCTTACTGGAAGGCTTATTTATCGTATTTTCCAGGGGCCCAATCCCTTAATTTTTCCGGTTATCAAACAGGATTCCAATACCGGTCGCTCCCGCACCATTTCTGCTTCTTTCTCCTAATATATTGCCGACGTTTTCTCCCACTTCCATTTATTCCCTTATAAACTTGTTTCAGGCCCTACCAGCCCTTGTATTTTTTATAAAATTCATTTCTAAGCCACTAATTTTGAAGGGGATTTTAACATGTCCATGTTTCTGCATAAGTGAAGAATGCTTTCAATAACAGAATAGAAGATTTTTTTTTTGTTCTCTTTAGAAAAACTACTGGCATGTTACTGCGCATGAATAAAGCATTCTTATTGCATCTCTTGCCTTTTCGCTTCTTCTTCTTACTTCTAGTCCACACCCTCCTTTTTTATCTAGCGTAGAACACACGCATTTGAAGCTTTACGCAGACTTGCATTTTTCACCATATATCCCAAATATCCCCCCAATCAATTGTACCAATTTTACAGAGGTTAGATGAGAACAGGAGGGTCTCTAGATCCTATAGGGTTGTTTTACGTTGAATGGACCCTCTCAACTCTGATATGTTTAACAGTTTTTATATAACTATTAATACTAAATACAAAAGCGGTTTTGTTAATATATTCAGAATTCCAGTACTAATATTGGTTTTATAGCATTCGTCGAGTTATGGCGCCGAAGACCTATCATTCGAACCGTTAAAACGGGTATTTCTTTGACGATAAAGACACTTCGAGGCAGCTGTGACTAATTCAGGTCACATTTTTATGGCACAATTCCAGTGCCCTGTTGGAAGGGGGTCTTGGATTGAGAAAAGACAAGGGAATGGCTCTTATATCGGAGGACCCGGTCGCTGTATTGAGCGGAGGCCATTCTAGACTAGACGGCGCCCCCTCAACAAATTTTGAGAATATGTGTCACAAAACAACCACTTCCTAGGGGTTTCTTAAAATAATTATTCCATGGCATATTCTTGAAGTTTTATTTATGGCATATTTGTCCTTTGGACATTTACGTACAAAACGAAATGGAAGCTTTATTCAAAATGAAATAGGTTTTTATGTTTGTACTACTATCATATCTACAGCCCCGTTGAATAAGTGATTAAATCGGATTTTGTCCAGAGAGAGTTAACTGCTTTCAGATAACCGGAATCGTATAGTCCTCGTAGTTTTTGGCTTTAAATGTAGTTGTAATATAAACAATAACTCTTTTTCAAGCTAATGCCTTACTTAGCCCCTTATTCATTACGTAAATAACTCGATTCCGATTCCTTAAGTACAAGAAACTCATTTTGGAGAAAATTATACTTAACCAGTTCAGTTATTCTCCGGGGCTGAAGATATATTCTAGTATGTTCGTAGCTAAAGTTTTTTTTCAGGAATGAGAAGGGAAGATTAATAATGTTGAAATGGGGGGAAAAGGACTGAAATTGTTTGAAGAGAGAGGAGAATGAAACGAAAAAAAAAAACTCGGGGAAGAAAACCCGAAGCTACAGATGTTTTGTGAGCCTAAAGATCAATCCCACACCAGAATGGTTCATCTTTTTGTTCACTCCATATGAAGATAGCGGGCGGTCCCTTACTAGGGCAAAAACCCAGCTCGCTACATTAAACGGAATTATTCTGTGTATAAATTATTCTCTATTTGCAACTTTTAGAAGGTGATTATAGGAATCTTGATAAACGTCTTTGTTATTATCAGGTTACGGTTTCGCCCTTTAACTATAAAGCGAATTTTTAATCAAAACTTACAATTAAAAAAAAACGTTTGTACCGCAGGAATCTGTTTGGAGTTATCTTAAAATTAAAATAAAATAATAATAACTAAGGTGAACCCCCTGTAATCCCAATTTTATAAATTGTACAACTGTTAATTTAATTGTATTACAGTAAGTAATATACAAGTTTTAGTAAAGGTGACCAGAGAATAATCGAGAAATTTAAGTCCAGTGTAGTTATTTATTTCGTATCCCCTGGTGAGCCGATTAAAATTTGAGTACTCACTGAAAATTGCTTTGAGATATATAAGTACAGATACAAAAAAAATTAAAGTTTATAAAAAAAAAACCTTTTTTTTCACTGACATTCTCTGCATTGTAATAACAAAAACGCAGATCGAGCGCGATAAAAGACTATTCAAAATATTAATTCCTCAATTCGATGCTAGGCGAGCACCTCCGATAAAATATTACATCACTACAAACTTGATACAAACAATACTAATTGGTTACTCAAAAAGTATTCCTGAATCAAATTAAAATAATTGTGTAGGGCATCTAGCATTATTAAATTAACAATTATTACAATGCCCAACAAAAATCCAACATTTTATCCATTAAAAAAAAATAAGTACCACTACAACTCATAGAAGATCTTGAATTCATTACATGGTTAAGACTGCGCTATTTCTAATCTGAAGTTGTCCAAGTGGCCAGAAGGTCAATACATTCGGCCGCTAGATTTTCCCCAATAATAGAGTGAAATTATAGGAAACGAGTATATTTTGGTAATTATTTCATTTAGGAATGAACGTTTCAACAAACATTGCAAAGAATGGATGATGAGATAACCTAAACAGTATGTTTTAGTCGGTCCTTTAATCTATACTAGCGACCCACCCCAGCTTTGCTCGGCTAATAAGGTATTTTATGCCTACATAATTAGTCTGTGTAATGTATTTTTTTTTATCACGTAACGGCCACTAAGGGCGACTTGAATATCATTGATTTTGCTTCTTTGGGAATCTTGATTTTATTTTTTCCCATCTCAGCTAATGTACTTTATTATATAGAAATAATAAAAATAAAAACAAAACCAAATATTTCTTTATATAGAAATTTATCATCTTCCACGTTAGATAATTGCACGGGACAAAGCAAGCAGCGGCTTCGGTGAAACCCATCGATATTCCAACCCATTTACTCAAAACCTTGACAAATTATATACCTAAACCTTCCTGGTGAATCACTCTATCTATTGGTGAAAACCGCATGAAAATCCATGCAGTAGTTATTGAGTTTACCGCGAACAAACGCGGGCGTGGACTTTGTTTTATATGTATAGATAGATACAGTAAGTGATCAAATTATTATAAAAAAGAAAACGAATAAAAAGCCCAAACTTGTCGTGACTTAACTCGAAGCAATAACCTAGGAACTGATACCTCAATAATTTATCTGTCAGCTGGATTTGAACCCATGACCTAAGCACAGCAACTAAACCCACTACACACTTGTCTGTCCCGTAATAAACCTTTAAAACTCGCCAAGTCCTTTCAAAAAAACCGTTACATTCGCGCAAACAACTTGGCTAAATGGGCGAGTCAAAATATGATATGACATACATAAATCAAATAATATAGTATTTTTTATTCTCCAGACTGCATATTAATTATTTTAATATATTATTTATTATCCTTAATACTTAATTTTATTTACTGTTTAAATAGCCATAGCCTATGATCCTTCTAGAGGCGAGAATAAACTAAGGCCATCAGTTCTAGAGCCACCCGTAATGGCTTTCATTCGAAACTATCCATTACTTTTATCACAACTCCTTCTCTATTCACTTCCATTCCCTTTTCACTTAATTTGTCTTTAATTTTGTTAATGCCTTAAATCCGAAATTGGCTCTTCTCGAATAAATAAACGTGCAATATTTTTTTCGCAAATATCTTTTGTAATATTGTAATCAGTGAAACATCTGTTTATTGAAAATATTTGTTTTGTGTTTAAGAGCTTAACCCACAAACAAAAACCATAAAAGCACTATACACACTCGTGTTGAAGAAATAACTGTACAGAAAATAAAAAGCGAGTATCTTATGTAACAAGGTGGATGATAACCTAAACGAGAAAACAATTTTGAAGATTGATACAATGGCGACGTCAAAAAACAAATCGCCAGATGGGAGAAGACGAAACAAGCATTCCTTGTTCGCTAACACTTTCGAAGCAGAGATGCCTTGGAAGCCACGAGATGTTGTGAAGAGACGAACCAGAGGTTCGAGACACAGGGAGGAAATCGGTAAACAGTTGGGCAAGATAAGACAGTTGAGAAGCTTCACCAGCTGGAGGGAGATGAAGAAGGCATTGGAGATTTCCCCCAGTTCCAAGGGTGATATCTTAGACGTCAGTGACAACGAAGACGAAGCTTCTAGTTCGATGGACGACAGGTCTGTGACGGTACGCCTGGAACCTGCACGCCTAAGCCTTCCTCCTGAGTTCCAGGAGAGAAGACCTATAGAGAGGTCGCCTCTTACGCTACTTTTCCTAAAGGAAGAGGATGGCGCAGAAGAACGTCCGGAATACCAAGAAAAACAACCAGAGACCACTTGTATATATACAAAGTTCTTAAAGAGAGTTATAACAGTAATGATACTGCTGCTAGTTTTCATATATATCATTAAGCCCTTGATGGGAAAAATAAATCGTATTTATTCATAAAAAAACACAATCAAATTTATGAAATGATAGCACATAACTAGATAAAAACAAACTTTAATATCTCAGTATATGAATGTTTGTGGTTCGAACTTGATACCACTATTTAAAGTAATATTACTCCAACTCCAATTGGAGTAAAGGGGCATTGTGGATGCCAAATTCTTTACATTGATCCATTTCAGTCCCAACTTATCACTGATTTCTAGGTCATGCTTCTATAAGGTATGATCAATTCACTAGACAAGATAGTAGTAGATATAACATTTCTTCTTTTTTTTTTTTGTTGGCTTACTTTTTGAAGAAACAAACTGGCCACAAAAAGAAAACGAAGCCTGATGGAAGAAAAGTGTTCATCTGAAATTATTAACATTTAAACTAGTTTATATGAAAGGGGAACACAGTGGAAAGAATCACTATTCTAGTATTATACTAGAGCCCACGTGCTCAACCTAATTTTTAAACTTACTTAAAGTATTAAGAGAGAATAGAATATGTATATAATTGTTCTAAATAATTGGTATAGAGTAAATATAATTCTGAACTAAAAAAATTAGAATATATTATAGTACACCTATGAATATTTGGTAAAACAAACTATTGATTTCAAAAAAGAAGAATATAAATTAAATCAATGCATCACCATTGGTTGATTGATTATCAAAAAAAGGTTGCTATGGCAACTAACAGCCATAGTTTGTAGGTTTTATTGTTCAGTGGCACAATACTTTTGCACAATGCATGTTACATCTGTTGGACAGAATGGACAGAAAATTACCAATCTCGTGTTTAGCGACTGCCAATGGAATCATCTTTACAATCAAATATCGCAGAAACAAACAGAGAAAGAAATGGAAGAGAAGAAGACAATGGAATTCTTGAAAAGGAAACAAATGTCAAAGGAAATGGCAAAAACATGGGACAATACTTGCATAGTAAGCTGTGAAACTATCATTTAATTAGTTATAAATAAATAAAATTACTATTTTAACCTGGTCTAAATATTTATAGTATCACTTATGTAATATGAGTTCATAAAGAATTATTGGGAAAATGAAACATTAGCAGTGGTCTTCCTTATTTACTTACAAATTGGATACAATTTTTAAATTGTTAATTGATCCAAAAACCCCCAAAACCAAAATTTAAATATTCTGTCGGTAATAATGCTTAGCGAACCTGAAGGCTCGATGCCAATACCACCAATCTTTGCTTACAAACTTCCGTCCATGGACCACTACCCAAACCCTCACATAATTTACAAAAAAAAGCCTGTACCTCTACAACCCGTGAACGGGTCTGGGGTTCAGGAAATGGTAGAGACTGTACTGTTTCATCGAGAACGGTTCTGCAAGGAGGTGACTTGTCCTAGGTCATGCTCAACCGCCAGATTTTTCCCCCTTATTTCGGGTACCATATTTATATAATATTTTATAGAGGCTGGGTATGGACCAGGAGGATCCTAGATCCAAAATGATCCATCTCCCGCTGCAAACAGACTAAATAAAAGTCATGGCCTGCAGCGGGATTGGAACCAGGATTTCCAGCATGGCTACTCAGTGGTCTACCGCTGAGTCACTCCGCTCCTTACACACAATTTCAGGTCCCCTTAAATATAAAAAATAAACCCCTAGATAAAATATATTTTTTGTAAGTATTCAAAGCCAGTTGATTAGAGATTTTTATTCTAACTAAATTGAATAATTTCCTTTATTTTCTAATTTAGGATGTGGATGGAAGTTATTGTAAAAAAAAAAAAACCATATAATTAGTTTAAAAATAAATAAAACCCAAACTTTAACCCAAAAATTTATTAATTTAGAAACAATTTGAGATTTCAGTACTAAATAATGAAGAACTAACTAATGTTTAATATCTCATCATCACCTACATTTTTTTTCAATTTTACTGAATAGCAATACATCAACATAAAGGTGTTTGAAAAACTATAATAGCTGAAGAGGGTTTACATCGAATGGAATATAAAACCAGAAGGGAAGTTTAAAATTTGAAGAAATTAAACTAAATACTGTAGAGATGTCAAGGATGTCAAAACTATTCAACGGTATAAAAATAAATAAAAAATGTTAAAACTAAAAGCGGTGACATTCCGTCTTAAGGTCCACATTTTTGTCAGAATGGTTAAAAGTGGTATTTAATAAAATTAAAAGAATTTGGGATAACCCCAGCAGTTGAAGCAGCGTTAAACAAAATAAAATATATTTGTCTTTTCAAGCTTCTCAAATTTTGATAGTCGACTTTTGTCTTTCATATACCAAGAGAGTAATGAAGGTTGCTTAAAAAAAAAAAAACTAAAATAAATATATTTATAATTTATTTTTTATTAATTGTTTTAATTGGTTATTATATTGTTCTGTTGATGGTGATTTAAAAATAAAATAAATAAATAAATTTATGAATAGACTAAAAGTTTACATATAGTGATTATAAGTTGCCTCCTGGAGGCTAAAGGGCCTCATATACCCGATATGGGGAAGGGAAATATTTGAGGAATCCCAAACCAAGGGTTTGAACCCACAACATTTGGTTTTACAAACAGGAACAATTTTTCAAGTGCGTTATTGCATTAAAAAATCAATAGATTAACAGAGAACAAACTAGGAACAAAGTTTAGACTAGTCTATAAACATTAAAATTCAAATAAAACTCTAAAGCTTAATTTAAAAATCAATTAAAAAGTGTCCGGGATATATTATTGTAATACAATTCAGAAAAAATGGTGAAAACTGATGATTCTTGTTTTTGTCAATAAGTTAAAAAGCATTTTGATAATTTTATTTAACGATTTTGTACAACTTAGTTGTTTTTCATATATAAAAGGTCTCGCCACCTATCTCGATTCAGCCAGCCTCCTTCTCTAAAACCCCTCGCTGCCATACTCTCCACAACATCCTCCAATCATCTTTTTTTGGGTCTTCCTCTTTTCCTCCTTTCTGTAGAGCAATAGTCGGAGATAGTATTTGACCATCATTCCTATGCCATTCTTTTTAAATGGCCATATCTTTTCAATCTTCTCGTTTCTACTGTGAAGAGGATCATTGTTTTCTGATCTACCAAATGCCTAATTGTGTTGTTAGGGACGTGCTGAATTCTGAAAATAGCACAACAGCGTCTCCAGAAGTCCATCTCCACGGCTAACAAATTCCTTTCCTCCTTTTTCGTAATTGTCCAAGTTTCTGATACATAGAGGATAACATTTTCAATCATTGAGTGAGCATAATTTTTTTGTTTGGAGGTTAACCTGTTAAATCCACAGAACAGAGTTAAGACACCCAATACTTTTTCTGTCTTTCACTATTTTTTCTTTTAAGTCTTTGTTGGAGCTTCCATCGTCTCTGAGCCATCTGCCAAGATATTTATATTCATGGGTTTTTTCTATATCCCAATAATTTTCTAGGGATAGGGCTGATTGCATGTTGCATATTTGCATGTATTGCCATGTACTCAATTTACAGTCTGTTCATTTCCCGACCCCAACCAGCATATTCCTCCTGAAGTTTTCTTAACATGCAGCTGGCATCTTCATCATCAATTGCGAATATCAATAATAACAATAAATTGATAATAATAATGATAAAATCACTTAATTCTGATTATCTAAATGCAATAAATATGGGATATTATTTTGACTTTATAACTTATAAGTATAAATATAAACAACTTTAATGTCTAATCTAAAATATTTCTACTTTTCAAACATTTCTGGTCAGTTTTTGGCATAAAAAATGCCTTTCAAGCATTGTCTCACAGCTATTTATATAACTGACCGTTTCTTTCAGAACATAAAAAAATTACGCTATGAAAAACGAAGGGAAAGGTTGAAAAAAGAAAAAGAATACATAGAAAAAATGATACAGGAACTAATACAAGAAAGTAAAGCACTCAAAAATGAAGTCCAAGATAAAGCAAAACTTGCTGCTTTTTACGATCAAGACTCTACCAAGGCATTTCACTCAGCTATTAGACTTTCAGAGGTAATATGTTTTTATTTATTTATATTTTAATTACATTTTATTTCAATTTAATTGCTGAATAAAACCTGTCGATTGAAAATATTATTACAACTAAAAAAATTGTATGTGATATCATTAACTATAATTAGTTACTATAACTTCAATTAATACATTTTTAAAAGTTTAAAGTTATAAATATATATTAGCCACTGATTCGATAGTAATTGGTAGCATAAAATTAAATTTCAGTTATTGAACTGACAATTAAATTTGAGTGTTCGTATGTTCCCCTATTTTTAATTATATATTTGTAAGGAATTATTATGAAAAATATTTTTTTTTTTGCAAAAATAAATACCTTGTAAATTTATTATAAAGTACTTCTAATAAAAATTCATATGTAACACCACTGGAGTCCTGAAGCCACATTTTGAAAGAAAAAAATATTATAAATTCAAAGGACATTTAATAAATTTGTTTTATGTCAAAATATTCCAGATATTTTTATATTAAAATTCAATGAATTTAGTACTTGTTTATTGAGAATGATTTAATAATTAAGGATTTATTAGAATTCTTAAAAAATTACTCATAAATATTTAAAAACAATATTTAGGCTTAAACATTTAAAAACGATAATTATATGTTAAAAAATAAAAACCATAAATAACTACAGGCGCAAGTGGAAAGACAAGCTCAGCTTGAATTCAATGAAAAATTAAAGAAGATGGAGAAGGAAATCGAAACAAAGTACGCTCAGAGTATCATGGAGGATGCAAAACGATTTAAGGAAGAACAAGATACGCAAAAAAGAGAACTGTTAGAATTGAAAAAAAAATTGGGGTTTCAAGCACGGATATCGTAAGATATTAATAAGTAGATACAATTTTATAGCCTCATTATTAATTAAAATTATATAATCAAATGCAAGATGACATCTTGACTAACTTTACTGCTTTTTTCTACCTATAAGGCAGGGAGGCTATATTATTGGTGTGTTGTGAATTTAAAAATCAAAATGAGTTAAATATCTAGTGGTAATTGTAAATAAAGTAATAGAAATAATTATGGTCTGTAAAACAGGATTACTACGTCGTAGGTTATTTTTTAATTATTATTTCCAATCAGTTGTTGCTAAAATTTAGATTAAAAAACAGCTCATTACTTTATTTTAAGAGTTGAAATAAAATATCGAACAGCTAAAACCTATAGAAAAACTTAATATAGTTGTTTGTAGACAATGTGTTATTCTATTTATTCCCTAAACCAAAGAGCTGCATTTTAAGATCAAACTTTTATTTAATTTATGTTGCTAAAGTCGACTTTTTAAATCAACAAGAAGAATGGAATTTGGTTTTTTCTTCATTATTAAATTATATAAATTAAGAAGATTGAGTCCAGTATATAAGAAATATCTTATAAAAACAGAAATATCTTATAAAGAAAATCAACAAGAAGCCTGATTTATATAAAAAACTTCCATATTACAAATATAAAAATAACATTTATTTATTTTTATTGTTTACTAATAATAAAATATCAC
Source organism: Troilus luridus (assembly GCA_964056705.1). Lineage (NCBI taxonomy): Eukaryota > Metazoa > Arthropoda > Insecta > Hemiptera > Pentatomidae > Troilus > Troilus luridus. The sequence continues at coordinate 65,880,912 of OZ057417.1, forward strand.
ATCCATTTTACACATCTTATATTTTACTAATATTTAATGTCCTTGCATATTCCTGTAAAGGCGAATCGGGGCAAGAGTATTTCTAAAAGATACTAACCGCTTCTGAGTAGGTAGGTTTAGATTCGATAGGTCTGTCAAAAAAATTTCAAACCACCTAAGGCTTAACTCTCTCGGTCATCGAAACATCAAAATGACCATTTTCACATTTCCATACAAGAGGTGTAAGGCACTATATCCCTTTTTAACCACTTTGCCATTATTATTGTTACTATTTTTAATATAACTTTGTTATTCTATGATAATAAATATTAATAACTATGTCCTTGGCTAAAATGTCTTTGCCATCATTGGCATATCAATGACCAAGCTAACACATTCAAAATAAAACTTAAATTAAAGTTGTACAAGTAATCTAACTCGAGTTCCACACACTAAGAGCATGGATACAATTTTTGGGCCTGTGTCTCCCTTTTACTTGTTATCTAATCTAAGAATTAATGTTTTAAAGTTTAAATATAATAAGTTTTACTTAGTTGAGGAGGCCAAGGTCCCTCATGGACCATAGCGCCATGCAATGATGATGATGAAGTTTTACTTAGTTGAGGAGGCCAAGGTCCCTCATGGACCATAGCGCCATGCAATGATGATGATGAAGTTTTACTTAGTTGAGGAGGCCAAGGTCCCTCATGGACCATAGCGCCATGCAATGATGATGATGAAGTTTTACTTAGTTGAGGAGGCCAAGGTCCCTCATGGACCATAGCGCCATGCAATGATGATGATGAAGTTTTACTTAGTTGAGGAGGCCAAGGTCCCTCATGGACCATAGCGCCATGCAATGATGATGATGAAGTTTTACTTAGTTGAGGAGGCCAAGGTCCCTCATGGACCATAGCGCCATGCAATGATGATGATGAAGTTTTACTTAGTTGAGGAGGCCAAGGTCCCTCATGGACCATAGCGCCATGCAATGATGATGATGAAGTTTTACTTAGTTGAGGAGGCCAAGGTCCCTCATGGACCATAGCGCCATGCAATGATGATGATGAAGTTTTACTTAGTTGAGGAGGCCAAGGTCCCTCATGGACCATAGCGCCATGCAATGATGATGATCAAGTTTTACTTATTTTATAATTAAATAATGCTAAGATTTTAAATTAAGTAAATGTGTGTTCTTTAAACTAATTAGGTATGAAGAAGCTGAAAAAGCAAAAAAGGTAGAAAGGGAGAAAAGAAACAAAGAAGACAAAGAAGATCTGGAAATATTAAAAAGACAGCTAGAAATAGTAATTGAAAATGAAAGAAATGAGGTAAAATAACTAATTTAATTAGTTAGTTAAATTTAAATTTTGTTAAATTATTATCATTAAAAACAGCAATATATTTCAGATGATTCGCAAAAAAGAAATGGCCAGAATCAGTATAATAGAAAATAGAGAACTAGTAAAAAAAAATAAAAGGCTTGCAAAACTTGAAGATGAGGAGGAAAGCAAAGCCATTGAAATAATAGCAAATGGAAAAATGAAGATATGTAAAATAAGAAAAGAAAAAGAAGAGCAGGTAATAAGCATTTTTTACTTTATAAAATAAATAATATATATATATATATATATATATATATATATATATATATATATATATATATATATAACTTAAGAGCTATGGCACATAAAACATGGCACATAAAAATTATCTGGATATCTGGGGACATGCGTCGGGAACGAGATGGCTGACAAAGCTGCTCTAACCCTCCCAGGTAGAGGCACATTTATCCTAACCGCTCAAGAACTTGCTCCCCCCTTAAAGAATGTTTAGACAAAAGATGGCAAGCAATGTGGGATGAAAGTCCAGCCAGTAAATTGAAATATATAAAAAGGGAAGTAAAGCCTTGGGCTACATCTAATCGCAGTAAACGCCATCAAGAGGTGGCTGTTGCTCGCCTTAGAATAGGACAAACCCGGCTTACCCACGCACATCTCATTACAAGGGATGCACCACCGATAAGCCTTAGGTGTAATAAAAATCTTTGCATCAGACATAAGTTTGAGGAATGCTACTCCTATAAAAAAATACTAAATCAGCTCAAAATACCACCCGATGTTAGAGAAGAACTTAGAGACAGCAAATCTGAAATTGACAAAGTGGTGAAATTCATTGCAAACTGTAAATTAATAACCAATAATTGATCCTCCATTGTCCCTTCTACAGATCCATTTGTTGTTTTTTTCCGATTGTTTTATTTCCTTATTATAGATGTATTAACTATTAGTATGTGTGTGTATATGAATATTTTTTTTTATTTATTTATTAATTTTTTATTTTTTTTAAAGATAAATAATTATAAAAATCAAAAATCTACAGGCGTTGATGACCCTAGGGTTTTACGCCACTAAGCGACAACAATCAAACATAAAACATTTAAAAAAAGAAGAATTGGGGATAGAAACGACACGCATGAAGACTGTTTTAACACTGCTTTATTAAGATACAAATCCTCTATTTATACTATTTACAATGTTTACACTTGTTGTTTAGGATTATTGGTTATGAGAAGCGAGGGATGGTTGACTGGATGATAGATGTAAGGAAGAAAATAGTTGGGGGTGCAGTCAAATAAGACACTAAATAAGTGGTTACTTATTTGAATTACGTGCCGACGTTTCGACCCACTTTGTGGGTCATCTTCAGGGCTGACCAGCGGGAGGCTGATGCAAGAAAAGAATGCAATTCTTGTGTCAGCCTCCCGCTGGTCAGCCCTGAAGATGACCCACAAAGTGGGTCGAAACGTCGGCACGTAATTCAAATAAGTAACCACTTATTTAGTGTCTTATTTGACTGCACCCCCAACTATTTTCTTCCTTAAGATTATTGGTTATATTAACGTTTCTTTCTTCTTCTTAACTTATATATATATATATATATATATATATATATATATATATATATATATATATATATATATATATATATATATATATATATATATATATATACACTCAACAGCAAAAAAAGCCGGACACTTAGATTTTTTCTTATAATTTTGTTAAATACATATGTATATTAATCTTTTTAATTCATGGTAAGAATGAAATAAACCCCGGAGTGCATCGTGAATGGTATACTTCGCTACCCCAAGCACCGGCCTTCTCTGTCCAAGGCATCAGCTCGGGCTATGACAACATTTGAAAGAACCATTATTCTGGACCAAAATAAAAAAAAACATGTCTATTAATCACAGAAAAGGCTTGGTGAATAAATTAAAGATGTTTAAATGTGCTAAAAACTACTTACAGTTTAGAATAGGTCAGACAGGTAAATCAACTTCAAGACAAATAAAACAAATCTGAGTTTTATTTAATTGTTTACTAATCCTGAAGGGATTAGTTCAATGGACTTAGACCCTACATTCTCTGTAGTAACTATAATATCCACAAAAACAAACACATTGCTGAAAATTAGTTTTTAATACAAAAAATATGAAGTGTCCGGTTTTTTTTGCTGTTGAGTGTATGTATATATATATATATATATATATATATATATATATATATATATATATATATATATATATTTGATTGTGTAAACATATATAAAATTTTATATAAGTAGGAAGGGTGGTAAACAATCGGTAACATACCAAACTACAAAATCAATCAAGCCCTACTTCTGGCAGAAAATTAATTTTCTTATCCAACCAATGCTGGAAATGGTAAAATGTAAAATAATATTTCAAAAAGCTTCAATATTATAATTCCTACAGAATAACTTAACAATGAAAATTTAAAAAAACTATACCACTACAATCCATTCAGGCTCTGAGGTTCAATACTTTGTCAAGATCATACTATTGTGCAAGTCCATTTTTAAAAAACAAAGTTTTTCCCCAATTGACCACTGCCTAGAGGCTGGATGAGCCACATGAGGGTTTACCGATCTCACAGGGTTAATTCACAGCAAATAACAGAATAAATAAGTGGAGATTGGAGGGTTTGAGATTGGTAGGGCAATTCCAAACCCACTGAGCTATCACATTCCCTAATATAAATAAATAACTACAACAAAAGATTTCATTGGTTATATAAAATTAATTAATAATAAAAGAGGAGTTTCCAATCGAGATAATAATTTTGATTTAGATGATGGAACAGAAAAGAAACAGACATATGGCTTTATTAACAAATATTACACAGGAAAACCAAGCAAGGTTAGATAAAGAAGATGAAAGTTACAAACATGCAGTCGAGGAACACGAAAAAAGGTCAGTGCATACAATAAAAATATTACTTTTAAACATTTCAATAATATTATGTCGTGTTGAAGTTAGTTAAATGATTTTCTAAACAGGTATTTAATTAATTACTCTTTCAAGTTTCGACGGCAACTATTTTTACAAAAGGCTTCAGTGGTTTCTTCGGGTTTAGACCGTGTAGGTGAATTTTCTGCCAATGTTTCGCCAGGCATGCTGGCTTCCTCAAGGCTTTGTTGATACTTATATATTAACAAAGCCTTGAGGAAGCCAGCAGCATGTCTGAGGAAACGTTGGGAGAAAAGTCAGCTACATGGTCCTACAAGCCTTCTGTAAAATAGATATTTAATTATTTTGTCGTCCTGTACATGAAGAAAAACGAGGCTCAAACATATCAATCATTATATATTTTTTTTAAATCAAATAATAATAAATAAATTGGGAGTTGAGAGGACTGCCAACGGAAGTGAAAACTCAAGACTTTGGAATAAATAGTCTTTTTTGAATTTCTAAATCAATTATAGTCTGAATTATTAAAATTTCAAATTTTAAATTTAAATTATTAACATTAGTCTGGTTTTCATAAATATTGAAACTCCGGACAATAATTATGTACATTTTCAAGTAGTTTATATTAATCAAAATGCGCAATGGACTGGACAAGCTTTATACAAAATATTAATTATTTAATTTTAATAACAATCAGTATGTAGTTGTATTATTTATACCTTTTATTTGTATTTACATACATTTTATTTTCATTTGTGCATTATTATGATTGTTAAGTTCAACAATACAGGGATCATTAGTATTTTCAATCATTTCATAAAACAATTCATTCAGCTATTACAAATAAAAACTTCTAGATGAAACAAAAGGTTCAACCAATTATTAATATCAATTGCACAACTGTTAAACAACTTTTTAAATCAATGAAATAATTCATAAATCAATGGAATTCTGACCTTTAAACTAAAATTGATTAAAAGAAATAATATAACTCATACATAGGCCACCTGTCTCGAGCATGTTGCTGAAGTGAACCCATAAGTTTATCCCCTGGCGAAGTGGCTAAACACAAGTAAAGAAGTTTTGACTTCAAAAATAATTTTTTGCTATCATCAATAAGTTTTATACATTCATATCTCGTGGTGAGAATAGGAAAAACAAAAGATATCTACCAGCTACCTACTTCAGTAGTTATGCACTTGCTGTGAAGATCAGGAAAAATCGATTTCAACCTGGAGAATAGTTCAAGAAATCCCAAAAATAATAACTTAGCTCAAGTTCAATACATTCAGCAATGCAATACATAAAATAAGTCTAATAATAACTAAATACAACATAATTAGGTATATAATAACTATTTGATTTAATGATCCACTAGTAGAAATCATAGCTGTCAAATAACTATAAGTTATAATTAGAAATAATTGAGTACCAATTATATTAAATTTAATCATTTCAGTTTTAAAGTAATTCTTAAAAAAAATAAAGTTAAGTATTTTTAAGAACACTGTTTGAGCAACCTTGAAATAGTTATTGGACCTTTCGATGAGAACTCCGAAATGAATAAGGAAAATAAATTTCTGATTCAATTATACCAGATTGCATGTCATTTTGATTGTAACCTTTTATTAAACTAATAACATAAATCAATTTTCATAAATTAAATAACTAATATTTTTGAGAATGAAAAAAAACAATTAATTAAATTAAAAGAACAATTTAAACGCTTTTATAATGAGAAAATGAAGTTACTAATATTAACTAAATTATCAACAACTAATTAATAACAAAAAGAAAACAAATATTATTTAATCTTCCGATAGTAAATTTAACTCTATTAAATTACAAATAAAATCTATTACAAAATAATGAATGTTTATGCGGTTTTCTGATTGCAATGATATAATAATGAAAACTCTTATCTGTCTGTCGAAGTAGTTTTCAGTAGATGGTAGATTCTCGGCAGGGCGAGCTGGATGTTGAGACGACAGAGGATTTTCGTCGGCAGGGCGAGCGAAGATGGTGAAACAATAGAGGTTGAGATGATTGACTGGGTCAATTCGAATTGGTTGAATCTATGACGAAGTTTAAACTAATTACACCTGCAGGTGGACAGCAAATTAGTATCTTCTTCAAATTCACACAAAACAATTTTGGGCTCCTCTAGAGCATACGATGCGCACGGCTAAGGGCTCGCGCCAACACTGACTAGCTCGGTCTAGCCGGAGCGAACAAAAGCCGATCGACTCTCTTTTGTTTTTCTCTCTTCACTTTTATAACATATGTTTTCATACTTACTACAAATATTACACTTATATCTAAACCAAATAAAATTACCTTTTAAATTATTCTAAACAATTATGAAATTAAACGTTTAAATTATTATATTAAATAAAATGTGAAAAATAAGAAAAGATAATGTTCTTTCTTTTTAGAAAAAATGATTTAATTTTTTTATGATTAAAATTAATAATACTTTATAAGGTTACTACTTCATCTGGCCTTAACAAACACCATTCTTAATCGAAGTAAAAGCTGTGACATAATTTATCCTCTTTTTTTAATAGGGAAAATGATGCCTTAGAAAAAGAAAAACAATACCGAGAAATGTTAAGAAATGAAAGAATACAAACTCATTTAGAGTATATGAAGAAAGAAGAGGAAAGATTAGCCAAAGAAAGAGAAGTTTTAAAATGGGAAATTTTGAGGCGTTTCAAAAGAGAAGAATTAAATAATCAGTTTTCAGAGAACATAAAAGAAGAAAAAATAAAGAAAGCAATGTACTTTAAAAATATATTCAAGGAACAAATTGTAAGTTGTTAAAAGTTTTAATGATTTTTTAGTGATAATAATTATTATTATGATAAATTTATCTCAACTTTAAAACAAATTTAAGATAGTTGAATAATATTAGTTGACCTTGTATATATGAGGAAGAAAATGGTTTGGGTAGAGGTCAAGAAAATTCTCTTATATGCCAATAAAAAGTTCTCCCTATACAAGAGTATTTTCTTGGCCTCTACCCGGGCCACTTTCTTCCTAATTTAAGATAGGTTTATCTGGATGTATATGAAATGTCATTTGGAAATATCAAAATCTAGTTGTTTTCTTGTAACACCCAAGCAACACCAGGAGTGTTTTTTTCATTAAATGACCCTTCTTAGCTATTCAATTTATATAAGGAAGGAAATAGTTGGGCGTGCAGTCATATTAAACACTAAATAAGTGGGTATTTATTTTATTTTGTGCCAACGTTTCGACCCACTTTGTGGGTCATCTTCAGGGCTAAGAAAGAAAAACAGACAAAACAACAGAACTATAAAAATACATTGCAGTACCAAGCAAATGATAATATAAAATATAATAATAATATAATTTTTTTTATAGTTTTGTTGTTATGTCTGTTTTTCTTTCTTAGCCCTGAAGATGACCCACAAAGTGGGTCGAAACGTCGGCACAAAATAAAATAAGTACCCACTTATTTAGTGTTTAATATGACTGCACCCCTAACTATTTCCTTCCTTATTCAGATCTTCCAGTCAACTATCTCCTCGCAAATATTCAATTTATACATATATCTTCTTTTTTTTTTAGGATAACAATAAATTAATTTTAATTACAGCATTAATACTTTTCGGTTAAATTAAGATTTTTAATGTTTTTTGATGAAAAGCTATATTAGAAATACAATCCTTCGGAGCATCACTTCATCAGTGAAAGTGATTAGTTGTACTCCATGATCAAATATAATGCCAGTGGTCTAGATACTAGTCTCTTACAGCCTTTTCCAGGACAAGGTTAAAGAGTTGACATACAACAGCGTCTCTTTGTCTGACCCCTCTTCCTGAACAGAACGTTTCAAACGAATGTCCCCTGATTTGAACCGTACATTCTACATCTGTAATTGTCATCTTTACCAGTTGGATCAGCTTTGGGAATATTTTCAATTTATTCATAAACGCATAAAACTGAAACCTAAGAATAGAATCAAATGTCGATTTAAAATCGATAAAGGGGTGGTGTGTCCTTATATTGTATTCTCTGCATCTTTTCAATACTATGCTAAGATTAAAAATCTGATCTATCGCACTTCTACCTCGTATGAATCCACATTGATATCAGCCAACTTCTCACTCTACAAAGAGGAGGAGTCGATGGAATATGATTTTCAAAAGAATCTTATATATACAATAGTATGAAGAAGTGAGATTTCTCGATATTCAGAACATTTAAATTGGCCACATTTCTTATGTATTGAGCCTACCATAATCATGTATCAGTCAGATGGCGTATATTGTTCTTTCCAAACTGGCACGGTTGGGTCTTTATCAATAGTAATTCTCTACCTTCAAAAATTCCAGATGGCAAACCATCATGTGCCTGGTGCTTCATTGTTCTTCACCATGTTAATTGCATCAATGACCTCCTGAATGTCTTGATATGCCCTGGTAGGTGCTAAATACCACAGATCTTTATTATGTTCTTTTATCATTACCTATTAAGAAGGTTTTCAAAGAATCTTTGCCATTCTAATAATATTTAACGTGGTTAATTTACTGCAAGTTGTTTTTATAAATGAACATCCCTGTAAATTAGATTAAATAAGTTTGCTTTAATTGTATTGTGATTATGGTTACATAAATATATGTATCCATTTACAAAATGTCTCTGTTTAATGTGAGTGTTTACATCTGAAAATTCATAAATGAGATTCCCAGGATCTTTACACTTTACCGTCTTGCCTACCACTATCCCATTTCTACCTTTACCAGGAACAGACACGATAAGGGGTTTCCCTACCTCCTTAGTAACCCTTCACAGTCTTATTTTAATATTCACAGTTTCGTAAAAAGTCCTAAATATAACAAGATATTAAAATAATAAGCCAAAATGAAGGAGTAAACTTCATTAAAATTTATTTATAGGAAAGCGATATAGATAGAAAAATGAAAGAAAAAGAAATCGAGCTTGAGGCAGCGAAGAAAGCTCAGGAGAACTGGGAAATGAGTGACAAACAATTTCTCGAATATGCTTACAAAGTTAGGGAAGAAAGTAAAAAGAAAGGAAGGCCATTATATCCGTTAGATGCCGCAATTTACGTAAGTGGCCAACTTTTGTTTATAATGAAATTAAATATACAATTTAAATACTTTATATTTCAGCTTACAATTGCATGATTCACGAAACTAACTAAATAGATGAGGTATGACCCAGCATCATCTACCGTGAATCAATTTTGCTGCATTAGTTTGTTTTTTTTTAAACAACGTATTTTAACAAAATCAATGAAAATTTTTTGATATTTACAGGTATACTTAATTTTAACGCCAGCACCACTTGGATTTTTACGCAAACCACTTTTAACTTCAGATTCTACACAATGATTCGTTTAGATTTACCATCAACACAAACAACTCAAACCATCATCACATGGAACATTCATTATATTATGTATAATCCTAAAATTAATTTATTTTTTATTAACGTATTTATCATTATTTGTTTAATATTGAAATGTGACTCAGTTATGAAGCTAATGATAAATTTTATTATATAAACATTAAATCTCGATAGCTATGATGCAAATATTAAGGAAAAGTTTTATTAATACAAACGTTCTTGCAAGCATGTATTAATTATGCTAATAAATGATGCACTGAATTAAAACCGTAAACTCCTATGAATAAATCTGAGTTAAGACCTAAATTTCTTTCCATTTTTAAGATTGTGTCTTAAACTCGTCTTAAAGGAGTTGATGACCTCAAGGTTTTAGACGTTAAATCCAAAACAAAATCCTTATTTTATAAACCACAAATATTTCTACATATAGTTTTATACCATTGCGAGAATATATACTTGCATTTAACAACCAATTAAATTTTGATATAAAATCTAATGGTTCTATCACTACTTTAGACATGGAGTATGTTATATAATAATCAAAATGAACTTGTAAGATTTCTTTCACATTGAAATTCAAAATATACTCAATATCTGGATGTAAATATGTTTCTGATTTTTTCTAAGCAATTCTAAATATTTAAAGAGCAAATGTTATAAATGTTTATATACTCTGTAAAGCATTATTATTTCTTACTAATATATTTCATTAAAAGATATCAGATTTTAATCCTTATTTTAATTATTCCAGGACTTTAAGAAGAAAAATCAACTGTTGAAAAACGTTAGAAACTTTATACATGATGCAAAAATCAATAGACCAGAAGGAATAATAGAATATAAGTATGAAGAAATAATGAGAGAAAATGGAAAAAATCACTCAAAACCTGAATGCAATCAAAGTAGCATCCTTGTAAGAGAAGGTTTTGGTTGTTCTAATAATCAATTGAATGTCCTCAAAAGAGAAGAATGTGGTTGTCCGAAAAAAGCAAATGGATTGTAATGACAAGAAAAAAAAATTCAATGAGAGTATAATAAAAGTTTAACTACATAACTTATGTAATGTAAGACCTCAGCAAATCAATAAATGTTAAATAAATTATTTGCTAAATGTGTTTATTGCATCAAACCAATTAAAATATCTTTAATAAAGTTGACTAGATAACTACAATCAAAACTGATTGAAACACTTAACACCATACATTTTCTTATGGGATACCAAATGCAAAACTTAATTTTGATAGGAATTACAAGATCAAGGTTTGGTTTCTTTAAGGTATACCAATAGAAGAAAATTGATATAGCTGAATTGGGTGTGAATATATACTAGATGGCAGATATTTGGATTTTGGAAGCATATATAAAATTCTTTCTAGAAATAAGCACACTTCAGAAAAATTATACAAATTGTTATGTAATTTTATTAAAGATAATGAACAAAAAAAATCAGAATTTTAAATTTGATGATTATTAAAGGATTTTAGGACTTCTAAAGAAATTAGTTTGAAACGACGTGTGCACATAAAATAGTTTTCACATATCACCCTAATTATTAAATATTGTAAAATCCCTTACTATTTTTATTGTATTTTGAGATTATTGAAGTTGGTGTCATACAGCCATTGCTTTCAACAGCTTTGAAGTTTACAAATCTAGAAAAGCACTGGAACCATTTGAAAGTTTACCCGTCACATCTCCAGCACAAATCAATTGTTATATGCAGAGGCAAATGAGGTGTTAAATTCACAATTCACTACAGATGGAAATTAAAAATAACATTTTAATCAATAAGGATTAAATAAAAAATTATAATTATCTCGTAAAATATTAATAAGAATTGAATTTTTTAACTGTTTCCTCTAACTTTTAATTAGGTCAATATAAAATCTTAAATACAAGAAACTTAGAGGTAAAAACTAAAATTTTTTTTACTCATTACACATTTTCAGCTAATCTCGAAATTCTAAAAAAAAAATATTAAAACTGATTTTAAAAATTTAAAAGCCTCTCCAATATTAAAATTTTAAATTCTAAAAATTATAGTTTTATAAGGAAAAAAAGGAGTCCAATATCAAAGTAAGATACCAATCGATCTGTTTATTAAGTAAAAGAGGTACTAAACAACGTAATACCTTGATGTATGATTAATGTATGTTAGTATGATTAATTTTCATTAGCCTAATGGATAGGAGTAATATCTGAGGGTGTGGTCAATGTCGCCTTGAGGTTTCAACCCTCACCTGAACAGATATTCCTTTACAACATTGACATGGTACGTATCATTCATAAAATGTTTTCATTATCTTTTTTCAATTATGGCATTTAATCTATTATTTATATAAATTTATTTTACAAGTAATGCCTGGAAAACATTAAAAACTACCCCTTTTACAGACCATATTTTTACAAAATAAAAATCTATCTGAAAAATATTAAAAAGAAAGATCCAATCATTTAAAAACAATTAATGATTTTTAAAATAAAATATAGTTATTAAATATAATTTCCTAAAAACTCATAAAATCAAATACGTTTATACTAGACAGTCCTAAGTAATAAAGAACTATTTTATTTAGTTAGTAAGATATAAATTTTGGTATAGATTCCAGAATATAAAATGTTTGTGTTTTTAAATATTTCATTGGAAATGATTGGGAAAATATTCTCCTTCTAAGAACAGAGCAACCAACAGAAAAATCATTATTTAACATATGACTTACAACTAATGGAAAATAGTTTACCATTAAGATGATCTTATATCCTCTTTTCTTTTGTTGTTCATTTCTACTAAGGGATGCTTATATGATGTTACTATTTATGAATTAACTTTTTTTCCAAAACTTGGCTTTTTTACCTCATTATATTAAAAAAAAAATTATATTTATACACTAAACGTAAAATATTTTGGGATGATGATGTTAAAAGTAAATTTTCTCTTAAATTAATTAATTCTTAGTATTGTTTACTAATTATCCTAAATCATGAAGTAAAATGAATCTGAGTCAATTTCATTCCGAAGCTTAATTTATCACTTTAATAAAAAATATAGTTCATTCTTTTAAACTTAGCATAATCTTTATCATAACAACAACAAAAAAAAGTTTCCTAAGTTAAACAAATAATTTTTGGTGTAAAGTTGATGTTCAATAAGTTTACAATTAAGCCACTAAAAATATTATATGAAAATATTTGTATGTTTAATTTTAAGTTGTGAATTTAATATTCCAAAATAGTTTTTCTTTTCTTTATATACCAGAATGACACTTCGACAACAACAGAAGATATTATTCCATTCGACGAGGATTTGTTGGAAGATGAATCACTCTGGAACTTACGAAGATGGCATGTGATACTCATATTTTTATCAGGATTCTTCACCATTGGTGAATTAAATTTAAAGCATTACATTGATATAATTAATTATACGTAATAAGTAATAAGTTGATATAATTATTTATTTAATTGTTTTGGGCTGTCAGAGGTTGATATCAAGCAGCAATTGAAAATATGGGCAAAGAATCTCCGTATTTTTCAGTTCTTTTAATAATTAATATTATTAAAGTTTTAAAAAATATGTTTATAATAGTAGGAAATAAATAACATTCATCAAGTCTTAATACTATCATATGTTTGTACAACTCATCTAAGTAGATATCTTAAGTATATGTTAACCGATTGATAAGCAACTGTACCAAGCCAAAGTGAAAACTGAGTGAGCCAAAGTGACGTACGTGAAATTTTTTCAAACTAAGAGCACTAGGTTTGATATGCTTGCTGATAAATTATAGCTAATTTGTAAATTAAGTCTATCATATTCTTGATCCTTAATTAGAGACATAACTTATTCAATTAAATATTTTCCTTATTACCGAAGTAATACCACATCTACATACTACAGTAGCATAATCCCCAAAAAAGCAATTTACAACTAAGACACATTAGCTCAGCAATGACGACGTATTCCATAACATTATTGAAAGGGTAAGTTATTGAAAGTGAACAGGCACAGCCATTTTAAAGTTACTATAAAACTGTCAGTGTATAACAGTTGAGTAATAAAAAAAGGGGAAAACCTGCTGGTTGAGCGTGATCTCGGACTAATCAGCTTCCTTCACATTTGATGTCCTAAAAACAGTTTAGTCTCTACCATGTACTAAACTCAAGACTCTTCAAGGGTTGTAGTGGTACATGTTTTTTCGGTTCAGTAATAAAGAATAATCAGAAGCAAACATAATAAACGTGTTTTGAAGCAGAATAACTCGAAACAGTAATACAAGACAAACTAATATTTTATTTCATTTATTTGAACAGTGTAAAGCTTATAAATTCACAACCACAATCCAAAACCGCGGCCCTAGAAACAGTACATTTTGGAATTTTGGACAATTCTATTTAACCAGGGCTAAGATACATAAAACAGTTAAGATAAATAATTAAAAATTTTAAATAATAGAAAGCATGATAAATTATTGTTTTACGTAAATGAAATAAAATAATCATAATTCCAATCAAGTTGTAATGATTTGTTTCCCACTATTTTAAATAAATTGAAATGAGGGTTTCTGTTCCGCAGGTAGTCGGTTCGAGTTGAGTTATATCAAGTTTTAACTGTTTATTTGTTTAATTTTTAATATATTCCAAAAATAAAAGTTATAGTTTGCTGCAGTTTGGAAAAGAGAATGTAATTAGTAGATTTTAGTAATCATTTCATCAAAAAATGAAAGTTTCAACTAAAATTTTAAAGTCTAGATGATATAGGTTTGTTGAAATGTTCATTTCTAGATGATACACATTTCCCAGAGTATATTCTCTTTTCCATATTAAAGCTCAAGATAACTTGTATTTTTGGAAAATATTAAAAGGGAACCGAATGAAAAGTTAAACCTTGTTGTGACTCAATTCGAACTGGGAACTACCTGGAAAAAGGGACTACCTGTGGAATAATTACTGAAATAAGATAGAAACTTGATACTAATAATCATTAATGAGGAATACATGAAAATAGACAACTTTCAAAATTTAATTTAATATACCAATGTTACTAATTACCGATTCCCGCCATTTTACAGTCCTAATTGGGAGAGTTTTCAAATATTTATTATTGTAAGAAGCCTTCCTATAGAAATGCAAAGCATAATTTATTCATGCAATTGCTAGAGACAAATTCCAAAAAGCAATAAAAATTAATTAATCAGTGAAGAGGAAATTATAAAGTCATAAATAAAAATGGATAATACCTATTTTGAAGCCAATAAACAGTTTGAAATAAAAGAGATAACTCACTATTTTCTTAAAGATAATATTAGAAAGATGACCTATTATCTTTAGTTGAATAAACTATGTATGAACAAGATTAATATGTGAATAAATAAACTAATTTAAAATTAAACCATTAACACCACTAAATTAACTACACTACCGAACCAAAGGAACTAATAGAATTTGATAAGTCTTGCCAACTATCGCATTCGTAATTTCCTACATACAACTTTACAAATTATTATTTATTATTTAAATAGTTTATTTTTGAACTATGATTCAAACCATTAATTATTTTTAGATATAATTTCCAATTCCCAATCATTAAAATAAAAAGTTATTTTTTTCTAACAAATCTTCGAAAAATGAACATGGTTAATTAGACAAATGATTCCCTGAATCATTGAAACGAATACAAGTGTTTACAATTTGAAAAAAGACTTTTTATTAAATAAAAATATCATTTATTTTCCACAATACTTTTCATAATTTAATTAAGTACATTTTTGATTGTGGTACAAAATTAACTTCAAACTTTTAAACTAACAATAACTATTCTATGATTGAACTATTTTAAAATCTAATGCAATCTTAAACATAAATATAAATAAAACTAATTATACATATTAAATCATAAAACATAAATGAAATTATAAAATTATGAAATAATTCACTAAGAAAAGTCGGTCAACACTGGTTCCAGAATCTGAAGGTAATTGTTTCACTAAAACCAGAATGTAATCGTTTTTATATAAGAATTGTGAAGAGTCTCCAGGTTTTAAATTAACAACTTATTTTAGAACATTACTGGGAAAATTTAAATCTAATATATTCATTAATAACGTAATAATTTTAAAAAACAAAATGTCTCTATGAAAGACTATAACTTTTTAAGGTTTTTAAGATAATTTAGTGACCCCTTTTTATGTACATATGTTCTATATTAATTAAAGTTAGCAAGGGATCAGTTCTTTCAAGTAGTTATTTACTTGTAGTTAGCACGGTTGTTTTTTAACTCCTTAAGTTCATCTTTTAAAGTTTAATTAAAAGTTCGGTACATACATATTATCAGTGAGATTAAAGGCTCATGCAAATAATCTTTGTAATAGCCCAATCGAAGTAATAAAATAGATAATTATTCCGTAGGTTGTTGTACAAGTTAAGTCACAATAAGTATCAACGCATTTATTTATCTTTTAATATATTCCAAAAATGCAAGTTATCTTAAGCTTTAGTAAGGAAAAGAGATTATAAAGAGGAAAATGTAATTATGTTAAATGTGTATACCTCGAGAATATTTCATCTAAAAATGAACATTTCAACCAACAGCTTATAGTTCGGAATGTTGGTTGAAACTTTTATTTCTCGATGAAATGATTACCCAAATTACTCATTACCCATTATTACATTCTCTTTTCCATACCAAAGCTCACTATAATTTGTATTTTTGGAAAATTTTAGAAATGAAAAGTTAAAACTTGTAACTCAACTCGAAGTGACAATCTGTGGAAAAGATACCTCATATTGATTTCTTGGACTTTGTATTTTTTCATTATGTCCAGTCTGAATTACTCAAATTGTTCTTAATATAACACTTATTGTTAATAATGTAAATCTTATTGTTCACAATGTTTGTTTTTACTATTTACAATTTACTATTATTTAATGATGGATTGAATTAGTCAGGGGGTGCAGATAATAACGCAAAATGGTACTTAAGTATATAACGCAGGGCACTAGCAGGCCAATGTTCTGCGCATGCCCCAGCGGTTACATTTTATAACAGTTACATTTCTACCAGTTACCTTGGATAACCTTACATTTTTGACAGACATCATTGTTTGTTTACTAGTCTGTTCGAGCGTTGTTGTGTTTGTTGCTCAGTTGTTCTTTGTTATTAATACAAGATGTCGATATTTTGTTTTTTCGTGTTTGTTAGTTATAGTTCGTGTTTATAGTTATAGTTATAGACATCATTTGGATTCATATTTAGCAGAATTTATATGGCGACAGCATCAGATTAATGAAAATAGAGACTCTTTTCAATCCATGTTGAACTGTATAGCAACCCATTTTCCACCGAAATGCGATTGATTGTTAAGTTTTAAAATAATTTATTGAATTTTATATATATGTTCCATTATTTTACATCCTACACTTATTATTTATGATTAAATGTACTTATTATTTATTTATTACAATTATAGTTTTAAATAATTATTTTAATTTAAAATCGTTTATATATTCCATTATTTATTGAGATCTCATTATTATATTATTTACATTATATATTATATTATTATATATATTATTTATTTATATTATTATATATATTATTTATTTACATTATATATGTTATTGTTTTATAATATGTTATATATGAAATTATATTGTTATTACTTGGATTTATTCATTTCCAATATTATTACATTCCTATTTTGATTTGAATCTGAGATCGCCTCCCTTCGGATATTTTGAAGAGAAAAGATTTGCCGCCGGGCGGCTTTTCTCTTCAAAATATCCGAAGGGAGGCGATCTCAAATTCAAATCAAAATATTTTAAAAGGTTATCCAAGGTAACTGATAGAAATGTAACTGTTATAAAATGTAACCGCTGGGGCATGCGCAGAACATTGGCCTGCTAGTGCCCTGCGTTATATACTTAAGTACCCGCAAAATAAGCACAACTTATTTTTATATTAGATAAGTTATCATTTACTTTTTATTATTATTATCTGGCATGTTATCATTTATCATTATGTTTTGTTTTCAGTGATTGGAATCTGTTGTTGTTTCCGATTCAGGATACCAAGAACAAAACAAGAGATTGAAGCTGATTACATAAGAAAAAAGATAACAATGAAGTTTAAAAAACAACTTAAACTAATTCAAAACTCAGAAATGGATGAGATGGATTTAAAAAAAGGTATTGAGGAACTGAGATAATTCATTTAATTATATTTTATTTTATTAACAGTACAATTTTGAAAACATAACTTAATTTGGTTAACATGTAGAGGAGATAACTGGTATGAAACAAATCAAAGATATTGTATTACTATCAATTTTATAATTTTATACCATTTCAGCTCTCGATCGGGTAAGAACTGAATTCAAATCTGATACAGAAAGCATTGCACAATCAGAAGGATTTTCCATCGTGAGCACACCAAGAAGTATAGCGGAATCCCCATCGTATTGTCAATCATACAGAAAAACAAGTGAAATTGGTGAGAATAAAGTATATTGCCTCTTAAGAGGAGAGTAGCTTGATAATGTCAATAATTGAAATTTTTACTTTTTGATTATTCTTTTATTATTATGGATATATTATTCAATTATTTTTCTGAATATATTTCTATTTTCTAACTGAGAAGTTATAGATAGAGATAGTGTATTTGTTTATCTAATACAGTTAAGTCTGAACTATAAAATCTAGATCGATAAAATGTCTGTTAGAAAAAGCCATACTCAGAGATCAGACACTTTTGTTCTGAAACACCAGTAGGGGAGACTATTGAAACTTGGATCAATTTTTTTTTAATATAACAGATTGTCTCATGATAAAAATATTATTTTAAATATCTTTTCATAATTTAAATATTAAGTGCTTTTCGAAAGAAAAATTATATTTTATTGATACTCGATTTTTATCATTAATTATCCCCTAGTGCACACTGTATAATTATAATATTGTACTTATAAGGTAGTAATTGTGTATTAACTAAATTTTTGTTCAGAAAAGTATATTTTGCTGTTTAAAAAAAAATTAGATTGCATTCGTTATAATATATTATTTATTTATGTATATGAAGTTGAAACCATAAATGTTTCCTAGCTTACCACAATATCTAAGTACTGCTTTCTTTTTTTATCCATTACTGCAGTTTATTATGAACTTTGGCCCCCTTTACAGTCTTTCACCAGCCGTCCCGATCCATCGCCATCATCCTCCACCACGTCACTTCAGATTTGTTGAAGTTTGTTCTACATCCTTCGTCTGGGGTGCCACCTTCTTGTTTTCCCTTACCATCCCTTCATTATCTTCCAAGTCATATTTTCCTCTGGCTTTTCAGAAACATCTATATTTCTTTAGATGTCATGAATTCGATGAAAGTTTTAGTTTTTTATTTTTTAAGTTGGATTAGATATAGATGTTGGTGGATTTTTCAAAATCATCTCAATATTCTCGGTCCCATTTAAATCTGAGCATGTCATAACAAATTACCCATCAATTAGTAGTGATTCCAGTTGAAAAAAACAAAAAACAAATGTCACTTTTGTTTGATAAAATAAAGAAATCTTAATCAGTTATTTTATTCAATTCTATTAAAATATCATACCAAAAACCATTTTCTTGCTTATTGCAATTCTAATGGATAAACATTTTCTTCCCAAAGTTTTGTGGCACAGAAAGCAGCCTGTCGTAAATCTACTGAAGAAAAATCCAAAGTACAACAGTCTCTCCTATATTTAATTTTTAACAAGTATCTTAAATTAAATATCAAAATATAAATCACAAAGTAGATTAAAAATTAGATCAATATTTATTTCAGGCATAAACATTGATGACCTAATAGAACAACAAAAGGAAAAAATGGAAAGAGCAGGGAGATCAAGATTTACTAAGTTTGTCGATAGCATTAAAATCGTGAATCGACCAAAGGCTAAATTGGATTCAAGCATTCCGTTGGCTGAACATGAAAATCTTTAAAGTATACTTAAATGTAACAAATTATCTATTTATATCTTACCATCTTGTGCAAGAAAACTATCTAAATATTAGTTTCCAAAATATAGATAGGATATCAGCATTATTTTATTGGTCAGTTTGAAGATCCTTTATTAAGTATTTACTTTACTAAAGAATGGATGTCAAATTGACTAAAATTTCAAACATAATTTGTTCAACTTTAGCTCTTTTTTTAAATTTCATTTTATCTAATAATGTTTTTAAAAGAAACATTATTTTTAACCTCAAAATGGCACGTCTACTCAGAATATTAATAAAACCTTATTTACTCTTTTAATTTATAAGTTGTTTTAAAAAAGTAATTTTTAAGCCTCTTAACTACGTTACCAAATCAATTTAATTAAGGAAGTGTCTTGGAAGGAGAGGATGAAATAAAAAGAAATTGATATGAATGAGACGTTGTGGATCAAAAGCGGAAATCTATAAATTAAAAAAGAAATTCTTTAATTTTTCTCTAGTTTAGCAACCCAATGCTTTATGCTTCTGAAACTTCAGGCACAGAATCAGAAGACTAAAGCTATGAAAATTAAGGGGGCTAAGTATAGAGTTAGACAAAATTGCTTCACTAAACTAGCAAAAAATGTAAAAAAGTCAATTTTTGAAATTTTGGTGTTATCCTGAGAGCTTCATATGAGGTTGGAAATTCATATATTTGTTGATTAATACTCCTAGTGTCCTAGGCGAGGGGCAACATTTTTAGCTCGGTTAAATTTTTATATACCATCATTTTAACTGAGAATAAATCACCCATTCCTTATTCCTATTGTATGACCAATGGATGACTTTCGATATGCTTTATTACTTCCAACAGCGTGTGTAAGTGCAATGATACTTCTCGATTTTACAGGATGGCATTATGCACCTTTTTTGAAAGCTTTTTAAAATGAGGGAAGTAATATCCTCAAATACAATAGGCTAGTTATCTATGGTTATTTTATATTTGTTATTTTAAAATCATGCAAAGTAATGATTTTTATTTTTTTTAAACTGCCAAATTAGTCACATTTTATTTAATGAAGTACTAACATTTACATTACCTCGTTTGAGTGAATTACCTGTATTTGAAGAAAGAAAAGCACAACAAAAATTATATCTGTTTATCTTACAATCTTTTGTAGCTAAAAACAAATTACAACTACAATATCTCATTTCTCAAGAAATAAGAAAATTAAATTGTTTCTTTAAGATAATATTTTAAAAGATAAATAACAGGTTTTATTATTGTTGGGCTAATCATATTCTAGGTAATTTATACTAGATATGACAAACTTTATAGATTCTAATAATATTGCTGACTGCATTTTAATTACAATATTAAATAAATAAATAAATTTCTAAAGAATTTATTTATTAATGATGTTCAACACCACATTTTATTCTAACCTACTATAGAATTGCAGTCTTAAAACATACATAAATATTTTCTGTGACTTTATAAATTATATTTCATAGTAAGATTCTTCCAGAAGATGGTTCTGTCTTTCAACAAATCAGATTCCATGCTGTATCCTCCATTATGGATATGAAGATAGTCATTATGTACCGATTTCTTCCAGTTCAGAATTGAATCCCTAGTGTTTGGTGATCTGAAAAAATTAAGGGATATTTTATAGTCAGCCGTTATTTTACAATACATTCAAACAAATATTTTATTAGAATTTCTTACCCAGTCTTGACAAAATTAGTCCATAACTTAATAAGACTCCTTGACACTATCAAATCGTCTCCTGATAGCGGTGGGAATACAGCTGTGGTATTAAATAGGTATATCAATTCATCTGTATGGAAGGGAGCTGAAAAAAATATAAACTAGTTAAATACAGATGTAAGGTGATAGATAACAAAAAATATATTATTTACAACATTTTGGGTTAAAAGTATCAGTTACAAGATGAATAGCAAATAGTTATTTGGAGAAATACTCCTAATATTTAAACTGTACCGCTACAACCCATAAAGGGTCTTGGGTTCAGTACATGGTAGAGACTGAACTGGTTATAGAGGAAGAAAGTGATATTGCCTGGATCATGTTCAACTGCCAAGTTTTTCCCTAAGTAAAGTTAAATAGTTTGTAGATGATGGGTGAGCCCCAGAGGGCTCTGAATACCCAACAGGGTTGATTTATAGCTGTTAAAAGGTTATAATTTATTAGCATTGGCTAGATTTTAACCCAGGATCTTCAGCACATAAACTCAGCGCTTTACATATTTAGTTACTATGCTCCCTAAAAAATAGGATACCTACTTAGACCAAGGAGGATCTTCAGATTCCTCAGAGTCGATACAAGACTATAAACAAAATACATATTTACTTGCCATAGACCTACAATTGTTGATGAAAATAATGTACTAGATTTATTTAAGTCACTAAAAGGCATAGACAATTTTTTTTTTCATTATTTATTGTACGAAAATTTATTATAATTATAAAATACTATTCAAATTATGGTCTAAACTATAAAGATCCATAGACCAAAATTCGGAATTTAACACTAAAACTACAAAATGACCGGTTGCATCATTTATTTATAACATTTCCTCTTTAAGTCTTTTTAATATTTTATACCTAAATATACGAACCGGTCATTTTGAACGGTCTTAAAAATATCATGAATACATGTTGTGTACTCCTGGAATACAAAATTTCTACGTTTTCAATTTATTATGCGTAAATTTGTAATATATAAAATTTCAATTTAGTATTCTTGCTTGCTGTGTATAGTTGCAAGTTGGAACACGCACTACTCTTTATGGTGTGTTGATACTACTCTTTATGTTATGTAATTACAATTTTTGAATGAAATATATTTTATTTTATTTAAAATTAAATTATCTTATAAATTTATAGTTTTATTTCTTCAATTCTACTATTTTGTTTAATTAAACAAACAAACCGGTCATTTCGAGCGGTTGGTAGAAATAGGTATATCCCAAATCTTTGTAGTTCTAGTGTTAATAAATAATGTCTGATGGTAGTTCCAAGACTACAGGATCGGTTTTTTTGTTCTCCCTAGGGAGCCAATTAAATTATGTGTTCCCGCTTAGTATTGTTTTGAAATATTGAGTTTGCAATGAGTAGAGTCTGTGCTATTTCTCGGACAGTTGTGCAGGGAAGTGATTTAGCCAAGCGCCTGGGTTTCCCTGATTTAAGGGTTTCCACTTTACAGATCCTGGATCAACTAGAGAAGGGTCTACAGATCCCACAAGATCTATCACAGATTGAATAATTTAACTGTCACATTTAAATTTAACGCTAGGACCTTCGTACCTTAGTACAGCAACTTAGTTCTCGCCACACTGTGCAAGCCCACTCATCTCTTAATGAAATACAATGTTTATGTTATAATTGCCATTTATTTATTAATTGCTATTTACCGTTTATCATTCTTCTAGATCCCAACCCTTCACTAAATGAATAGTTTCCTAAATAGTCAAAGTAGTAGATATATACAGGTTCCTTATGTTTTGATATAGATTCTGAAGTTGGGTACCAAAACCAGCCGTCAGTGAATAACTGAAAACATGTAAATTAAAATTCAGATTAATGTGATAAATTCATTTATTTATGATAAAATAAAAATATGGCCTATTCGTGACCATTACTTTATTGATATCAACTTATGAACAAAACAAGATAAATAAACTGTCGTCCTGAATTCTTTTTTTTTTCAATAAATTAATGTTTAGTATTACAGGTTCATATAATTAATAAAAAAGGTCTAATGAAACAAATTAAGAAAGTAATTATAACTAAAAATAAATTTAACAAACTGAAATACAGTGGAGCATCGATTATCCGAACGTTCAATTAACAGTACTGTTTTTGTTGGTTTTTTCAAATGTAATTTTAATTAATTTTATCAGATCATCCAGTTACTCCTTTGTATTGTTAAAATTATTGTTATTTTAAATAAAATTTGACAAAAAATAAATGATTTTTCCATGAACATCAAATAAGGGGGCCCTAATTATTTCTCGGAAACAGCAAAAAAATGAACTTAGACTTCAATAGTATTTTTTTACTAAGAACTATAAACTTAATTAAGTAATTTCATTTGTTTCTCTGAATCCCTTCCTATTCATTTGGTTGGTATTTATTTTTTAATGAATTTCTTACTATCGGAACCACCCCTGACAGTATTAGTTCGGATAATTGACGTTCCACTGTACTTGTTGAAAAACTTAAAAGTATAAAATAAATAAATAGGATCATAGATTACATTTGTCATGTTCACAAAGCTATGATTTGATATGGATCCACCGTTGAAATAAAACTGTCTTATTTCATCTGTTAGCATATCATCACCTGCTACGGTCGGAATAAAAAGTAGAGCTGTACGGATAAAGTCACTAAGTTCAGAGTTAAGTGCATCCCAACTGAATGTATCCGTTAGAGTAAAAACTAAAACAGAGGGAACAAAAAATAAATATAGCATAATAGTTATTTTATTATTAATAATTAAATATTTTATGCTAATGAAAAGAATATTTTAATTCCCTAGAAATAAAAAACCCCGGACTGGTTTAAGGAAGCAGAAAGGGACATGAGAGAATTCGGGGTTGCGGAGGATATTCTTAGAGACAGAACTGCCAAGAGCCTAACCCGAGACAATAGGATGTTTAAGGCAAGAATGGTGGGGATGATCAAAATCTCTAATGAGGAAACGAGTATGAGATCAGAGAGGATGAAGATATACTGGGCGGAGAGAAAGTTTCGGAACAAGTATTAATGATGATCCAGAGTACCCCAAAGTTGGTTGAAACTAAAAAAATTAAATATTTAAACCATTATTATAATTAACATTGAAAAGTATTATAAATAATTAAATTTGATTATTACAATATGAAAATTGGATTAATAATTTTTAAAAAAATCAATAATACTTACTATCTGTTTTAAGACGTCCATCCCCAGAAGAGACTCCTACAATCCGAGGAACAGGATTATAAGGGAGCTTCTTTGGGTGATCTGGAAGGAATGGTCTTTCTGATTTTCTGTCAACAACGGGACCATAGTATACAAGTGGATCCCGAAGTTCATCCTTTAATAAATATTACAAACATTTTAATTATGGATTAAAACCACAAATTATAAAAATAATCTGGTGGGAAAACACCACGTCTAGGTGATACACAAGAAAAGGGCAATTTTTATGTTCATTCATTTAACATCACTTTATGCTGCTTTGGCTAATCCTACGATCCTACAATGGTAGTCCTAAGTTTTGCTTATCCAGGTGTAAGTAGTATAGGTATCTATAACCAGTATCTGATCTTGCAAAGGCTCGGAACCACTATCTTACGTCCCATCCCTAGGATGGCTTAACTGAGGATTTTTAGGTCCCTTTAAAAAATGCTGGGCTGCCAACCCGCGGCCTTGGGCATAGATGGTTGCTATACTGGTCACTACACCACAGGTGACCCCTGCAATTTTCATCCATCAAGCAGATATCTTCAAAATATTTCAAGTAGAATAAGTGTATTGGGTCACTCTTGAATCGGACTGGTTATGGGACCAGTCTACCATTTCATCATAGAAACAATGGTTCCAAGGTGAGATTGAATTACCCCTCTAGGTTCTGACAAGCTATATATTTTTTCATGACCAATAACCACATTGCGCATCTACAGATAATCATGGTCTTAGTGCCAAAAAAAATATGCTATTGTGATGTAAAAATATCCAGTCTTATCATGTCTGGTTATCTCTTGAATATTAACCAATACAGGTTTTTTTTTAATGTATTAGATATACATATACAGCTCCAGTGAATAACCGGTTAAGTTGAATTTTCTCTACAATTAGTTTCTTGTCCTTAGGGAAGCGGAATTATATTATTTTCATAGTAAATCAGACGCTAAGTCAGGCTTTAAAAGGAGTTATTGCTTATATTACAACTATATTTCAAGCCAAAAACTACGAGAATGATGCAATTCAGCTACCCTCAATACAGTTCATTCTCTCTAAAAAAAAATTGAGTTAACCAGGGCTGTAGATTTATAATTGCACAAGGCCTCTCATCCTATAGTACATATATTTACTATTTCCAATGTTTTTTTTGTTTTTTTAATCATTTTAATTAATAAATTATAATTGAAGTTTAACCGTATATAAAGATTTAAATGTAATTATTTTTTTAATATTTTGTTTTATAATTAACTCACGGTAAACTGTTGTCGTAGAGCCACAATTTCTGTTCCATTCTTTGTCCTGAGGCAATTCAGTGTTGCTTTAGTTCCATTGTAAGGACATCCAATTGCTTCAGCGGCTCTGGTAGCCCGCTCTCTAGCTATTCCTGGCTTAACTAAGGCCCACGGACAGTAGGCACTTCCACTCATACTGATAGCTTTGTTAAAAAGTCCTTAAAATAAAAAGAATACTAAATTATGAATTAATAAAACATTATTATTAAAATGTAAATATCTTCTACCAGGAATAAATTTCTGTAATATACATTTAGCTATTCAGATCTGCTGCCATTTTGGATGACTTATATTATTTAAGGACTAGTTTCTTTTCGTAAATATTGAGAAAGTCTGTACCATTTGGAGTATCCCCTACTGCTTTCAGATTTCAAAACATAATTATTTGCTTCAAAATATACAATAAGTTAGAAAAGGTTTCTCTGTTGATTCCTGACTTAATTAAGGCCCAGGGACAGTAAGCGCTTCCCTCATACTGATAGCTTTGTGAAAAAGTCCTTGAAATAAAAATAATACTTAATTATAAATTAATTAAGCATTATTATTTAGCTGCGGATTAATATTAAATTAGTGACAGAAAGAACCTCATTATGGATGGCTAGATATACAGGGTGTTTCAGGGTTAAATGGCCAAACTGAAAATTTGAACTAAGGACCTCAAAACAAGAAAAAAATTTCCTATGAAGGTATGTCCGCAAAAACATTGTATAGGAGATATTCACATCTAAAGATTTCATTGTTACGAATTATTTAGGCATAGTAAATAAATAAAACTTATTTTATTTGTTCCAACTACTTTATTTATTAAATGTTCAAAGTGATTTCCTTGAGCATTCAGACAGGCTCGGCATCTTTCTTCAACAGCATCAGTGACCAAACTGAAAATATGAACTAAGGATCTTAAAACAAGAAAACAAATATTTCGTACGAAGGTATGTTTGCAAACACTTTGTTTAGGAGATAAATTTAGATAGAATACTAATATGACCTTGTCTCCCTAACTGTACATAAACCATGGACTTTAGGACTAATACTGTTTGGAATAGAACATCAATAACAAATAATAATAAAAATAGAACTATCAATAACATTTATCAGTTTGTTTGAGGCTTTTGCAGAGTACTCTTTATGCCTTCCATTTATACTAATGCTGAATATGCCAATAGGGTGTTTGTGTACGGTTTTTGCAATGGTAATGCCAATGCTGCCCGTCGTGAATATTCCATGCGATTTCCAAATAGAAGATTACCTAGTAAGTCTACCTTTAACTCTACGTTTCAACGTCTTAGAGAAACTGGTACGTTTGCTGTCGTACCACATGCTGATGGTATTTTAGCCCCTTAAGGAAATGAAGAAATGGTATTTTAGCCCCGTGCAGGACCAGTGCCTTGGCCTGCTCGCTCTCCAGACCTGACACCACTGGATTGTTTTGTTTGGGGTGACATTAAACAAAAAGTCTATGCAAGGCCAGTGAATGACCTTAATTCTTTACGAAGAAGGATAATTGAGTCTTCTGAAACAATAATATCCAGGCCCGTTCTGCTACTACTGCTGTTGAAGAAAGATGCCGAGCCTGTTTGAATGCTCAAGGAAATCACTTTGAACATTTAATATGAATGTTAATGGTTTACATTTAATAAATAAAGTAGTTGGAACAAATAAAATAAGTTTCATTTATTTACTTTGCCTAAATAATTCATAACAATGAAATCTTTAGATGTGAATATCTCCTAAACAAAGCATTTGCGGACATACCTTCATAGGAAATTTTTTTCTTGTTTTGAGGTCCTTAGTTCAAATTTTTAGTTTGGCCATTTAACCCTGAAACACCCTGTATATAAAAAATAGCTTTCCAACAACAGGACCATATATTGTAGTTTATTATATATTGTATCATTATCTAACTCTTGTATCACAAGACCCACCATTTTAGAATTATTTAAATAAAACTTCTTTATAATTTTAGTCCTTTCAGACAGAAACTAAGAATATTATATCATATTAATTTTAAATATTTATGTAATATTTCATCTGATAATTGCCTATTCTTTCTTCTTCATATATTTTCAGCCATTTTTTACAGTTGGTCAAAAATTTGGTATTAGAACTTTATGCACAAGTTTCACAGGCAAATATCTGGAATAATTGGAGGACCATAAAAGTTTAAATTAAAGCATTTCCTATTTACACCATTTATGCTGCCAACAAATGTATTTTTACACCCTTTGAAAATTCCTACGGCTATCTTCCAGGATGAGAACCACCGACCTTGGCCATGAGAGGCT
The DNA here is from genome assembly GCA_964056705.1 of Troilus luridus. Classification (NCBI taxonomy): domain Eukaryota; kingdom Metazoa; phylum Arthropoda; class Insecta; order Hemiptera; family Pentatomidae; genus Troilus; species Troilus luridus. Next base: position 65,909,066 of record OZ057417.1, read on the forward strand.
ATGCTAAGCACTATACAAAGGTGACCCCCATAACTGCTTATTATCTATTTTAAAAAAGTAGTCAGCAATTTATTTGTTTTGTTTTTGATACACTAGAAAGGAACACAGGGCATTTTTAGAACTTTTTCTATTAACCTAATTTGCATTATGATAACAATAAAAGCCTTAGCAAACCCAATGGTTCAATGCCGATACCACTCATACGCGACAACGACAGGCAGTGAAGAAACAAAAAGAGCTGGGTTCTCCCACATCCATCTTATACACCAGACTTATCTCAATCTGATTTCCATCTGTTCAGAAATTTGGACAACTTCCTTAAGGGTAAAATTTTTTTTTAATGATTAAAAAACGTATTTTTTTTATTTCTGGGATTGAAAATTTGGTAAAATGTTGGGAAAATTGGGTACTTGTCATTTAGCCGGTTTCCATGAAACCTGCCTCATTATCATATCCTCTTCATATGACTCCTCTCATTTATGTTATTTGTTTGTTCTATATTAATTTTTTTTTCCTATTATTTTTTATTTTTTGTCTTGTTAATTTTGTTTATTGTCAATTTAAAATGAACAGAGTGACATTTTAGGAATAGCCGTCTTCGAAAAAAGAAGCTGTGAAATACTTCCAGAAGATCCGAATCATTCCAAATTGTGTGAAAAAGGTCATCAAATGGATTTTAACAGGGATAGGAATGGAGTTGCTCTCCTCGAAAGTGTAGGAAAAACATTTACATAACGGGGCGACCTGTGGTCTAGTGAATAGCATACCAAACTACTAAGCTTATGATCGCGGGTTCGTAGCCCGGCAGGTGGCTCTAGGATTTTTTAAAGGAAGTAAAAAATCCTTGGTTATGCCATCCTTCGGAAGAGACATTACACGGGTGTCCCAAGCCTGTGCGATGTCAGATACTCGTTAAAAATCCTTTTCCTAATTAAACCTGAATAGGGAAAATTTAGAGCTCACACTGCAGCATCGTCCGATTAGCCATAGCAGCATGAAGTGACGTCAAATGAACAAACATCAACATTTATAAAACAAAAAGAACGTTGCTAGAGGGTTCTAGAATTAACATTTTATTATTACATTTTTATATTTTAATTCCCATTAATATTAATAAGAAGGTTGGTACTATCAGTATCAGGATAATCAGTGTTCAGGTTATAAACAATGGCGGATAACAGTCCCTGAGAACCAGCAGAATCACAAGTACCGAAAAATGTATAGAAAATGAGAGTAAATGTGTTAAATAAAAATGTTTTCTTTTCATCAAGTTGTTTGACTAAATAACCCTTCCTTTCAAAAAGGGACATTTCATATAACATGACCCACAATTATAGGTTCTACCACTCTGGAATTCAATAAAAAAAAACGAATCGGAACTTGGAATGTATCGTGTCAATGTACGAGCCATCTGGATGACCCTTAGGGTGAGGCTAAAGAAAGCAGGACGATGATGCAAGAAGAGGTTGCAAGAAAGGACGAAGCTTTTAATGTATGAATTGAAAAGACTCCGGAGGAACAAGGCCACACGTATTACATCGACAACGCAGCCTGATTACTGATCGTTCTCTGCTCCAAAGTTTCATAGCATCATTGAGTTATTTTTTGAACATGGATTATATGCCATGAAATGTGACAATGTAACAGGATATAAATAGAAAATAAAATGGAAATAATAATATTAAATAATTAGAAAATTTGGTATCACTTCCGCTGTTTGTCGCTTCGAGTTGAGTTACAACAAGCTTTAACTGTTTATTCGCTTCCTTTTTAATATTCTCCAAAAATACAAAAAAAATTTCATTCTAAAGCTCACGATAATTAATTTTTTTTAAGAATATTAAAAAGGAAACGAATGAACTGTAAAAACTTTTTAACCCAACTCGAAGCGACAACCGAAGATGGTTTTGAATTTAGCGCAACAAGAGTTTATAAGGTTCAATAGCGAATAGGAGAAATACTCTTAATATTTAAACTGTACTATTACAACCCATGAAGAGTATTGATTTCAGTACATGGTAGGGACTGTAATGCTGGGTGAGCCTCTTGAGGATCTGTAGACCCGTTAAAAGATTAAATAGTTTATCAGCCACAGCTGGATTTAAGCTCAAGAACTTCAACAAAGCACCTCAGCGCTTTAAACATTGAGCTACTCCGCTCCTAATAAATAGGGTATACGAACTTAGACCGAGGCATCTCTTGGGATCCGATCCGACAGAGTCAGTTCACAGACTCTAACAAAATAAATTATATATATGCCATTGGCTGATAATTATATGCTAGATTTAGTGAAATAATCAAAAGGAAGTGGACAATTTTTCACATACTTCATTGTATGACAATCCTTCTTCCAATTTTAAAATATATTACAATTATTAATTATCATCCAAACTGTTAAAATCTGTAGAATCCAAAATTTGGATTTTAAGAAACAATGTTTGTCGGTTTTTTTTGCTGCTTTTCTCCAAAACAACTGCCCGGTTTATTTATTTATTTTATTTTATGTGCCACTAATGTCACAGGTCAGTTTATAAGATTATAAGAAATGTCTTATTCATATTTCACTGCTTTCTCAGTATTGAAATAAAATATTGCTGGTTTTATTTTTTAAATCAATGAATTCCTTTTTTTCTATTTAAATTCGAAACTAGTACTAACTTTGTGTATTAGGTTAAAGTAGTCAGGGGCCGAGGTTTTGTGATGTGCCAATTTTTAAAAATATTCACGAATTACCTTAGCACGACAATAAACTAAAGAAAAAGTATACCTCGACCCGTTGCTACGCTACGTCAATAAAATATTACATCACTATACACTTTTTTTATATAATAAAGAGACAAATATTTCAATGTAAATTAAAGCTTTATTTTTTTTAAGAATTTGCTTAACCGAATAGAAACGTTAAGGTGTGGTTGCGTAATATCCTATGTAATGTAAATAGAATGCAGGAGACGTGCATAAAATAATTTGCATCTGTTGCACAAAAATCATAATACATCTTAATTAATTTTCTTTAAATAATAAATTATTTAAAAACTGTCCATCGGACAGAATTTTAAATAAGAACGCCATATTACGAGATACTCATCAACATTGTAGAATCGTCAACATTGTTATTAAAGATTCCAATTCACTGTCAAGGCTATGAGACTACTTTCTCTGTCACTTGTTCATCAATCATATGATACCGTCAATGACTTGCATCTGTACTGTATTTATAACTAGTCAACCTGTAAGTGTTTACATTAACGACATCAAGGCGTGTGGTGTAAATTATAAAAACCAATTACTTGTAGTATATATGTGTGTATATATATATATATATATAAAACTGGAAATCAGTAGCCAAGATAGATAGAGATAGAGAAGGCTATTAGTCCAGGATCTATGGTCCATTTTTTCACTTGATTAGTATCAAGCTGAAGCTTCGTGAATAGATTCGTTTCGATGAGACGCCCAACAATTTCCTGTGCGAAATATCTCGATTGTGGTAGCTAACAGGGGTAGCAAGGATAAAATATGTCGATTAGATGATTCTAAAAAAATTATTACTAACAGGTTTTTTTTGTGTTAAATCTCAAGATAATTATCGTAATTATTTGAAAAAATATTTGTTCTACAAAATCTATGGTTTGATCAAAGTCAAAAAAGAAGAAGTAAAAAAAAAAAAATCTCGTTAGTAATCACTTTAGATGACCTCGTTATCGATACATATTGGAAGTAGGGGACTCTTTGATCAAACCATACATTTTGTAGGACAAATATTTGTTCAAATAATTAAGATAATTATCTTGAGATTTAACAAAACAAAAACTCAGTTAGTAATATTTTTTTGAGAATCATCAAATCGACATATTTTATCCTTGCTAACTCTTTTAGCTACTACAATCGAGAATTTTCGCACAGGAAATTGTTGGGCGTCTCATCGACACGAAGATTCAGCTTGATACTAATCAAGTGCATAAATGGACCATGGATCCTGGACTATATGTTGGAGATAAGTCTGGGTAATAAGGTGGGTGTGGGATGACTTCATGACACAGATCGTTTAGTTTCTTCACTCCCTGGCGTCTTCGTTTAAGAGTATAAGTCCCTAACCGGTTAACCAATGTAGGTTGTTATTCTAAACATTTTTGTTTCATTATGGCAATTTCACCTCTGGGAAGAAAGGAGAAATATATCTTTACCACCAGCTGAAAAAAAATCTTAAACCAAAAAAGTGGTCTGTTCACTGCAACACCCTCCCCCGGACGCAGTGGTATGTCCTGCAACTTGGGCTGCCGAATATTTAAGTTAAAAAACTCATCAAAAAATGACATGAAAATAGTGTGATGTTGTACATGTTAGTGACGGTATACTAAACGAAGTTCGTTCAATTTTAGTGATAGTAAATGTTATCAAAAAAGAGAAGATTAATAACAATCATTAAAATCTGTAAACATAAACACAGGAAAGAACAGAAGCCCACAAATTCCACTTTGAATCTAAGATATAGTAAAAGTTAACTTTCATGCGAAACGACCCAATACAAAGTCTGTATTTACTTTTTTTCTTTTCAGAGTTCGACCGCCCTATGTGAGTGGGGGGGGGGAGATGTTCAATAAAACTATTAAGTTTTGAGGAAATTAATAATAATTTTTTTAATACGATCTATTAAGGGCATAACTTATCCAAATAACTGATAAATCATGGGAATACCAAAGAATTATGGCTTCTTAATGCGATTAAGAAGAGATAAGCATATACATATACAACATTGATAAGAAAAAATATTGTAATCTTGCAATAAATGAATCATATCAATCAATATAGTAATTTGGGTTAGATGGAGTAATTACTCGTGCATGGTTTCAGTTTGTAGTTACGAACTGATTTATTTTAAATTATTATTATTATTTAAATATTTTTATTATAGGCTCGTGAACAGCCCAGATAAATCCATTCTATTCACCGATCCGATATCCCCAGTTCTCGCAATTTTTGCGATGTATATATGGGGACGTATGTTCATTGAACATTATTTATTTATTATTATCTCGTTGACGTCAATTTTTATATTTATAAGATGCGGAAGACCCGGGTTCGAATCCCGGCCAAGACAAATATTTTCTCTTCAAAATAAAAATATTTAAATAATCACTATAAAATAAAAATTAAATCTTTAATATTATTATTATGTTTTATCTTCCCCTTTCCTGCTGTTTTATCTATACTGTGTTTTTAAATTTATGTACATTGAGATGTGCAGGTGTTGTATATCTTCAGTTGTCCTTGATGTGTCGGCTGGAAGACACCTTTATCGAAAACGACATTTACCGTGTCCATGTTAATTAAATCTATCTCATTCTTACATCAAAGCTCTTGGCGAGAAAAGAAGCGTGATTGAAATAAAATGTTGGATCTATCAAGATCGTTGGGAGCTGTTAACAGCACATGAACAAAGTCATTCCCCTGGGGCTGGATCTTATGTTAACCTTCATGCATAATTAAATAAATCTATTAGTTAGATCGATGTGTAGAGTGCTTAGTTGCTACCCTGAAGGTTCCGGTTTCAAATCCAACTGAGGCAGATAAATTATTTAGTCTGTCACTCAGTCTCTATGAAGTGGGTACCCTTGATCGGGGAAAAATCAACATGATCACTTTGCCTTAGAAACAGTACTGAATGCCTACTGTATGTTGTATCGGGTTGTCTGGGTAATAATTCAGGTTTTTATGTTTTTTTATTGTTCAATTAGTAACTTGTTTATGTTTGTTGTACTTTCGACTTTTATAAATATAAGCCCATATTAATCCTCTTTCAAATGAAAATGTTTGATAGCCTCTTTCAAATTTTGCTTCTTGGGAATAATTCCAACTTTACTAAGATCTCAAAGCGTGATTTTCGCATAATTTTGTTTTAAGAGTTTATGAAACTCTGCCATAACGGTGCCGAGGAGAAATATCATGAAAGTCTGGGGCAAAGTTAGTACGATTGTGTGTGTCCACTGATCAATGGTGGTTTCAGAGATTTCGAGAAGGAGACTTGGACCTTGAAGACTAAGATGGACAGAAGGAAGAAGTTCTGCTCTTGATGACGATATTCTCCGAGCTTTTGTGGAAGCAAATCCTAGAGCAACTCTTCGAGAACTGACAAGGGAAAAAGTAAGCAAATCAACTATCGATGGCCATCTCAAGGCGATTGGGAATTAGCCTATCTTGTGATTGCCAACTTCCTACGCTAAGATCGCTATGGTTCTGAAATACTTAGCATTTCTACCAGAGAATTTGTGTTGTAACTCCTTTGCTGAAAATTATAGTAATTTTCTTTATTAGGTGTAACATTGCTTGGATGACAAAACTCTTGTTTATTTCATAATTTGTAGTCTATTGACCATTTTTCGAAATTTTTTAAACCGTTGTGACTATTTGGATTGCGAAGGTTTTAGCAAAACCTAGCATTTATATCCTGATGTAGAGGATATGTGGGGGGGGGGGTGATATATGGATTTATAGTTCATATTCAAGAAATCATGCGCCTCAAAAATTGAATAAAAGAATTATGAAATGTAGACAGGTCAACTCTACGCTTTAAAAAAATAATTTTTAATGTTGAATAGCGGACAATTTTAAATAATATTTTTTTTTTATAGTTTATTAAAAATAATAATAAGGCTTAGCGAACCCGAAGAATCGATTCCGATATCTCCCACCAATCTCTGGTTTCAAACCTCCGTCCAAGAACCACTACTCAAACCCAAATCCTCTAGATCACTCTAAACTCAATCTTCCCACCTACGCCTCGGTCTATCCCTCAGACGGTTCCCAGTCGGCACAGGGCTTATTAACTTTTTAGGACTTTGTTCGTTTTAAGTCCATCAACCTGCGTTCTTCGCAATACCGCGTTGTGTAATCTCCTCAATCCTCCAGTGGTCTCGTCCTTTTTTGGATCAAATATTCTATCCAACACCTTATTTTCGAATGTCTTAAAGCGTTGTTCATCCTTCAGAGTTAGCGGCCAAGTTTCACATCCGTAAAGAAGAGTTGGAAGGATGATAGTTTTATAAATTCTGATTTTTAGATTTCGGGACAAAGGACGCGAGCTTATTAATGTCGAAGCCGAATAATAACAAGCATTTCCCGCCTTTATTTCCTCTTGAATTTCGTTTATCCTAGTTGCTACAGACCCTAAGTACTTAAATTTCCTGGCATGTTCAAAGTTATTCCCTGCTACAACAATATCACCAAAATATTCCTCTTTTCCGCTGCTGATTAGGTCACCCTCCACATCGTCAAACCACCTGAGACGGGGCTCCCTCTCAATCTTATACCATCATTCGGTATTCCATACTTTATCCTTCTTGGAATTCTTGTTAGGTTCCTCCTCTCCACATGCCCAATAATGAATCTCACTATATCGGGCTCATCCTGCAGGTCTCTTAATTCTTTGTTGGACCTGATTCCCCACTTGTCCTCCATTCTAATAGGTCCAAAAATTTTACGTAGGACTTTTCTCTCCCACACTTGAAGGATCCTTTTGCAATCTTTGGTCAGGGTCCATGTCTCACAAAGTTTAGTTTATTAGATAACATAATTTAATAATTTACAATTACCCTTGCTGAGAGGAGATACAAGATGGTAGGTGACGCTAGCTCCACCAGCACTCTCTCCCATGATCGTCACCTTCTTCGGGTGTCCTCCGAAAACCGCAATGTTCTCCCTCACCCAGCTCAGAGCCAGCTGCTGATCCTTCAGGCCCATGTTTCCTGGGAGGTCTTCGTCTTCGAAGCTCAAGAAACCTTAAGCATAGATCCTAGAGTCATATCTTATCCAGGATATTTCTACATTATATAATACATAATAGATATCTAAATTACCGAAAGGTCCTAGCCTGTAATTGACGGATACGAGGACGATCTTCTCGTCCATGAAGTACTCCGGTCCATGGAGGATCTGCCCTTGCCCGAACTCGAAGGCCCCACCATGGAAGTAGACCAGAACCGGCAATAAGTTGCTGAACAGGACCTGGATAAAGGCTGCTATTTAGCGCTGATTATTATTGTTATTTAAATTAAGTAATTATTTACAATATTAAGGAAAGCAGTAGATAGGGTGCTAGGTGATTGATCTCTAGGTTCAAAACATCAAGTTCGAAATATGCTATGGTGTGAATCGATCCTTTGGGATGTGGAGATCCTCCTGGGGCTCACTTGACAAGCCTCTATAAATCCCTATTGACAGAGAACTCATGGTCAGGTTTATTTTGGGTTTTCATTACAAAAAATATAAGAAACTCAGAGAGCTCAGTGTGAAGTGCTGAGTTGTTAAACTGAAGGTCTTGGGTTCAAATCCAACTGTGGCAGATAAATTATTTAATCTGTTAACAGCCATGGAAGTACCATGTAGGAACTGTAGACCCACCTGGGGCTCACTCAGTCTCTACAAAAGGTTAATTTGGTGAAAACCTGACGTTTGATCGTGATCCCGTACAGATCACCTATCTATAACCTTTGACATAGAAACAGTTCAGTCTCTACGATGTACTGAACCCAAGACCTCTTTAGGGTTGTAGTCGTGCAATTTTTTTTTTTTATTTATCATATACTTTTCATAAGTTGTAGAGTATATTTCATAAATATATATTCATATATTACTTACATCTGGAGTATAAACACTGAGATGTAGACAATCCTCGTTGCCCGAGATTGCTCCTGTGGCTATGTAGTCGTACTGGAGGCATTCCTGTCCAGGAGTCAGAGCGTCCCTGATTCCTTCCCATTTATCTGGAGATTCCGGGTCCTGTGAAGGTAACACGACGGTTATAATTTATGCTATGTTATGTATTCAACTTGAGGGGTACATAATAAGAATTTATGGTGAACTAAGGAAGTAGGAAGTAGTTGAGGAAGGCATCTATATTGAACGTCCTTCCTCGAAGAACAGGTTTTCAGCGCGTGAATTGGTGAGGTAGCAACGAATCTGTGATAAAAGACCATCCTTGATGCTAATAATTGTATATAACGTTTATATTTATAAATGTACATACATGCATACATATATATTTCTAATCTTTCCTAAATGAGGTTTTAGCAAAGCGTACTAAAGTGTCCCTGACATACAAACGCGCTCGCATCCTTAATTGTAGCCATGATGAAATGTTTAAGTCAGATTTTATGTTTTAGATTCAGGAAATCTACCATCCTCATCCTTCTGTTAGAATGCACCTGGTGCATTAAAAGAGATTCTGTCAATCCTATTAACCCTGATAAATATCAATTTTAAATAAATAAGCCAGAGGGTTGGAACAAAAAAAGTTTCAGAAATGTTGTTAAACCTTTGTGTTATGTATAGTTGGAAATATAAAGAGGGAATCTTTTATTTCGTTCAGATTGAATTTATTAAATAGATTTTTAAATTATTATATTTCCTCAAGGTAGTATCCTTGGCCCAATCCTTTATACAGTTTATACAGCTGACATCTCAACTCATCCTAATACTATCCTTACCACGTATGCTGATGATGCATGTGTATTATCAGTCAACACCAATCCAGTGGGTAGTTTCTCTACTTGTCATTATATCATGTCATTATGTATCACTTAGCCTATTTACTTGTTATATTATTGTAATATAGTTGTAAATATCAATAAATAAATAATAATAAAAAATTATTATATCACTACTATGAACTAATTCTAGTTATATTTTAGGTATAACTAGAGTTTCCAGTAGTATAGTTCTAGTTAATATATATTATCTATCTTTTTTTTTTTTAATCCACTATATGAAAATAATTCTAGAGTTTACAGGTACTTCTTAATATATTATTATGCCTTATGCTGAACTTTAATGCAATTTGTTTGCAAATGCATTGAGTGAGTTATATTTTAGTAGATGTTAATTTACAATGAATATTACGGCGTTGTTGCACATTTTTATTTGATATATGCAGCAATAAATAAAACCATATATAGCAAATAAAAACCTGCCACAAATTAGGGAAATAATTAGTAGAGATCCAGAATTTTGCTAGGTATTAGTAGGGTATTACCAGGATAGGATCTTGATTTCTCTTGTGTGTATTTATAATCAAATAATATATAATTATAAGTGAGCAATTATAATATATATTCATAGATAAAATATCAGTTTGGCTCGCTAAGTAGCAGCTTCGAAGCATACTGATCATTAAACACCATTGGCCGACAGTTTACGGGTTTCATCGATTTCAATGTAAAGGGTACTCGGTCATTTGTATGCTGGCTAGAAATATTCTCCAACTTTGGGCTCATTCGGAAGTCCAGTATATAGAAATAAACCCATTATGAGGGGGGGGGGGAGTTAGTGCATGCGTAGGCGAAAGTATTGAATGGTATATGAAGACCGTTTCAAACTTCCTGATTCCTAATTACTTCGGGTACTGTTAGGGTAATAAAAAATATGCCATGGCAACACTAAGTTGTATTTAAAAACAGTTTTTGTAACCTCTCGCTATCTTGTCATTCTATGTATGGCAAAGTGTTGTCTGTTGAAATGTTGTGTACTTTTGTTCGTTTAATGTCTGTTGTCTTTTACCATCCTGATTCCATATCAGGTACATTATTCGAGTACCTTCCACTACAAATTACAGCTCCTTGTACATTCTGTCCAATAATACTTGTTTGTTGGTTATTGCCCATATATACTTGCTTGTAAAAGAACTGAAAGTTCCTTGTACCTGGACGCGTGAAAATGCAGAACCTAAATTAATGTGTTAACTGAATGGTCTCGAATTTTGTTCAGGTGTGAAAAGCATCTGACTACATACTCGTATGCCAAGTTTCACTATGAACCCACCGAGCGGATAGTTAGTAAAGCTTTCAAAAGTCCCGGGTTCGGTTACGTCTGTGGTAGACAAATTATTTAATATGTTAACAGTCACGGATGGACTCTCCTTAGACTCAGTCTCTTTAAAGTAGGTACTTAATTAGGGGCAGTACCCAGTTGCGGTTGATAGTGGTCTCGACCAAATCAGAACCATTGTGTTAGATTCAGTACAGTTTCTACTCTGTATTGAAACCAAGACCATATATGGGTGGTTGTGGTATATATATTTTTTTGTTTAAAGTGGTTCCTCACAATGAGGTTTTCTTCATCGTACCATCTTAGTCAACCAACAATTTCTTTTAGTTTTTTGTTTCCATTTCTTACTGTCTTGTGTATCTTCCTCTCTTAAACTAAGACTTTGGGCGTAATCGGAAACTCTTTCTATCCACTTTTTCTATGGAAAATTAGATTTGGCAATCTTTTCTCCTCCCTTTCATCCGTTTTATTGCATTTTCTTTAACAACGAAGTCCCTCCTGATCGTAAAAGAGCATGTATTCAGTTTTGCTGAAGATTATTTTAAGACCCAACTAGAATACGTCTTCCACATTTTTCATAGCATGTTCATATTTGTATTCAATATTGATAAATAGTGCATATAATATAATAGTGAATTTGAATTAAAACTATTTAACTTACCTTAAATCTACGATTTCCAATTGGAGGTTTGGCAAATGGCACCCCTTCAAAGCCAACGAAAGATTTTCCATTTCTGCTTTCCATCCATTTCCCGCGCAAAGTGCCATACTTAGTAGCCACCTGTAAAAATATATATTTTTATTATTATAAAAAGCTAGCGACCCACCTATTCTTTGCTCGGGTAATAAGCCATGTTATGCCTACATAATTTTTCTGCGTAATATATTTTTTTATTTTTTTTTATCACGTACCGGCCACTAAGGACCACATGAATATCATTGGTTAGGCTTCTTTGAGAGTCTTGATTTTCTTTCTTACCATCTCAGCTAATGTACTTTATTATATAGAAATTATTTTTTAAAAAAATATTTCTTTATTTACGAATTTATTATCTTGCACGTTAGATAATTCCACGGGGCTAGGCAAGCATTGTCTTCGGTGAAACCCATCCAGATTCCAACTCATTTACACAAAACCTCGACAAATTGTATACCTAAACCTTCCTGGTGAATCACTCTATCTATTGATGAAAATCCGTGCAGTAGTTATTGAGTTTACCGCGAACAAACGCCCCCGAGGAAATTGTTTTATAATATGTATAGATATACAAAATAGTAAGATCGTATTTAAAATATATCATTATTATTGAAGAGTATGTAAAATAAATTAGTTAAAAACGATGGATCCAGTGACGGATCGATACTGTGGGATCTACAGACCCTCCTCGGACTCAACCAGCCTCTATAAAATGGGTAGCCTTGATTGGAGGAAAAACCTGATAAAAAGCGTGATATCGGACAAATCACCTCCCTGCATAACCGTTGTCCTAAAAAACAGTATCTACCACTTACTGAACCCAAAACCCTTCTATATTATATAATCTATGTGCGCTAATTATTGAATCCCTCACATACGAGTTAAGCCTATTGAGGTAAACAGTTACGTTTGAAAAAAATTGTACAGTAAATCCCATCTGAAGGTTTAAAAATTATATCATGGTAGACTATTGCTGATAACGTATTACTACTGCAGATAATGCATAAAGAATTGGAATAGAATGCAGCTAAAACACTATACTATAGTTGTACAAACCATGCTGATTTTTGGCGTCCAGAAAGACAAATGATGCTCATTAAGAAATTTTATGTAGAAGTCCTACCTGTCGCTGCAATTACTTCATCATGATAAATTATTGCCAATTAAACGTTTTAGTTGCATTATATTCATTACTTGGAATCTGATATAGGTGAAACGCATAATTATGAGTAACTTCTTTGTAGTATATATGGCAAAGAATAAAGCTTAGTGAACCCGAAGGCTCGATGCCGATACCACCAATCTGCTTACAAATACTTAACGCAATCCTCCCACCGACGCACAGTGTTTCGATTAGTAGGAGCTAGCTGGACAAAATTCATGTCAAAATTCTAAAAAAAATTATTGGAATATTGTAAACGATTGTTCAAAACCTAGAAATCCAATATTTGTTTATGCCTGGCACACTTCCTCTCGTCAGTAATAGAGTCCAAAGTCATGAATCCATAGAAATAGACTAAATCAGTTGTATTCAAAGATTCATTTCAACAGCACAAAATTATAATGTTACTAATTTTATATGAATCAATTGTTGAATATCGATAATATATGTACTCATAGGTGCTATTTTTTCCAATTAAAAAAATCTTCTGATAATGTAACTGTATATATTTTTTTCTAAAAATGCATGAAGGATTTTTCCTCATTTTTGAACTTTGAAGTGATGAAAATGACTTGTATCCGTCTGTATCCAGGCAAAATTTTATATATTTCATAGCTGCATCTCTCCCATTAATAATAAGATGCATTATAGCCTGCATACTCGAGTACAGCATTGTTGTATAAAATTTAGAATATTTATTTTCGAGAAAGGTTGTTTTTTGACGAATGGTAGAAACATCCTTATTTTTTAGTTCTTTTCGACCAAATTAAATGTTAGAAACCTTACAGAGGGCTCTGAAAGGAATATTAAAATAAGATGGGCTAACTATTCCTCCAAACAGTGTTTCGATTAGTACAAGCTAGGACAAAAGTCATGTTTAGAAATCTGAAATATGATATTGGAATATTGTAAGCAATACTTTAAAACATGGAAATCTAATATTTGTTTAAGTCTGTGTCACGCTTCAGAGCTAATAATAGAATAAATCAGTGGAATTCAAGGCATCATTATAACCTCAATTTATTGTTCAACTACTTTTATCGAACCAATCGTTGAATATGGATATTAATTGTACTGGTAAGTGCTTTTTTTCAAAATAGAAAAGCCTCCTGATAATCAAACTATATTAATTTTTTTTAAATGGCCGAAGAAGTTTTCCTCATTTTGAAACTTTGAAATGATGAAATTCCCATTTACCCATTTGTATCCGGGCTAATTTTTCACACATTTTAGCCTCCACACTCGAGTACTACATTAGAGTACTTTATTTCGAGAAGATATTTTGGTGAAGAATGGTTGATCCACCGAAATGAAGAGAGAAACTCTTATCTCTTAGAGTTTCTTTCGACCAAAATTAATTTTGAAAACATTAAAGAGGACTCTGAAAATAAAATAAAAATGATTTTGGCAACCAATTCTTCCAATTTATTATACATCATATTTAGCATTTATTTACCACGAATCAACTTTAATTAGTTTTATGATTACAAATTTTAGGATGGATGAATGAACACAAACTTATTTTTAAAATAATTATAGTTTTTTTGTTTCTTTGATTTCTTAAATTATTTTGTTGTTTTGTTTTCCATAAAACTTTTGTATATGTGAATATTAATATTGCGAGCTAATTCCTAATTTATATTCGTTAATTTTTTATTTTCATTTATTAATTAAATTGTAATTGTAATCTAATCTAAGACATTATAGTTTATATTTTATTTTCCGTAGCACTATTCTAAAGGAAATTGTACCAGAATAAATACGGATTTTTATCAATTTAATTATTATATATTGTCCTAATTATGCATTGTCTTTATTTTAATTTGTCTAATTATTATCCTACCAATACCTCTTAAATTCAGTTGGTAATTAAATAAAACCATTTTTTTAATAATTCATCATCATCATCATCACATGGCGCTATGGTCCATGGAGGACCTTGGCCTCCTCAACAATTCTCCTCCACTTTGACCGATCCCCCGCTGCTCTTCTCCATGTTCTTACCCCCAGGAACTTAAGGTCTGCTTCCACATCGTCCAGCCATCGCATTCTAGGCCTTCCTCTTCCTCTTTCTCCGTCTGAACGTCCCTCCAGAATCAGCTTTACAAATCCAAGTTTTGCCAATCCAAATACAAATTTTGCAATACAAAAGAAATGCAAAAATCCCGAAAAAAAATGTTGTCCAGCTAGCTCCTACTAATCGAAAAACTGTGCGACATCTCGGTCTACTCCTTCGACGTTTATGAGTCTGCTCAGCGCTTATTACCTGTTTAGTAAATTATTCTTTACTTAATTTATTTTATTTTGGTTGTTACTAATTTTTAAATATATTCATTTGAAAAGAAAAGATATGTCCAGGACCGGGACTCGAACCCGGGTCTTCCAGATCACTAGTCTGGGATTCTACCATTTGAGCTATCCTGGGCCCTAATGATGCACGCTTCTCGGCCATGGTCATATCTTTTCTTTTTTTCTCTGATCCTAAGTCCCCGCGTTCTTGCATTTTGCGAAGTATACGAGAGGAAGAATGTTCTTTGAACATCTGGAAGACCCGGGTTCGAGTCCCGGTCCTGGACATATCTTTTCTTTTCAAATGAATATATTTAAAAATTAGTAACAACCAAAATAAAATAAATTATAAAAATTAATATGACGTAAGTCAACTAGATCTAAATTAAAATAATGTTCAAAGAACATTCTTCCTCTCGTATACTTCGCAAAATGCAAGAACGCGGGGACTTAGGATCAAAGAAAAAAAGAAAAGATATGACCATGGCCGAGAAGCATGCTTCATTAGGGCCCAGGATAGCTCAAATGGTAGAGGCCCAGACTAGTGATCTGGAAGACCCGGGTTCGAGTCCCGGTCCTGGGCATATCTTTTCTTTTCAAATGAAAATATTCTTTACTTAGCCTAACAACTTAGCAAGCCCCACTCAATCTTCACAATGCTATCTCATGAATTATATCAACCAGGTGCTTTGCAATTCCGCATTGAGCTATCTCCTAAATTTTCCAGTTGACTGTTCCTTTTTGGGACTTAATATTCCGCGCTTACCTTATTTTCGAATACCTAAAGACATTGTTTATCCTTCAACGTTAATGGCAATGTTTCACATACACAAAGAACATTCGGAAGAATGGTAGTTTTATATATTCAAATTTATAAGTTTCGAGACAAGAGAAGCGAGCTCTTTATAAGTTATTTCAAAATCGAAAAATAAATGTTCCCTGCCTTTAACCATGGCTTTATTTCCTCTTGAATTTCGTGTTTTGTTTTTTCCCGTTATCATAGAAACTTAGCGCTTAAACTATTTAATAAATATCAGTCTAAATTTTGGAGCTATAAATATAATTGAAGCTCATTAAGGAAAACAATTACTTATTACTAGTATTTATAGAAAAAAAACCCTGCCCGGAGTTAATGATAATTAATAAATTATTACGTAGGAAATTATGGTTTTAAGTATGTGTTTAAGCAGCCCATTACGTGGGGACAGTCCGTTCATCCTGGGCTTGGAACACAAGGCAGTTGAAACGCATAATTACCTATAATTTATCAACAGTTTATACTACCACGAAGTTAATATTAGTAATTAAGTTGTGCGGTTTTAATTACTTGTTTAAGATGTTCTCCACTCCAAGGCTTACGAAAAAAGGCTGCATAAATGTATAACTATTTAATTTTAACAGTACCAATCAGATTTTTTTTTCTTTCATATTTTTGTTCGCATTTGCCAAGTAAAAACAATTGACAATCAACAGATTGGCCGACAGTAAAATGAAAAAATGACATGTAAAGGCACGAAAAGGAACAATAATCAGTGGTACCTCTCCTATATAGCTTGATTTACCTGTGTTAACAGATCCCTCATCCACGTTCTTTTTAATCTCCTCCTAGGATCAGCACAGCCGTAAAACATACATTGACACTAATTAACAAACGGGACGGGCAGAAGTTTTCTGTTGTTCCTGTTAGTAAAGGATTAGTATGTAATGTTATTGGATTTATTGAAAAGGATTACTTAGTATAACGGTTTCACTTGTCGTACGGCAACAACGAGAAGTGAAATATATTACTTGATTTGTTTTGTTCAGCGAAAATATTTAGATTTTGCGAGTAAGAAACACGTGAGCAAGCATACAAACTTTGTCCCCCTTTTTCACCCCCTTAGGGGTATAATTTTGGAAAATCCTTTCTTATCGGATGCCTACGTCATACAAAGAACAGACCCTCAAAGTTTCAGGTCTCTACGATTAGCGGTTTAGGCTGTGCGTTGATACCTAAGTCAGTCATTCAGGACAAAGCATTTTATATGTATAGACATATATAATAGCATAAAAAGAATTTCGACATAGCTCAAAAATTGGTTGTCTTCAGTACCAATTGTATTGCTTGAAGCTTTTTATTTCAGGAACGACATATCTGATATTCCATTTTCAACATGTTTTTTTATTTTAATTAAGTCATATTTTGAATGGTATCATTTTTGAATGTTTGAACTTGAAGTGTAATGGGAATGATGGCATAAGTTGAAATCGAATAAGTTTCAAGCTTTTAAAAATTCTCTAATGGTTAATAAAAGAATTACAATAACATCATTACAATTTGAAATGGGGCGACCTGTGGTTTAGTGGTTAGCCTAACAAACTACTAAACCCCAAGATCGTGGGTTCGTAGCACGGCAGGTAGCCGTAGGATTTTTTAAATGAGTAAAAAATCGTTGTTACCGTCCTTCGGAAAGGACGTAAAACGGGGGTCCCGACCCTGTACGATGTCAGGTACTCGTTAAAATCCCTATCCTAATTAAACCTGGATAGGCAAAATTTATAGCTCCCACTGTAGCAGCGTCCGATTAGCCGTAGCAGCATAAAGTTACGTTAAATAACCAAACAAACAATTGCACTTCTTTAAGAATAATAAGAACAATACAATTTAATAGATATAATTTATTTTAAAAATATATATAAAACTAGCGGACCCGACAGACGTTGTCCTGCATGATATTTCAAGCGATTAGGATAGTCCAGGATCCATGGTCCATTTTTGCACTTGATTAGTATCAAGCTGAATCTTCGTGAATAGCTTCGTTTCGATGAGACGCCCAACAATTTCCTGTGTGAAAATTCTCGATTGTGTTAGCTGAAAGAGGTAGCAAGGATAAAATATGTCGATTTGATGATAATCAAAAATTTATTACTAACTGGGGTTTTTTTTGTTAAATCTTAAGATAATTATCTAAATTATTTGAAAAAATATTTGTCCTACAAAATGTATGGTTTGATCAAAGAGTCCCTCCCCTCCTTCCAATATGTATCGATAACGAAGTCAAAAAAGAAGAAGTAAAAAAAATCAGCTGGTTAGTAATAATTTTTGATGACCTCGTTATCGATACATGTTTGTTCATTTAACGTCACTTTATGCTGCTATGGCTAATCGGACGATGCTACAGTGGGAGTAGGTACATCGTACAGGCTCGGGACCCCCGTTTTACACCCCTTTCGAAGGACGGCGTAACTCCCTTTTTTACTCCCTTTAAAAAATCCTAGGGCCTCCTGCCGGTCTACGAATCGATACATGTTGGAAGGAGGGGACTCTTTGATCAAACCATACATTTTGTAGGACAAATATTTTTTCAAATAATTTAGATAATTATCTTGAGATTTAGCAAAAAAAAACAAAAAAAAACAGTTAGTAATACATTTTTGAGCATCATGAAATCGGCATATTTTATCCTTGCTACCTCTTTTACCTACCACAATCGAGAATTTTCGCACAGGAAATTGTTGGGCGTCTTATCGAAATGAAGCTATTCACGAAGATTCAGCTTGATAGTAATCATGTCCAAAAATGGACCATGGATCCTGGACTAAAACCATTGATATCTGAAATTGACAAGAAGTAGGTAATTATATTAACACCTGTAGATCTTGAATATTTTTGATTTATATAAAACAATACAAATATAAATTGCAATTAATAAAGCCTGAGGTCCAAAACTTAAGTAACGTGGCCTGCCCCTGAAGGCTGACCTAATTATTAAACTATCTATTATAAATATTAATGATATTATACTCGATCAATAGACTTTAAATAAGCGTGTTGTTAATTGAGTTTGGTAATTTCAGGGGAGTTAAGAATGTTTTATGTATGTATATTATGCTGTAAAGTATATTTATAATAAATAAATAAATATATATATATATATATATATATATATATATATATATAATAAATAACTCACTTGTGGCTCGCTAAGCTCAGAGCAGAAGAAGAAACACAGACAGAGAAGAAGCTTGAGCATGACTGCAGCCTAGCCTGAGGTTACGATACCTTAAGATCTCCGCCGCCCCACTCTGCATCGAGGTCCCGCCAACCTCCAACCGATGAATACTTGGGTTCAGTAGATGGTAGAGACTGTACTGTTTCTTGAACATCGTTTGTGCAGGGAGGCGATTTGTCCTAGATTACGCTCAACCGCCAGATTTTCCCCTTGTTTTTGGTACCTATTGTATAGAGGCTGAGTGAGCCCCAGGAGGGTCCCAGATCCTAACGGATCTTCCCCGGCTGCTAACAGATTAAATAAGATCTGCCAGCAGTCGTATTTTAACACTGGACCTTCGACACGACAACTCGGGGCTCTACCACCTTTTTGGTTTTTTCTAAATCTATTTTAACTTGTCTAATCCATGGGGTGTTTGGTTTGACATTTTATATTTAAGTAAGGGTTCTATTGAGGAATCTTGTTGGGGGAAACCTAGTAATAAAATTTTAACAGTCGTTTTCCCAAGTCTAATGCATTTAAGGTTTAGAATATTTTCTGTGTTTTTTCTTAATAGTACTTGATATATTTCTACAGTTTATTTTGGACTGCTTACAAACTTCCGTCTACGGATCTCCACCCAAACCCAAAGTATAATTAGGATAGAGATCTTTAACGATTACCTGACACCTTAGAGGCTCGTGACCCCCCGTTTTACTTCTCCTCTGAATGACGGCACAACCAAGGATTTTTCACTCACTTTAAAAAATCCCAAGGCCACGTGCCATAGTATCAGACATAGGAGGTTGTTATGCTAACCACTATACCACAGGTGACATGCTAAATTGTGCTATCCGAAGAGTTTCAGCAATAGCAACCAGTAGAAAACAAATGAATATGAGGCATTGTCCAGCATATTTTTGTCTATGTTATTGGCACTGCTAATCTCGTAATTAGTTTTAGCATGAAAACCTGTACCACTACAACCCATGAAGGGTCTGGGGTTCAATACATGGTAGAGACTGTACTGTTTCATGGACAACGGTTCTGCAAGGAGGTGACTTGTCCTAGGTCACGCTCAACCGCCAGATTTCCCCCCCTTATTTTTGGTACCCTATTTTTATAATATTTTATAGAGGCTGGGTGGGCCCCAGAAGTGTCCTAGATCCTATATGATCCATCTCCCGCTGCAAACAGACTAAATAAAAATCATGGCCTGCAGCGGGATTTGAACTAGGATTTCCGGCATGGCAACTCAGTACTCTACCACTGACGCACTCCGCTCCCTAGTTTAAGCATATAGTTTTGTTATTATTTAGTCAACTCGCAGGTTTTAAGAAGTGTTAGGTAGTTGTTTATTTGGTAATAAAATGTATTATAAAATGAACAAGCAGGAAAACAGAATAAAAACAAAGCTAATAATAATAACTTCATTTTATTTTGCGATCCATTTATTATAATCACAACTAATGGAAACAATTATCGCGGTACACCGCGAAAAGCTCTTTCGTTTTATACGAGTCAAGTACTGTCTCATTCCTTAGGATCTTTTGCTTTCTGTTAGTGTCTTCTAAAGCATCGATTGATAAGATCAAGAGTTAATTTGTAATATTATTTCATATACTTTTTATATAAATAAAATCTTTTGTCATTTTAAAAAACATTCAAACCTAGATTTTTTTTTATTATTACTTGTACATTATAACTTCATTGTTCATTTTTAATGCCATGCTCATACTAACTAAGATTTAATATACAACACTTTCTTTTGTCAACAAAACAACGTCGTACAAATTTACTAATTACACCATTATGATGGAAAAATTAAATTACAGTGATTTTATTAGCTTCGCCTGTATCTAAGTGCGTATGTATGTCTGAACTCGATTTTCGACCACTTCAAAACTTCGAATGAAATTGAAACTTCGCGAACTTCTCAAGGACCGGTGACAACACAATAATTTAATACGTTTGTCGCGCTATCCTGACCAACAATTTTCCAGGATTAACAATTTTTCATTCCGAAGACACGGTACTGTCTTGTGTCAAGTACTAAGGCAAACATGTCCTATTCTTTGGGACAAGAATATGGCAACTGAAGCTGTCAACTAGATAGTTTCGAGTATTTTTGCAAAAAATAATAGGTTTTAAAAAAAACATTCTTGTAGGTAGGTGAACTAGAAGTAAAAAATGGATATTAGTTTTATTTTAATAAACAGCACGCGTTTATAGACAGCCGAACTAAAAGGTAGAATACAAATAATATCTTAAAAAACTAAAAAAAACAAATTTTAATAGGAAACAAAAAATTTAGGAATATAGGAAAATATTTTTCATTTAGTTAAAAACAAGGACAGGGTGATAAACAAAAGAAGCCATTTTATCGTTTATAAGCGTGGGGGCGCTTGGATGTTAACTGTTGTAAATAATTTCTTGCTGATATTGTTTACGACTGAGGCACTATGATCTACGTTTTTTGCAGCTGTTCTTTTCTTCCTTCCATCCCTCTTTCAATCATTCGCTGTGTTTTTGTTTCGTTTCTTCTGCAGCTGTTTCTGTTTCTTCTTGAAAGCCTTGGGTATTCCGAAGTTCTTTAGTAATAGAGGAAGGCCCTTCAATGCTATCTGGAGAGACCCTCAGCTCTTCAATGCCCTTTTCAGACTCCTTAATCCATGTGTTGGCCATTTTATATTTTTTTTAAAGTTAATTCTCTCTTGATCAATCTGCTTGGATTTCTTTGTAGTTGTCCATATAACTGAATTCTTCGTTTTCTTATGGGTTTTGTGATTTTTTCAACGTATGTGTAAAGTTCCTGGTTGTGGCATCGTCTTTATTGATCTTTAATCGGTCCCAAAATTTTTCTCAATATTTTTCTCTCAGCAACCTACCAACCTACACAACACTGCGTCTTTAACGCCTAGGTGGAAGCGTGTAGGCTAACCCTCTCAACATATATTGTTGATATGATTTATCTCATCTCCAAGAACGTGCTTTTCTGCATTGCGTGTTAAGAAACCATGTAAAGTGAAACAGCTAGTTCACAGCGATAAAATAATATTTATAACAATATAAAATTATTCGTAGGGTTTTTGCCATACAGAAAGAAAGTCGCCTAAGATAGTAATGTCCCCTCCCCTCTTCATTCTGTTCAAAACCAGATAATTTTCGCTTTCCCTTGTATGTGAAGACATATTTTAACGTGCTTCAGTATTATTTCATATATGTCATCATTGTGATAGTTTTCAACCTGCAATAACTAATTTAAAAATAAATAATTAATACCCTTCGTAAAATCCTCAGTGCTCCTTACTTTGTTACCAATAAAGTCATCCATAGTGACCCTAATGTTTCATTTGTTGCTGATTTGGTCCAAACATGATACCAATCTTTTTATGGCAAACTTTATTTCCACTCAAACCCACTAGTTTCAAATCTAGCTTCCTCTTCAATTATGGATGATCTTCTGAGCGTCTGAAAAAAAGATGGTCCCGTGACCTTCTAAGTTGAATTTGAGTACTATCAGTGGAAAGTTTATCTACTTTTCTAAACTTACCATTATATATTCTGGTAATATTTACTTGTTATATTATTATAATACAGTTGTAAATGTCAATAATTTTTTTTAAATTAATATAGTTATCAGGAGTGCTAAGTTACTTTTCTGTAGGTTTCAAGTTCAAGACAATTGCAGATAAATAATTTATTCCTTTATCAGACATGAATCAACTCAGCGAAATTTATGAATGACTCAACTTTCTGAGGCTCACTCAGCCCCTAACTACTTCTAACCACCCATCATTGGGGGGAAAACTAGTGGTTGAAGATGATCTTGGCTTCCCTGCACAACTGTTGACTTAGAAACAGATTTTTCTACATTGGAATGACCCTTCATAGTTTGGAGGAGTACAAGTTTTCATTGATTAATTGGTTTTTTGGGAGAAGGGGAAAAGTGCCCCATTGATGAAAACCACCTGTTCATAGGTTCATAAATATACTGCTACAACATAGGAATGGTCTTGGACTCAGAAAATTATAAAAACTGTAATGCTACTAAGTCAACAGCTTCGGTGAATTGTCAGAGATCATACTCCTGTAAAATACTGTTAAAGAAAATTGACCTTCAAACTAATAAAGCTAGAAATATAAAGAAAGTTGCCAGGAACAAACAAAATTAATGATTTGGTAGATTTTTATTAAATATATATATTTTTAAATTTATTTATTGATATTAACAACTGTATTACAATAATACATCAAGTAAATAGGCTATGTCATGAGTTAATGGCAAGTAGAGAAACTACCCACTGGTAGTACTCAATTCACTAGTTCAACTAAGAAGGTCACGTGGCCATCTTCTTTTCAGACGCCTCGGAGGATTATCGGGAATTGAAGAGGAAGCTAGGTTTGAAACTAGAGAGTTTGAGTGGGAATGAAGTTTGTTATAAAAAGGATATATACCGGGTTCGGGCCAAATCAGCAACAAATGGGACTTTAAGGTCGTTATGGATGACCTTATTCTCAACAAAATAAGGAGCGTTGAGGATTTTACGAAGGATTTTGGATTGGATACGAGAGGAGTTCGATGGCTTAGTGGAGCCCCAAAGCTCTACTCCGTAAGTCTAAATAGGTTGTATGATGGTCATGTAGATGAGTCTTTTGTAGTTAATTGGGAGGTTAGAGCGTTTGTCTAGTAAGTGTTGAAGTAGCCTGAAACGTCGAGCCGTTTCTTGAAGTATCGGATCTGTTCTACAGGCACCAGTGGGATACTATTAAAGGATATTGAAGGGCAGGAAATCATTGGTTTACGACGTAAGGTAAAAGTGATTTGATGCAATTTTTGAGGATTTATTTTAGTTCTCCAGTTGTGACACCATCCTTCAAGATCAGTGATATGGGATTGGAGGCTTCGGGATGCAATAACTGGATTGGTGTTCACTGATAATATACATGTATCACCAGCATACGTGGTAAGGATAGTATTAGGATGAGTTGGGATGTCAGCTGTATAAACTGTATAAAGGATTGGGCCAAGGATACTACCTTGAGAATTATTAAATATAAGATTTTTATTTTATGATTTCTGGTTCTGGTCTCATCAGCACATTATAATGTTCAATAAACTTGGTAAAAATGCTTTTTAATAAAATAAAATATTGAATTGGCATTTTTTAAAATTTTTATTTATTAACAAAAGCATTTTATAATCTTTAGTTTATTGTTATTCAACGCATATTATTTCTGAAGAAAACAAGTCACTTGTTTTTCCACTTTTCATTCGATCTCTATTATTAAATTAGCTGTCAATTGTTTCTTGTTGAATTTCCTCCTTCATTAACAAGCAATTTGTAATATGTATTTCTATTATATAATACAGTTAGTTATGTAATACAGTTTTTAGTAATGTAATATTTTAGATGCTTTTTATACCCGTACTAAATAAAAACATAACACTAATTATTACACAATATATTAAAAATTATCTTATATGTCCATTCACAGTAATTAACATTATTTCATGGCCAGAGCATATTGTTATGCAGTTGGATTATTTGTTTGTCTGTTACCTGTCGTGTTTTCTAAATTAGAGAATTAGTGCATTTCAGTGCACTTCTATTTCAAACTCATTTTAATTTTTTTGGTTGGATAATGAAAAATAAACAGAATATTTGACAATTTTCCGGCAAACAGTTCTGATATTCTGTTTTTTTTAAATTAAAATAAATTTAAACTTGGGGACTAATTCTTTAAAAGAAAATTTTTTTCTTAAATTAGATAAATATTATATTTATAATTTAATATTTCAATAGAAATTAAATACCAATGGAAATATTTGCTAAAAATGAGGTAGATCCAAGTCAAAAGGACATATATGTACAATTTTTCAGCAAAAATAATTCATTTTTTTTATTTATTTAACATCACTTAATGCTGTCATGGCTAATCAGATGATGCTACATTGGAAGTCCAAAATTTTGCCTATCCAGGTATAATTAACAAAGGGATCTCTAAACAAGTAGCTGATACCAGCTAAAAACTATTGAATTTTTTTGAATATTAATAAATTAATTTTCTACAAAATTTGTTCAAAAATTAACATAATTTATATTACTAAATTATATTCTGAATATTTCGAGGCCTGTGAAAGTTTAAATTATGGCAAATGTTTATTTCCCATTTCAGTTGTTTATTTATTTGACATCACTTTATGGTTCTATGGCTAATTGTACATCCCTACGAATTTA
This sequence comes from Troilus luridus, assembly GCA_964056705.1. Lineage (NCBI taxonomy): Eukaryota > Metazoa > Arthropoda > Insecta > Hemiptera > Pentatomidae > Troilus > Troilus luridus. The sequence goes on from OZ057417.1 coordinate 65,934,248, forward strand.
CGGAGTCCTAAATTTTGTTAGTCCTGATATAATTAGGATAGAGATCTTTAACGAATTCCTGGCACTGCATGGGCTCGGGACTGCCATTTTATATCACCTCTAAAACACCATATAACAATGAATTTTTTAAGAGAAGCGAGGGATCGTTGACTGGATGATGTAAGGAAGAAAATAGTTGGGGGTGCAGTCAATTAAAACACTAAATAAGTGGATACTTATTTAGTGTTTACTGATAATACTTATTTAGTGTTTACTGATTTATTGGTGTTCACTGATAATACACATGTATCACTTAAAAATAATGTATCATGTATATGTATCACACAATAAATAAGTATCCACTTATTTAGTGTTTTAATTGACTGCACCCCCAACTATTTTCTTCCAATGAATTTTTTACTTTTGTTAATAAATACTAAGGCCATCTGCCAGGTTGCGAATCTGAGATCTTGGGCATAGTAAGTTGGTCTAACCACTTTAGCAAAAATAATTATTTGGTTTTGAACTATCAGATTTCAAACTCTCGCTAAATTTTATTCATATTCGTTATTTGAACATGACACTACATACATAACTGTTATGAATAAAAAGGTAATCGTCATTGGACGGGATTTGTTAGAATTTATTCAAATATTGCCCAGTTTTCAAACCATTCTTTAAGATCTATGATATGTTGCTGAAGTCATCAATGTACATGCTGAAAAACGTGTTAGGGGTAGTCGGAATGTCGGTTGTATAAAGCGAAGATACGATCAAGGCTACTGCTTTGGGAAATAGCACCACACTTATAATACAATTTAATAAAAGAAAAAATATATATCGTAAAGGTCTCTCGATGACAAGAATAAAGCAAACATAAATATTTTATATAAAAATATTTATTGATTACAAATATTTTTCTGTTCAATGCAGATGATTGCATTGTTTTTAGAACTTTTCATCACTTAAATAGATATATTATACTGTATCACAAAAATTTAATTTACCCAGTCTTGAAAAGAAAACTAATAGATTTTCCATTTAACAATGTAAGATTGAGCGACTTTAAAATCATAAATTAAATGTTACAGCTAAGATATGTTAGGTTTTACAATTATATGATAGTATTACAGATTTTGCTTGTTTAAAATAAATTTAATAAATCTTTCTAAAAATAAACATTATGAAAAAATTTGTACTAGAAATTATATATATGATATTCATAACATAAGGGAAGCCTTATGCTAAGGCATTTAATTAAAATAAAATAATTAATAAGTTTAAGGAATGAAGTATACAACCATTACAAACAAATTGTAGAACATCTATTCTTAAAATTATGAAACAAATATTTAACTAATTCTTTCTTATCCATGATAAAATTATAAAATAAAAAAAAAAGAGTTTTAAAAATATCCATAGTTAGAGTAAATGTTTAGCTTTGGAGCTTTGGTATGCGCCTTTAGTAGATTCAAACATATTTTTAAAAGAATTTTTACAAGTTATATAATAAAATTTCCTTAAATAAAGTTTGTAAAAAAGTAAAACATGCTGATTATACCAGTTTATACCAAAATGAGTCAGAACTAATAAAATAATAGTTTGCAATAAAAAAATGAGCCCTAAGCAATAAAGTAGTAAGTTACAATAAAAAGTCAGAATTTAGTCAAAAAGAATACACATATTTTGAAGTGAATCATTGCATATCGTCGCTGTCAAAACAATACCGCCAAGTATTGCTAAAGTACACGTCGGGCAATTTTACAGGAGAAAAAACAAAACAATCCTGTAGGCTTGGCAATTTATAATCAATTTTTTAACTATACAATTTTGGAACTATTACGAAAAAGAATGAAGAGAATTATCAAAAAATCGTACTCTGCCATGTTGCTGACCTTAAGCGCCCGTTACTGTAAGTAACTCATTTTCACCAAAAGTTGTAGATAGGCGGTATTGCTTTGATAGCGTCAATATATGATCCAACATATTTTTAGCGTAAGGAATGTTTAAAAACAAACTATTGTATCTTAGAGCTAAATGCATACAGATTAAATTATATTTAATATTAACAATTGACTATATTTTATATTAGGCCAACTAGTATACAGTAATCAATTATATCCAACATCTTATATAAAATTATAATATATTTTTGAAAAATATTTTCATGAACAAAAAGTTTGCTTATGCCACATTTAAACTTCTTAAATATTTAAAAATTAACATTTAGCAACAAGTTTACATAATGTTAAAACATAAAATCAACTCTATACTATACTAAAGCATCGATTATTAAATAAGTTGATTACGATTAAGTTAATTTTTTATTTAATTTTGAGAAAAAAACACAACAAAGTTTGAGCTGTTAGGCTAAAAATGTGTGAGTAAAACTATAATATTTTGAAATTTTCAACAATGCATCATTCTACACTTTTTTTAAAAATCTTACTACATGTGTAATAATTTTAAATTATAAAAAGATAAAATATTAATACTTAGGACTTCATTTCAGTTTGTGAAACAACAGATAATTACTACAACATGGAAATGTTGAACTCTTATTGTATCACTAACTTTTAGCACATACTGGATCTTACCAGTGTTTTTAAAAATGGTAAAAAAAAAAATTAAAACGGCTCTGTCAAATACAAAAGTTTTCTTACCCTATGGCAAATGAAGAAGTTTGTTTGAACTCTAACAACCTCTCAGCATCAAAAATAAAGACAAGGAAATATGCAGAAGAAAAATTATATCTACAGACTACCATAACAAGGAGAAGGAGGGCTCATCTCCCCAATAATTTGTGAAATTTTTGTTTAGATAATATACTCCAAATTTTTATATTAAACATTTTACTCAAAGAGCTACTGAAATTTAAAACAATAACTGATACTTTAGAAGTTAGGAAATACAGATTTATGTTGGAACAGAAAAAAAAAAAATTGCTACAAAGTGTCAACATTCCTAGCAGGTAAAAACGTTTTAAACTAAATAAGCAAAGGATTTTACAACAGTAGAGCATAGATTACCCGAACTGGTTTTATGAAAAAGATCCTAGTAGGGGTCTACATTGTGATTACTACGAAATAAGTTTGAAGAGTATTTTCTATAAAATTAGATTATCTACAAACATTATTATGAAACTCAATTCTTGTTGTTTCTGAACAATTACGGTTTTAATAGTATGAGGCATGTTAGTTTTTCAATGAAAAAACATAAATGAAAAAAGTTTGATGAAACAGGGACTCAACATTTTGTTACTAAAAACTGATATGCGGCTGATTACATGACATGGGTAATAACCAATGAAATAAACATTTTTTTTTATACAAACATGGTGATTGTTTAGAATTTTCCCTTTATTTTTAAAGTAATTTCGATTATCTAAACTTTTGATTATCTGAACCACACCCGACAACATTAGTTAGGATAATCGATGCTCTATTGTATTTATATTTCCAATTTGATTTATAATTATTATAGTTGGAAATTTTTTGAATCCCCTGTCCAATATATTTATTGCAGCAATGTCACTGCTTCTATAATAATGAAAGTAAAGTAACTATATGCAGAGCTCTATTCAGGGTACATTCTCAAAGTAATTATTTATGATTAGAGACCAGATTTTCGTGCAGTAAAAAATAAAAAAACATGTTGCTCTAAAAAACAAAAACTATGCACTAAAAACCCCAAAATTTTAAAAGCGTATATAACTAATAAATATAATTAACACACCCAAATACCCTCTTTTCTATTTAGTTTATAATATTATAATGAATTTATATTTATGATTAATTAATTTATTGTTTGCGAATTCCTACATTATTGCATAGTCTAAAAATGATAATTAGACATTAATTTTTCCAACTCCGTTATCAACCATTTTTTTATGGTGCTTCTTGTTAATTTATATAACTATTAATTATGGTAACCTTAATTGATGGAAAAAAAAATGTATGAAAGAAATTAATAAATATTAAGATCAACATAAGTTTAGTGAAATAATGAAGATCACTTATGCTATTATAATTATATAATTTAACCCAAAACCTACATTTTATAGCAATAAAAATTGTGTAATTCATCCCAAAAAGACCAAACTGTGCAATAAAGATATCTGATACATTATATGACCCGGAGACAACTGTCATGATTTTAACCCGATACAACCAAATGACTAGAATGTGCAATAACATGGAAACCCGGTCTCTATCTATGATAAAACTCAATGATCTCATTTAAATCAACTAATCAATACTGCACTGTAAAGTCAATTAATGCCCTTATTTAAAAAAAATTCTTTTTAATCTGGAGAAAAAGATTTAAAAATATATAAACTTACTAACACCTCTCTAAGGAATATTAAGTTCACAACAAATGCAAAGTCTCTTAGAAAATATTTATCAGTTATGGTATTTTTAAGATATCACTTTCAAGATGATGGATACAGAATGTTACACATTTCATTATTTTTAGAATTAAGTGCGTACGACATTCCAGGAACAATACTTTTTATAATTTTTGATTTCTTCACCTTCTGCTTCGTTCCCAATATACTTTCGTACTTGTTAGAAGTGTACCTAAAAATAAATTTTTTTTATGAATATTAAGAAATTAATTACTCTATTAAAGTTTTATCAAAATATTAACATAATTTATATTAGTAAATTATATTCTGAATAATTTGAGCTCCATAAAAGTTAAATTTTTCTCATATTTCCCATTTCAGTTTCTTGTTTATTAATTGTTAGTTTTTAGATTAGTTTAACATCACTTTATGCTCATATTGCTAATTTGACATCCCTGAGAATTTAAGGATTTTGTTTTGCCTATCCAGGTATAATTAGGATAGGGATGTTTAACAGGTATCTGACACTTCACAGGCTCAGGGTCACCATTTTACATCCCCTCTGAAGGACAGTACAACCAAAGATTTTTACTTCCTTTAAACAATCCTAAGGTCATTCACCGGGCATAAAAGGTTTTTATGTTAATCTCTAAATCACAGGTGACCTCTTTTCCTTTCAGGCAATTTATCCTTGGATAGAATAAAATGGGCTTTTGGACTGAATAATGAAATCTGAGATGTAGATGGGAGGATTCCATAGGATCTGATCTATTCGATTTAATCTATGATGGGGTTCATTGAAAGGAGGTATGAAAGCAAATATTGCTGATTGAGATTGACCATCTAGGTTTTCTAAGCCTTATTCAAATTATAATTAATAATATACCATCAGCAAAATAATTTACAATTTGTTATTCATTCATTATTCCTTTGAAACATCTAAAATATTTAAAAAAATATTATTTCACTCACTCAACCACAGTTTGAGGTTGCTTTAGTTGCAAACAAAGCGCCATTTTATCATAAAATTCTGAATAAGATGTCAGGCTAAGATGAGGCTCAGCGGTGATATCATGTTCTATCTCACAATTAACAAACGGTGTCTCAATCGAGGCTCTTACTCGCTTAATTATTCCAGCCCTAAAATATAAATAAGTTTATATTATACAACTATTTTACTATAAAAAAAAAAATCAGAGGAGGTTTTTCTTCAGGTTGAATGATAAAATTTAATACCTATTTTGTACTAATGAATCTGCAGTTCTACTCCACAGACTTATTTCTATCTTTCCTGATAGATCGACTGATACAACCGAAGAGAATCTGACGTCTACGATTTGACCGATACCCAAGGGTATCTTTACTAAGTCATCTTCCAAGAGAAGAACAGCCTACAACATAATTAACATCAGATCAGTTTTGCGTTGTAATACATTGAACAAGATAAAGATCTAAAAATGGAAATTATAGAATATTTGAGTGTTAGACTGGAACAATTAATGATCAATTCCATTGATAATAGCTTTATTTTAAACATTAACTACATAATTTTTAATAATGGTTAATTCAAGAATCAATATTATCAATACATTATTGCTTGGAATGACCAATAAAATATACTTTAAAAATTGTAAGCCATGTCTCCTGGACACCTAAGTCCTACTATGTTGCCATACATTAGGGACTTGTGGGTGGTTCTACTTCTAGGTATGATTCTACATAGATTTGATAGATAGATGCATAGTATATAATAAAGAATAGTTAGAATATATGGTAAATACAATTTTTTTTTTAAATAAAAAAAACCTGTACCACTACGACCCATGAAGGGTCTGGGGTTCAGTGCATGGTAGAGGCTGTACTGTTTCATGGACAACGGTTCTGCAAAGAGGTGACTTGCCCTAGGTCACGCTCAACTGGTTTTCCCCCTTATTTTGGGTACCCTATTTTTATAATATTTTATAGAGGTTGGGTGGACCCCAGGAGGGTCCTAGATTCTATATGATCCATCTCCCGCTGCAAACAGACTAAATAAAAGTCATGGCCTACAGCGGGATTCAAACCAGGATTTCCAGCATGGCAACTCAGTGCTCTACCACTGAGCCACTCAGCTCTTTTTTTTTTAAATAAATAAATAAAAGGTTTATGGATGTAAATCAGGACATAAGGGCACTGTGTTTCTATTCGGTAGGTCCCTAGTTTGAGACCAGCTGTTTTAGATAAATTATTATGCTGGTATTAGCCATGTATTGACTTTATAGTCTCTGCAAAACCTCCTGGGCTCACCCAGCTTCTACAATGAATGTACTCTTTATTGGTAAATTGGAAAAAAAACCTGGCGATGGCGTATAATCAGTTTTTTTTTATTCACTGTTCAGTGGTGAGCATATTACCATTTAACATAATTAAAATACTGTACTTAATTAACTAATCAATAAATAAAACTTCTTACTTGATAAGCTGGAGTGAGAGTAGACCCTGTTCCAGAAAATACATGCCCCATCAATTCACCATTGCCTTCGAAAAACACAAACGGCCTGAACTCAACACCATTAACTGTAAGCTCAAGCCCAGCATTCAATACATCACTATCGCCAGAATCTCCATCATTGTCGCCTGATGAAATGAATGAACTGAGACCATTACCAAACAATCCCAACTGCAAAATATAACATGAATTAATTTAACAAGGAGGTAAAAAAAAAAAAAAAAGAATGCATTCAGAAAGTAATCATAAAAAATATAGAACCAGTGTTAAAGTTTGAAAACATAAAATTAATTTTGTTTACCGTAAATACAGTTTGAACAGTATCGTTTTCCTCCAAGTTAACATGAACATATCCTTGTTTCAAAATTCCAGACATCACCTCCTGAGTCGTGGACAGAAAACCTTTTTCCATAAACCTCCGCTCAAATGTTGTCGACAATCCTCCTTGAGCAAGATAATTGTAATGGTTTAAGCCTTCCGAAGAGAGGACAGATTTCACCTGCTTCTCGAATGATTTATTTCTGTTTAAATAAAAATAAACCATAAATACTTGATATCAATTAAATCGCTTCACAATCGATTTACTAATATACATTTTTAAAACTATAATCCATGAAATAACAATACAGCTAATGCACTTGAATTAAATTAACTCCTTTACATTTTCATTTATTTTTACAATAATAACCATTCTTTTCCTACTATTTTAATAAACTAGCAGAGGTCTTTAATCAGGATATTCAGGAAACAATTTTAATAGAGAAGATTTTTCTAAATAAACTTGTAATAAGTCAACTATAATTCATGGTTTCATTCATTATTGGCCCGACAGATTCATAAAGAAGTCCTTGGCCTACTCAACCGCTACACCCCAATCGTCCCGATCGCCTACTCGAGTGATGGAGACCTTGCTCAGCCTCAGATCTTCACAGACGGCATCCTTCCATCTAGCTTTGGGCCTTCCTCGAGGTCTTACTCCATCCGGATTTCCTTTATACAGCTTTTTAGCTGTTCTTTCTGCGTCCTTCCTATATAAGTGGCCCAGCCACTTGATGCGTTGAATCCTGATGAAGCTCAATATCGTTAGGTCTCCATGTAACTCACTCAGCTCTTTGTTCCTTCTGATCCTGAGTTGGTCGTTTTCTCAAACTGGGCCGAATATTTGCCGAAGAGCTCTCCTTTCAAATCTATTCAGCTTTTCCATGTTGGATTTATTCAGTGAGAGGGTATCACCAGCTTATGTCGCTACTGGCCTAATGACGGTTTTAAATATCATCAGCTTGGAGTTTAGGCTAAGGAGCTTACTTCTCAGAAGCCTTGATATCCCAAAACATGCTTTATTAGCTGATACTGTCCTGCCTCTGATTTCCTCCTCCTCATCCAAATTCTCGTTTATACGGGTTCCTAAATACTGGAAACTTGACACTCGTTGGAAAGTGTATCTTCCAAACGTGTAGCTATGAGGTGGTCGGTTTTGTTTACCAATTCTTTATTACCATGACCTTGGTTTTCTCCTCATTCACCTGTAACCCCATTTTTCCAGCTTCCACTTCCAGCCTCTCAAAAGCTTCTTTTAAGAGAATCTGCGATCTTCCTACTAATACAAGGTCATCAGCATATGCAAGAATACCCAGACTACGGTTAAAGATGGTTCCCTCCATCAGTAATCCTGCCCTTTTAGTGACACTTTGCATTACAATATTGAATAGTAGAGGTGCCAGCGAGTCTTCTTGCTTAATTCCTGTACCAATCTTAAACTTTTCTGTGATTGAGCCATTTAGCCTTACGCTGCAAACTGTGTTTTCCATCGTGCTCATTACCAAACGCACCAATTTGGATCGAATACGCATTTCGCTCAAAGCTCTGAAAAGCCCACTCCTGGATATTGTATCATAAGCCGTCCTGAAATATATGAAGAGCATCAACAATGTATTGTTGAACTCCTTCATTTTTTCACACATCTGCTTGAGGGAAAAAATCTGATCTATAGTAGATGTGTTAGGTCTAGAGCCTCCTTGGTATTCCCCAATATTTCTCTCAACATAGGGCAGTAGGTGATTACACAGAGTTATCGAGAATGTCTTATAGACAGTATTCAGTAGGCTATCCCTCTGTAATTTTTACATTCTGTAGAGTCTCCTTTCTTCTTGTAGACAGCCACTATAATAGACTCCACTCTCTCGGGATCTGTTCTTCTTCCCATACTTGGGTAATTAGTTCCTGCAGCTCTTTAGTTAGAGCATTTAGAGCTGCCTTCAGGAACTCAGCAGGGATTACCATCTGATCCTGTTGACTTGTTATTTCTCAGCTTCTTAACAATATCTTCTATATCCTCTCCATCCGGCGGTACTGCTTCGTCTTGGCTGTCATACTAGTCACATTCCAAAACACTTATTTGTTCCTCTGTCTGGCTTAGTAGTCCTCGGGTAGTAGTCTCCAGCACCAGTAGTCACCCCTCCTCATTTTTCACGATGCTCCTTCTAGAGTAGTAACTAGTTTTACACGACTCCACTTCTTTAAAGAATTTGTTTGTGTTGTTGCTTCTTCTTGAGTTTTCGATATATTTTACCTTATTGTATTAAGCTTTCCTTTTCTTCCCTTTCAAAATCTTCTTTGGTTTTCTTCCTGCTTCCTGGTACTCCTTCCTGTTATTTCTTGTCCTCATACTCAGGTATTTTAATATTTTCTCATTTCGTTTTCGAATTCATGGTTAACCATTAGTTAATATACCATAAGGTGTAAACATTAATCAATCAATCAACACTGGCTCTACAACCCAGTATGGGTCTTGGCCGCATAAAGGCGTCGACTCCACTCTTCTCTGTCCTGTCCCAAGGTCCTCCAAGCTCTGGAACCAACAATGCTACCTGCATCCTTCTCGACCTCATCTGCTCATCTTAATCGTGACCATCCACATTTCCTTTTTCCGTCAACATACCCAAATAGCAGTCTCTTATGAGTGGCGTTGTCCTCCATTCTGGCCACATGTCCAGCCCATCTGAGCCTAGCTATTCTTATATACTAAACCACGTTTAGCTCCTGATACATCCGATATATCTCTCCATTCTGCCTGAGTCTAAATTAATCGCAAACTCTTACTGCTCCATATATCCTTCTTAATAATTTTCTTTCGAAGAGCAGTAAACTATTGGCATCTGCCCTGGACAGAGGCCAGGTTTCCGATCTGTAAGTTAAAACAAGCCTTATCATTGTCTTGTAAAGTATCACCTTGGCTCTTCTTGATATCAGATGACTTCTAAAAATTTTTTCCATTCCAAAATAACAATAATTAGAGGTCAAAATTCTTCTTTGAACTTCTGCACCAGTTGAGTTATCCGCTTTGACCAAAGAGCCAAGGTAGTCGACACTTTCAAACATGTAGGTGCCAAACGTAATAGAGGGTATTGATTGCCTTGGAGGGCTAGCAAGCATATATTTGGTCTTTGCCTGATTCACTTGAAGACCCATTCGCCGTCCAGATTCTCCAAAGCAAGAAACGCTGGATGTAAATCCCTCTGTGTTCTTCCGACTATATCTATGTCATCCGCATAGGCATAGTCCGCATTATTTGGATGGACTTAGTCAGAATCGTACCAGTGACTTGTAATCCTGAGTCTCTTACGACCTTTTCAAGTGCAAAATTGAATAACAGGCAGGAGAGTCTATCCCCTTGTCTCAGACCCCTAGTTGTCTTGAATACTTTAGACAAGTCATTCTGGATCTTGACCTGGCTTCTCAACTCCCTCATCAGAAATTCCACAAGGCTTATCAATTCTCTGGGGACATTCGTTTCTTCCATACCTTGATACAGTTTCCCCCTGAAGATATTGTCTTAGGCATTGCTGAAATCCATGAAGAGGTAGTGGGTCGTTATATTGTACTCCCTGGTCCTTTCTATAAGAATTCTCAGGGCAAATATTTGATCAATACAAGATCTAACATTCATTAAGCCGCATTGGTCCTCTCCTATCTCTCTTTGGGCATGGGGGAGTAGTCTTTGGTACTCTACATTGAAGAGGACTTTGTAGGCAGAGCTAAGGAGTGTTATGCCACGATAGTTATCACAATGCATCTGGTCTCCTTTCTTGTGAAGAGGAAGGATAAGGCCAATGCACCAGTCAAGCGGGAGAGTTTTGTTTAACCAAACTATGAAGAAGATCTTGGATCACCTTTACCACTTCATTTCCACCAGCCTTCAGAAGATCAGCTGGTATGCCATCATATCCTGGCACTCGATTGTTCCTAAGCTTCCGAATTGCATCCTCGACTTCAAGGTGTAAACATACTTTGAAAAATGCTGGACTGAGGATTTGAACTGGAGGAGGCTATAGGTATAATACCCACATTATGGTTGATTTTTACCCATGGCCAAACAAGGTTGCCAACCCCTAAAATTGAGATATTTTACTAAATTCAACAAACACTTTTTACTTAACTCCATTTACTAATTTAACTCCTAAAACTAAAGTTTTATATTTTACAACTTTATTGATATAAAGAAAATTTATTGAAAAAAATACCTACTTCTCTGAAATATACACTAATCTCTGTAATAAATATTCCTTTAATTCTTTCAAATTTCCTTTTTGGCGCAGGATACTTAATACTTTGGCGAGACACAAGTCGGTTGGATTAGATTCAAATAGAATATCTAATGCTACTGTTTTCGCACTACTATCATAAGTACCATTTGTGAGTAGAATCCTTTCACAAGTTTTAATTACTTCTCCATTCCAAGATTTTTTTCCGAGGCTCCAAAGAGCTCTCATAGCACGCATTCCCACACTAAAACAGACCACAAATTTTTTTTAAATTTTAATATTTGTCAGATTTTAATGATTATTTATAGTAAAAAACAAAAGTTTTAGTAAAATAAATTAGAATAATAATGCAAAAAATAACCTAGGAGAGCCGTTCAAGGCATATTCTAAAATAGTGTTCAACGCCTTCGGAGAAGCCATGTTTTTAAAAGCTTTCAAATATATTCTGTGGCAAACGTCATCATCTTTTTTACAATTTTTAATTTTCCCAGTAAATACTTCAAATGCCTTTTCTAGTAGCTGAAACAGAAAAATGTTAACACAATTAGAACTTTAAAAAATAAAGAAATACTATAATATACCTTAATGTTTATTTTTTATATTTCAATGGCTATGACATATAAAATGTCAATTTATTGACCAATAAGAATTGTTGCACAATATGTTTTTTGAGATCTTTACAATTCTTACTTGTTATTATTCGATCTAAAAATTAATAAGCTCGCGTCTTTTGTCCAGAAATCAAAAAATCAGAATTTATAAAACAATTATCCTTCTATCTCTTCTCTATGGATGTGAAACTTGGCCACTAACGCTGAAGGATGAACAACGTCTTTAGGAATTCGAAAATAAGGTGTTACGTAGAATATTTGGTCCAAAAAAGGATGAGACCACTGGGGAATATAGGAGATTACATAACGCGGAATTGCAAAGCATGCATCCAGTAAATATTATTCAACTTACATTTTATGCAAAACGACCACATTTTTTTAATAATTTACCTCATTATCTTTTGTATTTTCAGAATATTTCTTAATCATAGACGATATAGTCTGCATTAAAGTTTCATACAATTTTATATCAGTAAATTCCTGTTGTGACAACTCCAACAGATCTAAAATAAAATAATCATAATTTAAAAATGAAATACAAATAATTAATTATTGAGATCATAAAAAAATTATAAAAATACCTTGAATAATGCTTTTTTCATGAGCAGGTGATATTGATAATGCCCATAAATATCGCTCGCAGAGATCTAAATCGTAATTTTTAGATGTCAAATTCAAAAATTTCATAGCTGCTTTATGGCTTTCTTCTGTCTGTACTCCTCCAAGAATGTCAACTAATTGTCCTCTAAAAAATAGCAAAGACCCAAATAATGTAAAAAATAAAATAATGAATTTAAATAATTAAAACAAAATAGAGAAATCAATGCTTGCCCTTGGTTGAGAATGAGATGGTTAATTTTTTTATTGAACATGAAAACACTTTTTTTATTATTATTTTAATAAAATCTGATTTTTCAAAAATAGTATTACACTAAATGTTTTGCGAATTTAGAATATTGTTGTTTATTATTCAATAATCTCACTTTATGCTACTATGGCTAATCGGACTATGCTACAGTGAGAATCCTAAATTTTGCCTATCCAGATATAATTAAAATAGGGATATTTAATGAGAATCTGACACTGTACATGATCAGAGAACATTGTAGTAATTAAAATAAAATACGAGGAAGTTTGTATATATACAATATTGTTGTATTCAGAATAGTTTTATTTTTGAGTGCATTTTGACCATTACAGTATACCAAATATGTGGAATTTTTGATGATTCCTAGACATTAGTTTTGAAATAATTGTAACGTTTTTCAGTAAAGCTCCATTTAGAGCAGACAAATGCTGAGATAAGCCTTAGGACTCCCTAAGGAAGAGGGGTAGTTTTGATATCGAGAATAAATAAAAAATTATTTATTTACAACGGAAATTGAAACCATTTCTTTTATCTTGAATTTACTCTATTTTATTTTATCTAGGCAGTTACATGATTATCATAAATTATCTTAGTTAATTTTAGATGAAAACAAATAATTTAAGTAATAACTTTCAACTACTACCATTGGTTAGTTTCTCTATTTGCCTGTATCTGCTGCCATTATGTATCATTCATTAATTTTATTTGCTTAATGTATTATTATTACACAGTTATAAATTTCAATAAATAAATTTAAAATAAATGTAATAACTTATTGACATAATAAGTAATTGTTATCTTTTTCTAATATATTATTTGTCGAGTAGAATGAATTGCAATCTACAGACATATCAGTAATGATATCTTAACGTTTATCTTGGCATATGCTGACATTGTATTACTGAACAATATTAACTGATAACAGCAAAAATTATGATAAGTAACTAATGCCTAATTTAAGAAAGAAATTTTAAAAATTAATTTGAGATACTGTGTAAGAAAATTGTTAGTAAAATTAAATTTATTTTTCTTTGAACTACTTTTTATTTTCATTAATAAATATAAGTTTATTGATATTATGCTTTAAAACAGAAGAAACCCTGCATAAAGAGCCAATTTTTATTTTTAAAAACAAAGACTCCTTTTGGTCCGTCCTTATTTCTGAAATAAAGGTAATTTTATAAAAGACATGTTTAAATTAAAAAAAGAAAATATATAAAACTTGAGAGTCCTAAAAAACATAATAATTCCTAAGAATAAAAAATAACTATTAATTTTAATATTTATTAAAGTATAATTTTCTCATTATTTTTAATGACAAATTTTAGTATTCTAACAAGAAAATTTAATGGTTAATTAATTAATGATTAATAATAATAATTCATAAAATTGGTTAATTATCTGAGTGTTTTTATTTAGTATCAGTATTAAAATCATCTTCTCTATCTTTTACCTAAAACTTACGTGATAATTTAAACAACCTTAAAAAAAAAAATTCGAATTTAACATCTTACGTTTGTCTATTAAACAGTGGAGAAAAGAAGTAGCTAAAAGTTAATGAAATTATTAACTTATTAGCTAAATTATAGTAGAAAGATATTACCTAATTTTTTTGTTACTTTTTGATTTCAAAGTTTTGTAAATATCATCGTATGAAGCTTCTTTAGCGGCAGACAAAACATTCAAAGCTGCCAATGCCGATGTTTTGGTTCCGAATTCTTTTTCACTCAAACCTTTGACATTATCTTTCACTGCAGTCGAAAACTATAAATAGAATAGTTAAAATTTATTTATGTCCAATAAGAAATTAATGAACTGCTAATAAAGTTAATTGAACCTTTGTAGTAATTTTTTTCTGTTTTGTACTGGAAGCTGCAGGACTTAAATTATGATTTGTGTACAACTTGCCGAATTTCTTTTCCGCATTCGATATTATCTTGCTGATATCATCATTTCCGAGAGAATATTCTGAAGAATAATCTGTTTCTGCAGACACATAAAAATACGAGTTTTCAAAGTATGACAATTAATTAATTAATACTGTAAATTGAATTGTAGAAACGAATTGAATATAATAACAGATAATAATAAATTATAAATTTTACTTTATAAGTGTTGTCATGAATGAAAATGTATTTTATAAATAAAAATAAAGTACCTACTTTAAAATATTATAAAACAATATGAAGCTACTTACCATAAACTAGTTCCGTTTTTGATAAAATATGAGCATTGAAATCCGATAGAGAAGGCTTAAGAATGTGTTCTTCTTTGGAAATAACCGATAATAATTTCTTACCATTCTCAAGATTAATGTCACTAATTTTACTAGATACAATCTTTCCTCCCCAAATCTGAAATTTCGAATATATTTTTTTCAAACTTTGTGTAATGCGCTCAAAAGAAAAAATGGACTAATTTTAATTTTTTTAAATGGATCTAATTATTAAAATATTAAATATAATATAAATAACATCTAATTATTAATAAAAAAAAAATGAGAGGTCCATTTTAGAAAATAAATGAGAACTTTGTTGATTAAATCAGGATTAATAGTAATCAAATAGTAAAATAGGATCATATTTATGCTATTTTATACTACGAGTTATTACTAAAATAACTTTAAAATTTTTTTTCATAATTTGAGAAAACAGAGATCATAATATTTTTTATTTATTTTGGGCATGTATTAACTCAAATTAGTAGTTTGATATAAAAATAGTACTTTAGAAAATTATAATAATAATATCAATTTTAAAAAATATATTAATATTTTTTTCTTTAATTTTGCATGCACTAAGTCCAAGCATTAATTTAATAGGCGATTTTCTTTTTCTAAAGTATATTCAACTATTTTTTTTAGGACTTCACCACGGCTAAATTAACAACTTATAACAAAAAAATAATATTTTGAAAGAAATGTTAAAAAGAGAAAAAATTAATAATACAATAATAATTACAAAATAAGATTGTATAATAATGAATAAGGTTAAAACTATCATAACCATACGGTAATTATAGCATTACAAAATAATACCTAATAAATCTTTTTGATATGTTTTCAAAATATTATTTTTATTATTTATATACAACTATATTACAATTATTTTATTTGCATCTTGTGCAGCCCTGATGAAGCAAAGTATTTTTCAATAAATAGTTCTTTTACTATTAAATACCATTTCCTCCCCTCCTCCAGAAAAAAAACCAGCAAAATCTTTTGAGAAAAATAAATTAAAGAATTTGCAGGATTTATACGTCAAATATATTTCTATTATTAAATAGATGAAGATTTAAGGGCTCAATTCAAAATAAATATGTGCATTTAACAGAAAAATGTTCCATTTTAAAAGTTTAAAATACTTGACAATGGTTGTTGACATCATTAGTGCATGAAATAATGACATGTCAGGCATGAGGAAGATAAAAAAACAATGGCATGGCCTCCATGGTATGGTGAAGGATGGTTTGAAGGTTGCCCGGTATGGTGGTTGTGGCCACTCTATTAGTTGACGAAATTTGTCACAAAATCAATTATAGTAAAGCCCAGTAACAAATATGGCTCATTAAAATCGTCAATAACTCAAAATTCCTTTTTCCTGAAGAATTACACATTGGAATTTCAAAATATAACTAAGCTCAGTATTATAGAAAATAAATTTATTGTTGCATTATATTGTAAATTAAGAATAACACAATAAATAAGTTGTATGGATACCCAATTTAAAGCACAACTTCAAAAATGCAGTCAAGTATTAGACAGGCTGCTCCCGCCCTGAACTTACCAGATCTAATCTTGGTGGAGCTGGCACCTCATTCCTCCAATGAATACAAGTTATTAAAATTATTACTGCACTAATTACATAAAATTTAAAACAGTTATAGAAGTAGTTAATTTAATACTCAAGACTTAAGAGCACTCTAGTATTCTTTCCTCAACACTAGCATTGGCATGAGAGGCAGTCAAAGAAGAAGAAGAAGTGACTTAAGAGACTTATTCAAGCACTAAATAAAATAAAATATTACTTACATTACTTCTATTGGCAATTTGACAATTACTCTTAATCTTCTTTACTTGTGAATTATCCACGACATCATACTTCACATCACATGTTCCACTAGAGTCAGTTTCTCGACCGTTATTTGATTTGATCTGAAACTGAACATCCTCCATATTATGTAAACATTCAATTATCTAAAAAAGTAATGAAGAAATTAGAAAATACCTGTAAAAGACTGGCTAATCCCTTTTTAATATTCAAAACGGACGGATCATCATCAGATGAACAATAAATGTGCTCAATAACTCCATCTTTAATTTCAATAAAAAATGGTGTATTGTCAATTGAATCTAGAGTTGATTTAGATTCTTTAAAATTGGAATTGGGTAACTTTTTGGTCGCATAGTGTAATTTAAATCCTTCTAACTAAAACGAAAAAAAAAAATTAAGAAATCATAATGAGGCTTCTCCACAAAATAATAGATATATAAAACTTAAAATTTATATTACTTTTACTAAAAGCAGTTGTTGATTAATCTGTTGAATCTTAGCAGCAGATGTAATCTTATATCCAACAGGACTGGAGTCAATGTCATTCAGTTCCAATGTAGAAGAAAACTTATAGGAACCACCATAATTTAATGAAGAGACTTTACTAATGGCTAATACTAAAATAAAACAGAAAGGAATCATTTTAAATGTTATCCTATGAACTCATAATAAAATAACTAGAAGAATGGTAGAAAGGAGCAGGGACAGCAGAGATAGGTTGTGTTTGATAACCTCAGAGGTAACTCTGAATCAAGTTCAAGGACAAATCCTTTGAGGAAATTAATCCTATTTAATTTCATGTCCACTTGAAAAAGAATGATGAGTTTTTAATTATAGTAAAATATTTCAAATATAATTTATAAAAATGAGTATAGTTCACAAAAACAATATAAATATATAAATAATTGAAATTCTAAAAACTATATGAATTCATTAAATTATTTGTGAACTTAAAAATGTATAA
Source organism: Troilus luridus (assembly GCA_964056705.1). Classification (NCBI taxonomy): domain Eukaryota; kingdom Metazoa; phylum Arthropoda; class Insecta; order Hemiptera; family Pentatomidae; genus Troilus; species Troilus luridus. The sequence continues at coordinate 65,952,099 of OZ057417.1, forward strand.
TTATCATGACTGAAAAAGCATATATTTTTAATACAGTAGCCTTTAAGTAAACAAATAACAAAATGTCTCAATAATTAGCTTGAAATGGTTAATTAACCGTTTGATATCCAAAAATCTATATTTTAATTATGATTTCAGATAAATTTGTCAACTTGATTTTTAAACTAATCTAAAATTTGGAAAATGTATACAACTGTATTGAGAACACATCTACATAGCGTATTTAGATTGATAGTAACATTTTTATTTCAAAACTCTTATTTCACGCATTATGTTTTCCTTTAAATTTTTAAGATGAACTACTGAAGAGTAAGGAATAAAGCTGTTATTAATAGTAACAAATTACTTCACTTAAATCAAAATTATTTTATATCTTTGTCATAAATTTGATAAAGGGAGATTAAATACAACAAATTCAAAAATAAAGTTTTTTATTCTGAGAGGTTATATCTTATTTTGGAAATTAAAAATTTAATTTTTAAAATAAGACAAGTTATAATTTAAAAACAAACATAACTACATAAAATTACTAAAATTCTTACCATTCACAATTAGACAAAATATTAAAGTCAGAAACAATAAGTTATCATTCATTATTAAGTTTTAATTACACTTATAAACACACTTATTCAAGAGTAGCATAACAGTTACAGACTGTTTCTATCACTAATAAAAGGAACTTAGGGTTCATGATTAGATAAATTATTGAAAGGGAAGATAAGAAAATTAGTTCATGATAATACAAGTATATTTAAGTTTTATCAGCTATTGTTGACTTTAACTTTGCACGTTTCTTTTGAAAGTTCACAGGCATCTTTAATTTTTTCCTCGGGCTCTTCACTAATTTTTACCTCCACCTCTTCACAGATTTGTCTAGTTTCTTCTTTGGGATCTTCACTAATTTCACTACATTTTTCCTCAACCTCTTCACAGATTTCTTTAGTTTCTTCTTTTGCTAATTGGCGGCTTTCTTTTGCCTCTTCTCGAGATTCGTCACCAGAAGAGTCACTGTCAGTAGAACTCAAGTCATCAAAGTCTAGTATTGTTTTTCTTTTTTTGAATGGAACCAAATCATTTTCAGCAGGCCTCTTCTTCGACGTTGCTGCTATCATTCCCTGTTCGACAGAGTTGCTAAGTTTTTCCACCAAGTCAGCTCTTTCATGCTCATAAGTTTTATCAGTAAACTCAAATTTTGGTTCAGCTGATAGCTTTGCAAGCTTTTTCTTTTTCCGTTCCTCGGCTTCCTTTTCCCTTTCGCTCTGTTGGGAAATCCATTTCTTAAGCCTTTGCTCTTCATTAATGTCCCTTAATCTTCTTCCACTCAAATCTCTGCAGGCTTCTCTGTTTGTTGTTTTCTCAATCTGGGCACCGATAGCTCTTAACATAGAACCAAATCCTCCTTTTCCGCCACACAATCTAGGGACAACATGGATGGTACCTTCTAAATTTTCATAACTGTAGACTGGCCTTCCACATTTCTTGAGAAAATATTTTTCAGGAGACAAGTTGCACCGTTCTGATAAAAAGCAATGTAGATCTTCCAAGCACTTTATTGTTAGCATACATATTCTGTTCTCTTCTAACAAAAGACTCAAATTTATTTCCAACGTTTTGCCATGCTCCATGTTGTTCTTGATAGCGATAATGAGCTCAATAATTGATAGTACTACAAACAGTATATAATAACACTAAAAATGACTTAATGATTCTCTGTTGCAAAATATAGTGACGCCAAAACAAAACTATGTGATCACAATAGTAGTGATGGGCCAGAAATCACGAACTGTTACTTTTTCACTGTTACTCGAAAGTCACAGGTTACCTGTGATTACAAATTCATCAGTAGCAGTTCCAAACTGTTCTTCACAGTGATTGGCGATAGAACCGAACGGAATAGAAGCGTGATTGTTATCGTGACTACAGTTACAGTTCTAAACTGTTCTTCGCATATGGGAACTGGTCGTCGGCGAACGGAATTAAAGTGATTCTGACTGCCGTGATTCAGGTGAAAAGAGTGATTACTGTTGTTAGGGCGCCATAAGAGTAATAGAGGAAAACCTTTTTCTACAGAGATAAACTCTGATAGGCTGCTGCCTTAATTTGACTCAGTTAATTTTATTTTAGAAAATTAACTGCACAGTAATAAATTAAAATTATGTTTGATAAATTTAAATTATATTATTAAAAGGGAAAGTCAGATATTTATTTACAGCTTGTTTAAGCTAATTCTTACTAAGCCAAACATTGTGTGGTGAGAGGAAAAGTTCCGGTAGCGAAATGTAGACGGCGCTGGTTATCACCTACGGCACTACCCCCCTGTGACGTCAAATTGACGTCACGAAACTGGAGGTTATCGAAGGGAGACCTTTTGTGAATTATTACCAAAAAAATCAATTAAATATGTTTTAAAAGCATAAAACTGCCTCAGACGTTATTCAAGTAGCTCTATCTACGTTATCAGACCATTATTGAACTAATAAAGCGTTATTGGCTTAGTTTGCTATTTTTGGGGAATATAGAACGATTTCATTCACGATTAATGATTTAAAAATTAACAAAAAAAAATAATCTTTGGGAATTCGCACAAAAAGATGTAAAAAATATCAATTAAATGTGTTTTTAAAGCAAGACAAAGGAGTTATTCTAAAAATGGGCTCGTTGTGGTAACGCGTTATCACAGTATGCGTTATTTTCCAATAACACGTTATTTTAGACTGCGACGTTATTTTGACCCCACCACTAGTTGCAACTTGTTAATGCGTTGTTATCTATTTTCTGACATTTTGAACAAGGTAGGTAGTTTTTGTTTGGCTGTATTATTTATTATCAATCCTAAAATCTTAATAGACAGTTTGCAGTTCTGAACATTTAGGAACATGGTCTGAATTAATGATTTGTTTAATTGAATTAAGTTAGCTATTGTTAATGTATGTTGTAGCTATACACTTTATATTTATGTTGTTCATGCATTTCATTAACTTTTTCAGATAAAAGTAATTTTGGTCATTCTATACTAAACGAAATGACTGATAAAACAATGTCTTCATGTAAGTTTATGTTCATCCTCTTTATTTTATGTTTAATTTTAAAATGAATCAATAAACATTTTTTTTATTATCGTACAATTATTATATTTAAATAGTATTATATTTAATGGTGAATATAATATGCAGTGGCTGAATGCTCTTATTTATTTATAAAAAAGTTTTCTTAATAAATTTCTTGTATGTTTAATGAAATATTTTATTTTATTTGCATATTTTTATTGTTATTTTCATTTCGGTAGGTGAGCTTACTCATGTGAAGCAAGAACAACTCTTACTAGATGAAGGTGAGAACAAGTATAATATTTTTATCAATGGATGTTGTTTTGGTTTTCAAAACAAATTAATAATGAAAATTTGTTATAGTTTCCACAATTGTTGTTAAAGAAGAGGAGGCATTAGGAGTTGATTACGGTGAGGAAAATATGTACATTAAATAGTCCTGTTAAATTTTATACAATTTTTGTTATTATCCTATTTATTCATTTAATTTGAAAATGATATATGAAGTATATACTTCAAGTTGAAGTATATACCTCTTATATCATTTTACAATTTTCCCATGTTATATAGCCATATAGCCTATAAGGCTTGGATTCTTCAACTATTGTTGTTTTATAAATTAATTTTAAGAATTTGATACAATTTCACAATATTTATTAAAGAGCAGAGAATGGATATTGATGATAGTTTATAAAATATAATATATTATTGAAAACAAATATCAAAGTGTGATGGTCGTTTAAAAAGTCCGTGCGAAGTGAGAGAGATGCCTCTACAGGTGTGAATTGAGATTGTTTTCAGTTACTAGCCTCTCTTGGTAGAGCACGAAACAAGTTTCAGCCAGATCGGTCAATTTCTTTTTGTTTAGCATTTGTTTGAATCACTGAAATCGACTGATTTTTATAAAATGTGTGAAAAATAATTGTGTTTGTTGATTAATCAATACTTAATGAAAATGAAATGCTCCAAGAGGCTAAAGACAAGCTTAATAAATATTATGGTTACTCTGCACCTGTGATTAGAACAGTTTCTAATTCTCATCGACTATCTGGAAAAGAGTAAATCTCTTTCCAACTCATTTCACATCCTTCCTATTGTTCAGACTTGGATCCAGGGAATGTGACCGGAGGGGAGAAAAGATTTTATTCAAACAAGGAATTGGCTATCTTGCAGTTTTGGCCAAATCCTATCATTTCGAAGGGATTGACAAACCAGAGCAGCATTAGGCGAAGTGTAAATAAAGGTTTTTCCCCCAAAATTTAGTTTTTTTCAATTTTGCACAGACTTTTCTAACAACACTCTCAGATCTTTTATAGCCTTTCAATCATTTATAAATAAAGGTAACTATTGTGGCCCGAGTAGCCTAGGCACTTGAAAAATTTTAGCGAGAGTTTATCTGTCTGTTAAGTCGGAACAAACTTGGACTGAGACGAAAAGATATCTGTTGAAATTTCCTTCTGCTGAATATGAATTGTGTTATAGCATACTTATTTGTTGTTTTTTTTATGGAAAATAATTTTTCATTGTGACCGAAGATCATTTTAAATTTACTTTATTGTTATTATTATTTTTAATTTTTAAGATATTTAAAAAAACTTGGAAAACATACAATATGACAAAGTTATGGAAAGTACAACTTTAGTTGTTAGACGTTACAAGTTACTTATTTTTCATAAGAAAATGATAATTTTATTTAATCATCTCATTTAATTTACAGTTTTTAATATGACTTTTAAATACTATTGTGTTTCCATCATTGTGAATTTTTGTACTTTATTATGGTACCGTCTTCTTATATGGGTTTAGACTCCTTAGCTTTCTGTTCTGATGCTATACTTCTAACACATCAGTTTAGGGTATACCACTTAGTACGCCTATATCAGGATACACTATACATATAACTTGCGCTCTAAAATGTTGAAACATTTAAAAGACCTGTTTAATCTCCGGGTCAATTATCTTTTTGTTCCCATAACTCCCATCAACTGGTACATTAATTTTGTTGCGTAATGTGTTAGCGCTTGCAGACTAATCACTTAAACACGATACAAAAACAGTTCGAATAAAATGGGATTTAAAATAAACATAATTTGGGCGTAAGTTTATTAGAAACCTCATACTTAAGGTCATCCTTCCTTATTCTTGCACTTTTTACATTATTATTGTACAAGAAATATTTAATTTTATTGTGCACTATAAAATATTATATTTATATATCAACAGGTGGGCTTGTTCATGTAAAACAAGAAAAGGATATGCTTGTCCCTGATGAAGGTGAGGAAAATTCATTGTATTAGCCTTTAGCTTTTGTTCGTTTATTTTACATAACTTTTATACTGCTTGAGGAGAGGAGTGGCTCAGTGGTAGAGTACTGAGTTACCATGCCGGAAATCCTGGTTCAATTCCCGCTGCAGGCCATGATTTTTATTTAGTCTGTTTGCAGCGGGAGATGGATCATATAGGATCTAGGACCCTCCTGGGGCCCACCCAGCCTCTATAAAATATTATAAAAATAGGGTACCCAAATTAAGGGGGAAAAATCTGGCGGTTGAGCGTGACCTAGGACAAGTCACCTCCTTGCAGAACCGTTGTCCATGAAACAGTACAGTCTCTACCATGTACTGAACCCCAGACCCATCATGGGTTGTAGTGGTACAGGTTTTTTTTTTTTTTATACTGCTATGGCTTATCAGACGACCTTTCACTTTTTATTTGTGAGGTGTATACAGTTTATAATTAAATTATTCGGTTTATTATTTGTGTTCAAAATGCTCTCCCTACTCACTTTCTCAACAGTAGCGATAACAAAATTGGATTAGCATTCCAATTTTTTTTTTTTAACGCATTAAAGCTATAGCATTTAACAAAAAAAAATTATAAATTTAAATATTTACTGTAATTTTGTTTCTGTTTTACAGTTTGTATCAAAGAAGAAGAGGGACAGCAGATTTCTTTTGGTGAGGAAGATATTAAATTAATATTTAATAAATGTTCAAGGATCGGGAACATTGTGGATCATAATAAATATGAATCTAAATCTTACTAGAAAATTCCACGATGTGCTCTTTCTTCCTTCGATGATAAAATCTACTTCATATACCAGGAGATCTTGTCAACATATGTTTTTTTATTTTTATTTTTAGCAGCGGTTCCCAACCTCCATTGTTATTGTTATTATTTTCTCATTTCTAGATGGGCTTAATCAAGTGAAACATGAAGAACTGCTTATCCCAGATGAAGGTGAGATATAGATGTTTTATTAATCTTTGAGCTGATTTGCAAGTAATGTTTTTTTAAATTTTAGCATATTTATTTGTGACTGCTCTATCTTTAACCATCCTTATGTTCCTCTACTATAGTGCTTTTCTCGTTGGCTTTGGTGTAATATTTTCTAGTTTTTTTTGTTGTTTTTTTAAAGGATGTAAACTGGATTGCATTATCTAATAATTCATTCACTCAATGAAAACCTATTTCCAGTCGTTTTTTGCGTATAACTTTATTATGTGGATACGTTTCGACTATATGTCATTTACAATCCATCAAGAACTTCTTTAACATCTAAGAAGAGTTATAAGTCATCTTTTTTCTTTTTTTTATTATTCATTGTCATTGGCTAAAATTTTTGCTTGGAGGTCCATTGTCCATTGTCCTCGAAACGTATCCACATAATAAAGTTATATGCAAAAAACGACTGGAAATAGGTTTTCATTGAGTGAATGAATTATTTTCTAGTTTTAAATTTGTTGGTATTTTAATATGACATAGAAAGAGACGACTGAGAGACGACATTAATTTTATCTGTCACTTTAGACTTTGATATTTCCGAGACTTGAGGAACAGTCTCAGGAGAAAGCAAAACAATATATTATAAAATAATTCAATTTTTTCATTCATATTTCGATTTTGATTTTTTTTTTAAATGTTCAAGATGCTCTTCCTTTTCACCTTCTCAAGTTAATCGATGCTAAAAGCGCAATGTCATTCCTTCAATTTAAAAAAATACATATCAAAAGTTGTTTTTAGTATAGCATTTAAATACCAGTGAGGTTATGGCTTCTGATAAGGTATCTTTATCCGAAAAAAACTTCTGTTTGAATGTCCGTGCTTATTCTTATCCCTGGTGTCACTTTCTTATTCATGTTAACCTGTGAATCGAGATAGACAAATTCTTGGACATTTTCAAAACTGTGCTTTCCAATGGTGATCCTTTCCCTATGTTGACCCTCTGATCTGATATCATGAATTTTGTCTTTTGTTCATTAATTTCCAAACCCAGTCTCCTTGCCGTGGTCTCTAGTGCCATGAATGCATCCTTGACTGCCTGATATGATCTTCCTACAATGTTGAAGTCATAGGCCAGGATCTGGACAGTCTTGTTGAAAGCAATCCCTAAAGTATTAATTTGTTCATAAATTGAAATATGTAATTAAAAGTTCTGTTGCTGTTTTATTAAATAATAAGATGACAATAATTTAATTAATTCAAACCTAAAACCAAATCACTATCATCAGATTAAGAAAAATATGTAACGTTTTCTAATCTGGACTGGTTTGGAAATTGCTGCTTGAATTTTAACTTTAAAAAACTGTAACAAATGATTATCGCCTAAGTAAAAATATTTTATCCATAAATGCTTTCCACCAGTTGAATAATGATTTTAAAGTATTAGTATTATAGGACACATACCTAAATATATTGTTATTGACAACTTTTTGGGGCTACATTTTGTGAGTCTTACTCACATTAATGAGTCTTTGACAAATAACTGTCTGATGTAGTTGCACTCTGTTGGTGTTCAGCAGGTCTCGAGTATCCTGAATTATGTCATCCTCCCATATAAACAATGGTCTGCCCCTTTCTTTTGTTCAGTAGTGTCATCCTTCTGGGATTTCCTTTATTCTGGCATTTTAGCCACATACCCACCTAATACAGACTTCGAAGCTTGAATATACTTAAAAACATTAAACCACTTGAAACTTAATAAAAAAAATCTGATATTATTTTAGTTTTCATTATCTTATGAAATACAAATTATTGAATGTATCACTAATTTATATATAATAACATATATTATACTCGGATCAAGGTTTTAAGAAGTTATCGTTATTTTTTTAACATTTAAAAACAATATTAATATGATGACTGTATTTATAACTAATTAATAGCTTTATTTGTATTTCAATATAGTCATTTATTGGTTATAGGAGTCGAGGATAGTTGCAAAAAAGGTGTAAAGAATTTACAATGTTATCATTGTGACTTTAAATCCAAAGATCGTCGAGGCATTAAAAAACATATAAAATCCTGTCATGAAGGTGAGAATCCACATCATGGTCCTTACTGGGATAGAAAATACATTGGAATGGTTGATTTGAAAAGTCATATAATGACTCAGCATACAAATAAGAGACCTCATCAATGCCCTCACTGTGATTATAAATCAGTACATGATAGGGCTATGAAATATCATATAAAGGCCCGTCATACAGGTGAGAAGCCGCATCAATGTCCACAATGTGATTTTAAGTGTATTACATCTGATAAATTGAAGAATCATATCATGAGCCGTCATACACTTGAGAAGCCTCATCACTGTTCTCATTGTGATTATAAGTGTGTTAGGCTTGATAAGTTGAAGAATCATATCATGCACCGTCATACACTTGAGAAGCCTTATCACTGCTCTCATTGTGATTTTAAGAGTGTTACATCTTATAAATTGAAGATTCATATCATGCGCCATCATACACTTGAGAAGCCTCATCACTGTTCTCATTGTGATTATAAGTGTGTTACATCTGAACAGTTGAAGAATCATATCATGCGCCATCATACACTTGAGATGCCTCATCACTGTTCTCATTGTGATTATAAGTGTGCTAGACATGATAAGTTGAAGAATCATATCATGCGCCGTCATACATCTGAGAAGCCTTATAACTGCTCTCATTGTGATTATAAGTGTGTTACATCTGAAGAGTTGAAGAAACATATCATGCGCCATCATACAACTGAGATGCCTTATCACTGTACTCATTGTGATTATAAGTGTGTTACATCTAAAGAGTTGAAGAATCATACCATGCGGCATCATACAGCTAAGAAGCCTCATCACTGTTCTCATTGTGATTATAAGTGTGCTTTGTCTTTAGATTTGAAAAAGCATATCACACACCATCATACAAATAAGAGACCTCATCAATGCCCTCACTGTGATTATAAATCAGTACATGATAGAGCTATGAAATATCATATAAAGGCCCGTCATACAGGTGAGAAGCCGGTTCAATGTCCACAATGTGATTTTAAGTGTATTACATCTGATAACTTGAAGAATCATATCATGAGCCGTCATACACTTGAGAAGCCTCATCACTGTTCTCATTGTGATTATAAGTGTGTTAGACTTGATAAGTTGAAGATTCATATCATGCGCCGTCATACACTTGAGAAGCCTTATCACTGCTCTCATTGTGATTTTAAGAGTGTTACATCTTATAAATTGAAGATTCATATCATGCGCCATCATACACTTGAGAAGCCTCATCACTGTTCTCATTGTGATTATAAGTGTGTTACATCTGAACAGTTGAAGAATCATATCATGCGCCATCATACACTTGAGATGCCTCATCACTGTTCTCATTGTGATTATAAGTGTGTTAGACATGATAAGTTGAAGAATCATATCATGCGCCGTCATACAACTGAGAAGCCTTATAACTGCTCTCATTGTGATTATAAGTGTGTTACATCTGAAGAGTTGAAGAAACATATCATGCGCCATCATACAACTGAGAAGCCTTATCACTGTACTCATTGTGATTATAAGTGTGTTACATCTAAAGAGTTGAAGAATCATACCATGCGGCATCATACAGCTAAGAAGCCTCATCACTGTTCTCATTGTGATTATAAGTGTGCTTTGTCTTTAGATTTGAAAAAGCATATCACACACCATCATACAAATGAGACACCTTATCAATGCGCTCACTGTGACTATAAAGCTGCTAAATTGCAACCATTGAAAAAACATTTGTTGTCGTATCATACAGATGAAAAACCTCAATAATGTGCACCATAAACCGTCAGCTTACAGGTGAGAAGCCCTGCCACTATCCTTGTTACAGCCATAATCCTATAAATTCAGTTTACATAAGAAACATAGTTTTTAAAATAATTTCAACTTTTCTATAACTGAAACTATTTTATTCTAACTTGGTTCTTAGTATTCTATTCTTAAAATACATTTCATCCCTATTTGGCAGTTTCTATTTTCTGTTTCGTTTTGTAATGTTCTTTAATCACCAGTGGCAGGCTGGATCGATAGTTTATTGATGAAATAAATTTACTCTGATAATTTTATTATTTTACTTTATTGATTTTATTGATGAAATAAATTTACTCTGATGGTTTTTTAATTTTTATTTTACTTTATTGATGAAATAAATTTACTTTGATGTTTTTGGCATTTTACCTAAAAATAACCTTATTTCATTACTTTATCTGATTGCAATTTCATTAAAGAAGAAGATAACTATTGTAACTTTTTTAGTAACTTGAATTGTTTAGTAGGCATCGTTCTAATTTGATTTTACTGCCAAAAAATAAAATTAAAAAACAAATACTGTAAGAAATTCATTTTCCATGTACCTATAGTCAGCAGCACTAGTTCAATAATAATAAGTTTTAAAATGAAGCTCATTTGCTGGTTAGAGAAGAACAAATTTGAAATATTAAATTATTTTTTTTTAGTTTAGAGAAATAGTAATTAAAACGATGAATTGTGTTTGGTTTCATATATTATCATCTTTTCCTAAAATAATCATGGGTTTTTTTTTTTGTTTTTTTGTATTTTAAAAGTTGATACAATACTAAAAAATGATTATAATTTGAACACAATATTTTATAGATACTATTGTAATAATTTGAAAAATAAAAATTCATTGTTAACGAGTATTACTGTTTATATTATAATAAATAATAAACCAATCTGGACTTTGTAGCCATCAACTTAAAATGTGGACTTTTTTGAAAAAAATACCAATTTTCAAACGGGCGTAACTCAGAATTTATTAGACCTACAGAACTGCGGTTGGATTCAAATTGTAGCAAATTTAATCTACTTTAAAATGTTTACTGATAGATTTTTTGAAAAATGCAACGATTATGAGATACAGGCCAACTATTGAAATAGCTCCGAAAATTTTGAGGTTTTTTTGGCCACCTAAACTTTTCCCATCCGTTTTTTTCGGTTGCAATATTGGATTCACACTACTCAGACATGCCCTTACAACATATCAAGACTACAACTCTCTTCGATTTTTCGCGACCCTCTAACTCCTGGCCGCTGGCCTATATTTGGAATGTTTAAAGACAGTTTTTTATAATTTTAACAACTTCGTTAGATCCCGTATCAATCAATGGAGAAATGATAACTGTGCAACAACTTTAAAATCATGTAAACCTGGTGATAATAAAATGTTGAAAATTCATAAAATTCTGACCAAAAATGCTACTAAAATTCTCCCACTGAAACAGAACAATAGTTTTGTCTACACGGACAAAGACAAAGCCAATTTATTAGCCCGTAATTTCCAATCCACGAACTCTACCACTTCGAATTTTGGCTCTAACCATCACAATTGAAAAATAAATAAATCTGTCCGGAACTATTTGAAAACCTCATTCGAAATTAATTTCCCGCTATTTCACCCGAAGGAACAGGAAAGATTATAAAAAAATTAAAAAGAAAAGAAAGCCTCAGGGGATGATGGGATCCTTGTACAGGTTATAAAAAACCTAAGCAGGAAAAACCATCTACCACATAACGAAAATATTTAATTCAATATTAAGGCTTAATTACTTTCCCTCTGCTTGGAAAATTTCCAAAACAATCGCCGTCCCAAAACCTAATAAAAACCCAAATAATTTTACAAGTTACAGGCCAATTAGCCTGCTATACATTTTATCCAAAATCCTGGAACACTTGTTTTTAAAACGAATTCTTAAGCATGTAAATCAGAACAAACTGATCAAAGATGAACAGTCCGGTTTTAGAGAACACCACTCCACTGTCGACCAACTAGCTCGTCTTACCGACTTCATAACACAAGGATTCAACGATAAGAAATATACAGGCATGCTTATGTTAGATCTCGAAAAAGTATTCACATCACTTTATGCAGACGACACAGCATCATACCGAATCGATACAATAGTAAACCGATTACAACAATCTTTTAAAAAAATCCATAAATTCTATCAAAAGTGGAAACTAAAAATCAACCCAATAAAATCGGGCGCCATAATCTTCACAAAGCGCAGCACATCTTAATTTCCGAACACATCCGCAGGTCTAAATCCGTAACATACCTCAGTTTAATACTAGATAAGTCCTTAACATTCCCAGAGCACATCAACAGGAAAACCGAAAAAAAAACATTACAAAATGTTTCCCTATTTTAATAAAAAATCCAGACTAAGCCCTAAAAACAAACTAATCCTTTACAAAACAGTAATCCGCTCATTGATAACCTATGCCTCACCTGTCTGAAGTTCAACCTGCGCCACAAATTATAGAAAGTTTGAAAGGGCACAAAACCTGTACATGAGGATTATTAATAATTATCCCTGCTACACGAAAATATCGACTATGCTTAGAGATCTTGAACTTCCCACTATAAAACAATATGTTTCAGCCCATACATAAGCATACTTCGAAAAAACTCCAGCTTTTGAAAACCCATTAATCCAAGAAATCGGTAACTATGATAAATATTCGCTACGACGGTACACGCACAAAAGAACAAAACATATACGTACTTCTTACTTAACAAATCACTATTTCCAGGTATTCTAGCTATCTGTATTAATTTTATAGTTATTTTTAATTGTTTCTTTATTTTCTATTTAATTTTTTTTTTTTTTTTTTTTTGTATTTCTCGGCTTGTACCGGATAATTACACCAACCCGGACCAAGGTCAAGGGTATGGTTCATTTAAAAGTTAAATGGGAATATTTAAAAATTTTCTAACGATGCTGGCAGTTCTCAGCATAACCGCTTTCTGTACTTCTTCCAGTCCCCTAATTATTTCCAACGTCTTCATTGATGCAATCGTTTCCTGAGGAATTATACCATTGCTGGATACAATGATCGGGAGTACTTTTACATCCACCAGTCGGTAGAGATGCCTTAATTCCTCGCAGAGCTCTTGGTACTTCCGAATTTTTTCGCTCAATGTTTTAGAAACGTTATCATCAGCAGGATGATGACCCCAACTTCGATGATGATGGCCTTTTTTATTTTTTTGTCTACGAGTAGTATGTCTGGTCTGTTGTGGGGTATATTATGGTCAGTGATCATAGTTTGATCCCAATATAGTTTAATGTCGTTTTTTTCTAATATTGCCTGTGGCTGGTATTTGTAAAATGGGTGATGACTGCTTATTAAATTATATTTTTGAGCGAGTGCCTGGTGTACGATCTTTGCAGCATTATTGTGCCTAGTTAGATATTCTTTACCTGTTAATGCTTGGCAGCCAGAGGTGACATGTTGAATCGATTCATACGTTGCTTTGCATAGGCGACATCTATCTTCGATTGCTTGGTGCAGAATATGCTTTCTGTAGGAATTTGTTGCCATGACCTGTTCCTGTATTGCCAAAAGGAATCCTTCAGTCTCGGGGAACATTTTTCCTGTGGTCAACCAGCGGACTGACGCTTCTAAATTGATGCCCTGAGCATATAAAGAACTGTAAAACCTTCCATGGAGTGGTTTACACTTCCATGATTCTGTAAGGCTCTCCTCAGTTGGGATTGCTACTGGATCTTGTCGAAGCAAATTCAGTGCTGTGTAGTTGCAGTCGAGGGCAGCAATGGTCGACAGCATCGGTGAACTACTATTCATAAAATAGGTTCTAAGCCTTGCTTCTTGTTCACGGCAGGCTTTCAACAGGCTAATAAGTCCCCTACCTCCAAGTTTTCTGGGCATATATAGTCTTGGCACTGAAGAGTTTGGGTGACGCTGTCTTGATTTAACCATCTGAGTTCTTAAGAAGCGGTCCATTTTTTCCAAATCCGTGTCACACCATTTTTTACTCCAAACGTATATGTAACCGAAGGAACAGTCCAGGTATTCAAAGCTTTTACCAGATTTCCAGCTGATAAATTAGTTTTTAGTAGTTTTCTGACTCGATTCTTAAATTCTTCTTCAAAGGTTTCTTTGACCTCTTTTTTGAATTTAAGCAGCTGTGAGATACCAAGATACTTGTAGGAGCCTGTAACCTGAAGTTGCTTAATGATGTCACTATTGGAGAGTTCAATGTTAGCTGAATCCTTGTATTTTCCTCTATGTATATTAAGGGTTGCACATTTTTCAGTTCCTAGCTTCATCCCAATATCTTCTGTGAATGAACTTACTAATTCAAGAAGAGTTCTCATGTCCCTCTCATTCTTTGCAAAAAGCTTTAAGTCGTCCATATAGAAAGAATGGGAGATCATTGTTTCCTGATTCAAGGAATAACCCTTTCCAGGCTGATTCAAAATGGAGCTTAGAGGATTAATCACAAGGCAGAACCATAAAGGACTTAGCGAATCACCTTGAAATATTCCTCTTTTTACTGAAATTCTCTCCGCGACCAGAGTGTTCCTTTTAGTTGGATGAACCAATGACACTTCCCATAGCCTCATAAGTCGTTGCAACAGTTCTGTCACTTTTTGGTCGACTTTATAAATCTTAAGAACTTCAATCAGCCAGTCATGGGAGACCGAATCGAATGCTTTCTGATAGTCAATCCATGAAAGCGATATATTACGCAACTTTTTTGATACCTGTGAAGCTATGAATGAATCAATCACTAGAAGCTCTTTACACCCCTTAGAGTTTCGCTTACATCCGATCTGCTCCTGTGCCATAAGGTTGTTCTTCTGTACATGTCCCATTAGTTTATTACTGATTATTGACGTTAATATTTTGTAAACTCCATTAAGACATGTTATTGGCCGAAAGTTCTTCGGTTCTGGAGATTTGTTTTTTTCTTTTGGAATCAAATATGTCTTCCCTAAACAGAAGTCCTCTGGAGGTATAACCGAATTGCACAATAGTTTCTGGTAATAAGAGGCTAATGGTCCATGAGTACTTTTAAAGTGTTTGAGCCAATAATTTTGAATTTTATCTGGCCCGGGTGCTTTCCAATTGTGTGCAAACTTAATAGATTCCTGTACATCATCGCCACTAATTTGTACTACATCCATCATAGGAACACTCTGTGTTTCTGCGTGCAAATTCCTGAGCCAATAAGCATTATTGTTATAATTTTTCGGACAGCTCCAGATGTTTTCCCAAACTACAAAAGTCAGACTCATTAAGTTCCAACATGGAAAAGGAGTCTTCCTTCTGATTCGGTTTCAGGTGATTATAAAATTTTTCTCTCAGTTGTTTGAAACACGTTATTTTCTTTTCTTCGGGATTCTGCTTTTGTATATCTTCTGACCCTGTAAGTATAAACTGCTAGCTTTTGTTTCATGAGTTCTGAGAGTGCAGACAGCTTCGAATTGAGTTCAGATCTGTTGACGGAGCCTATGTGTTTCACAATAAGTTCATCAATCTTAGTCTTCAATTTTATTGATGCTCCGTCGGAATTATTGAGATAGTTAGAGAGAACTCCAATACTTTAGCGTAATTCATCAATTCTACGCTTCAACCTTCTCCTCCAAGGTGAATCAAAATTCTTTTTATCAGCAATAAACTTGCTTTTTTCCGGGCCCACTTCTTTTATTAGTCCCAATTGGCTTACAACCGTCCTTGCTGCTATATATATCCAGTGTCGGATTTCATTGAGATCGTAGTCGTTTGTTATATATTCTTGCAACAGATTATCCACTGCTAAGACAGTTTGGAGTGTTTGCTTAGAATATGGCACCTTAGGGATGATAGGACGACTATCGAGAGGTATGCCCCGGAATTTTAAGTGTTCTGTTATTAAACAGGTACGGATGTTTGCTTGACTTATACTATTTGGGTTTGCTCCATCTTCCAAAGTATTTGAGGGCTCTTCCTGGTTCGGTGGAATGATAGTCTCAATGATTTGCGGTTGAGATGGCAAGATATCCTGAGCTTGGTTTAAGTTTAGTCTGCTCGCTACCTCTTCTTTTATATTATTTATTTCAGCCGTCGATAAAAACTTTCTTTTGAATATCTGCTTCACCTGATCAGCGATACGTTGAGATGTGACTTGAATATGAGGGACTTCTTCATTCCAGTAGCTAGTGATTCGTGATCGGTACCCTGTTTTGTCAGTTTCTAAATTGGTTGCCAAGAAATAAGCTCGGATAGCTGACGCGTTCATCTTGCGTGTCCATTTCATCCGTTTTTGTTCATTTCTTCGGCGTTGTGGGACTCTTCCTTGCGCGGGAGGCTCATCAGCGTCCAAGCACAAAGCTGAGTTTGATATAGGTCCTAGGGTAGCCGGTCTTATGGTTCCATACGACATCAAGGCACCGCTTGCACTGCCTGCCGAAGTCGAGGGCTGGTTGTCCAAACCATCCAGAGCAGCCCTTACTCTGGATTCGTCCGAGGCAATTCTTCTGTTTCGTAGCTCCATGTTGATGGGTGGGATGCATTTTATACCTGCTGCCAGGTCTTCCTAGGGAAGGTAGCCCTAGGGTGTTTACTGTTAATGACCTTAGTGTTAGTGTACTGTCTTGTGTTGTGTATATTGGGTGAGTAAGTGGATGGTGTAGTATACTCAGGAACCCGGGGGGGCGTATGACCCCAGCAACTGCATCCATCAGTGCCCCTTGCGGGTCTATTTAATTATTATTATTATGCTTATTTACTTTATTATTATTATTATTTTTTAAGCGGATTTTTCCTGCTATTGTAAAACTTATATAACGTTAATTATGCTGCTTGTATATGTAAACTGCAAATAAAGTTGTTGTTGTTTTGGACCAAGGGGTGTAATTCAGAATCTATTAGACCTACAGGCCTCGGTCTGTGCTTAAATTAAAGCTAATTAAATTTACTACAGCTTCATTTCCCGTGACTTTCATCGTAGGATCACGCCTTCGCCTGGTGTTCCTCATGAAAGTCTGCCAAAACTTAAATTTGGATTTTTTTTTGGAAAAAATTACCAATTTTCAAAGGGACGTAACTCGGAATCTATTAAAGCTACAGAGCTGTGGTTGAGCTCAAATTATAGCAAATTTAATCTACGTTAAAAATGGATATTGTAGTTTTTTAGAATAAAAAACGGACCAATTAGGAGATATAGGCCAAAAACTGAAATAACTCCAAAAATGTCGAGGTTTTTCGGTCACCAAAAGTTTTCCCATCCGATTTTTTCGGTAGCAAACTTGGATTTCCACTAGTCAGACATGCCCTTACAACATATTCAGCTCTCTTCAATTTATTGCAACCTGAAGCCCTTTTTTGGTACCTGGCTGCTGGTCTATAAGTTTCAGACTCTTAAATTTTCAACATGAACACACATTGGTAACTTAGCCTAATTAAATATTAAATTTTATTCAATTATTAATCTTTTAATAACTAGTGGCTTTATTACTTTTTTTAAGTTAAAAATATATTCTAGTGCCACATATCTAACTTGTTAATAATTCAGCTTAACCTAATTTATTTCATTTGATGTTGTGGTGATGCTAATGTAAAAATGTTGAAAAAAGCTTGAAGGAGAAGGAATTAAAAGAGAATTTGAATATTAACAACTGCTTTAGTGTAACTATTAAATTAATAACAATTTTTTAAATAAACATTAATAGTTTTTTTCATTATGAATGACTTTTTTTTATTCCTGAGTAGCTTTTTATGCTTGGGAGAAAAAATAGAGATAACAATTTTATTTGTTTATTAAATATACTCCAAATTATAATTTGAGAGTTAAAAACATAATTTATTACTTTTAGATTCCACTCTTCTCATATTATGTTTACTATATACTTATGTTTATTTGAGAATTAGATTTTGTTTTAAACTAATGGTAAAAATAAAATAAAAACACCATTAAAACTCTTTGAAGTAATTTATTTCGTTCAGTTACATTCGATTATAATTTTTACTGGATTGCCGATTCCTTTCACTGCTGTTTCAAATGCTTCGACTGTCTTTTCCAGAGAGAAACGATGGGTTATGAGTTGTCTAACACCTACTTTGCCTGAAGCCACTATCGCTAATGCTCTTGGATAACTGAAATTATTCAGATTGATTATAAATAGTTTTATATTTATAATATGTGCATGTTCAGAATTTATTGATTATAAAATTAATACGACAGAATGAACAATCAGAAAGCTAATATTTTAAGCCAAACTTATTAGTCATGATCTTGGTTGAAATTAATTCTTAATGCATTAGAGATAAATGAATTTTCGGCAAAGATTAATAACATGAAGGCTACAAAGGTCAATAACATATGGTTTAGAGTTAAGTAGAAAAGGAAGTGAAAATAACTTAGCATTAAGGATATGAGTAATAATAAAGTACAAATTATAATAATCCAGGGAACAAATGAAATATAAACTATATAATAAAGTTTGAATAGACTTATATATATATATATATATATATATATATATATATATATATATATATATATATATATATATATATATATATATATTGAAAAGGGGAAAGGTCAACAGAGACATTTAACAAATGCTAATACATTAGTGGAAAAATTCCAACTAAAAACCTTTAGTTTCTAAACTAAAACAGGAAATTGAAAATACCTGTCCAATATTTATTATGTATCCTCGGGGCAGAAAGAGAATAACAGCAATGCAAAACATGAATAATGCACCCAAAAAACACATCCCACCACCTCTAAGGCTCAAATTTAACTCTCTCTCTCTCTCTCTCTATATATATATATATATATATACCCAGTATATAATATATATATATATATATATATATATACAGTATATAATATATAGTATATAAAAGTAAATTTTTTGTGTTTTGAGATAGTTAAAACTGGAACTGAGGTATGATTGACTTGTAAGGATGATTTCTTAACTGCCAAAATTTAATATGACCAGAAATATTAGAAAAATTAATTAATTTATTATATATTACTAGCTGACCCAGCCACGCGTTGCTGTGGCTGTTGTAATAGTTTTTAAAAATATTACTTTAAAATTTGAATTTTAAAGAAACAATGAATGAATGGAAAAAATGAATTAAATATATTTTTGATTTTACATTTTATTCATCTTATATTTAAGTATAGTATATAAAAAATAAATAATATACAAAATTCTTAACTGAAATATAAACATTAATTTAATGAATGAGGTACATCATGGTTGATTTTTAATTATGGCTAATAATATTTTTTAAATTATAACTATTTATTTCAATTTAATTGAGCGTTAATCGATGCACAATATTTTTTGTTAATCTGTTATTTTCTAATACAAATAGATTAGATGGTTTACTAACACGTGAACATGCAACATAATTTTCCATGGGGAAACATGGATGTTCTAGGTCCAAACCGCTAATGGACATTGTCCGCTATGGACAAGTCCTTAAGACTTGATGATGGTCATAACAAAAGCCAAGCGTATATCAAATTGAAGTCTTTTGAACGGCGTTATCGGTTCTGAAGGCATCATTGGAATACGTGGCTACAGAATGATTTCTCTTTTAAAGATTCCATTCAACATGGCTGCTTCAATAATATTCCCGGTGATATTTTTGATGACCAAGCGTGTAGCATTCCTTAATTTAGGTAGATTAAAATTACGCAGAAGAATAATAGGTGAACCAATCTTCAACTAAAGATTGTGCGGTTCACAAAATTCAGTTGGATAAATTATGGCTTGGCTTTCATCAACAATAGTATCGATTGATTTAAAGGACATAGAATCACCTGGTAACAAATGTTATATTTAAAGTTAGTTTCATCATCATTCCGTCACATTTTTCGTTGCCAAAATAGAACGATTACAGAGCCAATTATGGTCAATGTAATTATTTTGTACATCCGGGAAGACTCTCCTAATTTCAGCAATTTCAATATCCAGTAGTAGTTTTGAAAATATTTGTGCTGATGGATCATTTTGTAATTGTACTCGCATGTTCAATCTAAATGTTTTGACATTTCGGCACAAAAACGATTGATTTAAACATGTGTTAATCTCTTCGGCAAAATGAAAAAGAATGACTGGCTATGTCTGTCGGAAATCACCAGATAGTAATAGAACAGCACCAGCGAATAGCTTTTGTCGTCGAGTTTTGTCGTTGTTCAAATATATCTTAGTTCTATTTTAATTAATAACACTGGTCAACAGTATTTTTGTTAAATGGGTAAATGCGGCTGTCTCATATGTATTTTGCTATGGTTATTCCGAATATGACCACCAAAGTTGTCCATGGGGCTCAGATTTTTTGTAAAAAAGAAGTGATATTTCATAGCTATGAACATGTCTTGTGTGAAGAGACATATGACAATATGAAGATTTTACTGTTCGAGATACAATACCAGAAGCATTCTTGGAATGTGTGTGGAAACCTCAAAGTTGTGTGGACTTTTGTTAGGTCTTCAATCAGGTTATACACAATTTTGTTGTTTTCTGTGTGTGTGAGACAGTAGAGATCGCAAAAATCATTATATAAGAAGGAATGGTTCCACCATTGCACATCAAACCCGGTTTGATGAAAAATTTTGTTAAGGCACTTTATAAAAGTGGCCCTGGATTTCTATATTTAAAAGCCACATTTCCTCGGATCAGTGATGCAAAAATAAAAGAAGGTGTATTTGTTGGTCCACAAATAAGGGAGCTTATGAAGCATCAAGACTTTGAGGAATGTTTGAATGGAGCCGGAAAACAGCTTGGATTTCTTTTAAAAATGTTGTGAAAGAATTTCTTGGAAATAAAACTACATAAATAAAAAGCAGAAAACTAAGGGAGCTAGTTTCTGATCTTCTATAAAATTATAAGGCTTTAGGATGTAATATGTCTCTAAAAATACATTTTCTTGACTCGTATTTGGATTTCTTTCCTCAAAATCTTTGGGCTGTGAGTGATGAACACGGTTGGTATGTTACTAAACATGTCTTCTGCTCTTGCTGATTCTGGCAGAAAAATGCCGCTCTGACATTAACAGGAAACTGTCTCTAAATGTTTCACCTGATGATATACATAATGCACTTTCCTGTTAATAGTTCTGTTCATCGTTTTTATTTTATTTTTATAAATTTGATATGTATCATTCACCGTAGAAATATTCTCATGATGAGAGTCTTGTGCTGATCAAATTTTAAATATTTAACTCAATTCTTTTAATTGTTACAGATCAAATTATTTATTAATATGTGTTGTGTTGTAATACCTGAAAAGATGTAAATATTTGGATAGGTAATTACTATTTATATAATGTTTAGTGTTTTAATATTGTATATTTCTTTTATTTGTTTGAATAAAAATTTTACTTTGGTTTTTTACTTTCTATTATCTACAATCCGTAATTTATAGTGTGCAAAATTTTCACTTTTTCCGTATTTTGGATGGACGAAACAGTTTTTATATGCATAGATAAAGTTTTATTAACAATATTACATTGCTTATCAGAAATATAGTTTCTTTTTACTTTTTATATTCTCTTTATTTCCAGATCGGCTATTCCTAGCCTTACATGGTTTTTTTAATAATGAATTTTAAACTTTAACACATAGTGAAAGTGTGGGTTTCGTCTCATGCAAGAGACACCCCTAACTGTACATTATCAGATTATTTACAGAGAAGATGTAAATATATAATAGTGTTTTTTCATATAAAAGAATGTAGTAGTTTGAATATAAAACATGTAAATAAGTAAACAAAATTAAAATTAATGTAATAATAAACAGAGCTATAGTACTATAAAACGGAAAACTAAAAGAAAACAGGATTATATTACATTTTGTTAAAACGATTGGTGAGAAACGTTATCTATTGAGATCACATCAGAATATCTTTCAACAGTCTTGGTTTTAGTCTTGGGGATGAAATAGGTTTGCCTATGTTGAATGCTACAGCTCCTTGGACTGCTGGTAATCCGGTCTTAAATCTGGTGTAGCGTTTTCTTTTTACTTAATTAAAATAAGAAACTTAATTAATCATTTATTATATCACTGTTTAAACGTGCGTCATAATGTTTCAATTTCAAAATACTGGCAAATCATACAAAATTATTTTAAAAGTTAGAAGAATATATCTTACAAAAAGTAGCTTATAATTATATTTTAATTTTCCCTTATATTGAAAAAGGGAAAGGTCAACAGAGACATCAAATAAATGTATTGGACAGGTATTTTTAATTTCCTGTTTTAGTTTGGAGACTTAAGGTTTTTAGTTGGAATTTTTCCACTAATGTATTAATTTTCCCTTGTTAAAACATAATTTTATAGGATTAGAATTTAATAACAGTATACTAATGATTATTGGTTTTGGGGATTACAGAAAATCAATGTTTCTCTCCGAAACAACACAAGTTTGAGTAAACAGTTATTTAACAAAGTCTCTCTTTTAGTCCAAGATCCATGGTCCATTTGTGCACTTGATTAGTATCAAGCTGAATCTTCGTGAATAGCTTCGTTTTGATAAGACGCCCAACAATTTCCTTTGCAAAAATTCTCGATTGTGGTAGCTAACAGAGGTAGCAAGGATAAAATATTGTTACGGGCTACTGGGTGTAAAATGGACTAAACTATTACTTAATTCAAGAATCTAATATTTATTAACAAATTAACAAGAATACAATGAGATTATTTAAAACAGTTAAATTATTAAACTAATATCAATATACAATAATAATATTCTACTAAATGTTATCTAATTTCTAAGATAATATACAAATAATATAAGATATTGTTTATACTAAGTAACTAAACTATTTATATAAATTTGTACAAATACAATAATATTACACTATAGTTTACAATTACAAATTAACACTTACAGTTCGCTAACTAAAGTCCACCGACCGTAAGACTCTCCAAATATGACAAACTGCCACACAGTTTATTACACTTATTACACGGTCACTAATTGTCACTGTTGCTCACTAAGCACTTATTACAGACTGATACTAATACTAACTAACTCACACACACTGCCACTAGTTAACGACTGCTACTCACTGGCTTATTACAGACTCGTCTTATTACTACTGCGCGGCCAAAACAGCTCGCCTTTTTATATAGGCAAGGGAGATTGGGGTGGAGGCATCTAGAACATTCCGGGCCAATCGAGTAGGCTCTACGACATTCTATAATCCCTTCCGGCTTAATCCCATTGTTCGCCTAATCTTCTCAGCCTCCTTCCCGCTCAGACCGTAACACTGCCCCCTCCTTAAAAGTGCTCTGTCCCAGAGCATAGTCCGGAGAAATCGGGCGGTTATGAGCTTCCCTCGATGGAGAAGCATTTCCTTTCCAGGGGTTGAACGTGCACACCAATATGGCGACCCCAGAGTTGGCGAATATCTCTTCAAGCATGTTCCTGACAACCTTCCACTCCAGGCCGTCATATCCACAGCCCAACTTAGGGATCGCGAGCTTGGTGACACGCAGTCTCAGAAGCTTACTCCGCAGGTCGTCGAGGCTTCGCCGCAGGGCATCATATGTGGGCTAGTGATCATTGGCACACTTGGTTACCAAGTAAAACAGATGTCGTCCTTCGTATGTGTGGTGGAGTGCTTTCCCCACGCTTGGTCCTTGGCGTTCTAGTTCCGTAGTACCACCAAACTTCTTCCTGAAGACCGTTGCAATCCCTCGGGAAGTCCTCAGATCTTCGGCGACACAATGGGCCAGAGAATAGTCCGCGGGTAACGAGAAGATATCTCTGTATACTGTCTGAGTTACTCCACGGGGACCTTGTACCTTAGGTTGTGCAACTGATACCTTACTGGTCTCCACGTTGTTGAGATACCTGACTTGCTGGTCTTTTGTCGGGCCATGGTCTCCTTTGTATGGGGCCAGTCTATTAAAATGGACTACCCTGGGTTTTCCTTTTGGCTGCTTTCTGATCCTATAGATGACGTCGTTTATCCTATTGATGATCTCAAACGGGCCATCCCAGGAGTTTTGAAGTTTAGGTGAGTAGCCTCGCCTTCTTCGAGGATCATGTAGCCAGACCAAATCTCCAGGTTGGAATCCACCTTTCTCTGCCCTGATGTCGTAACGCTCCTTCATTCTGTCACTGGCTCCCTGGATGTTTGCACGAACCTTCTCGTGGATGTTATCCATCCGCTCCCGTAGATTCGTGACGTACTCCTCTCCGGCAACTTCCTCATTAGGCTTGAACCCGAATTTCAGATCACAAGGCAAACGAAGTTCTCGGCCGAACACCACATTTGCCGGGGTCTGCCCCGTTGCTTCATGGACTGAACTGCGGTAGGCTAACAGGAACAAGTGAAGATACTGGTCCCAGTCTCGCTGATGCTCGGAGACCACTTTAGACAAATATCGACCCATTGTCCTGTTCATGCGCTCCACCATGCCATCCGATTGTGGGTGAAGAGGTGTCGTCCTGGTCTTCCGTATCCCCAGTGCTTCGCACATTCCGGAGAAGACTGCAGACTCAAAGTTTCTTCCCTGGTCAGCGTGAAGTTCCATGGGTACTCCAAACCGGCTGACGAGCTGCTTCACAAGTACTTCTGCAACCGTGACTGCCTCTTGATTCGGAAGGGCATACGCTTCCACCCACTTAGAAAAATAGTCCATGGCCACGAGAATATATCGGTTACCTTCGTCCGTCACAGGGAAAGGGCCAGCGATGTCGATCGCAATCCTCTCGAACGGTGCTCCCACGTTGTACTTCTTCATAGGGGCCCTCTTTCTTCTTGTTGGTCCGTTAGAAGCCGCACAAGTCGCACAACGCCTGCACCAGTCCAACACATCTTCCTTAAGGTTTGCCCAGTAAAAGCGTTCACGAACTTTTTCCAATGTACGGTGAACTCCAAGATGGCCGCCAGTTACACCGTCATGTAGTTCCCTAAGCACTTCGGGCACTTTATTCCTTGGGACGATGAGCTGTAGCCTACGTTGATCTCCTTCCGCGTTCTCCAATGCCCGTTTTAGCAGCCCGTTGTCCACTAAAATGGAGTCCCATTGGGCCCAGTACGTTTTTACATTTTTCGACATTGGAGCAACATCCTGCCAGGTCGGTCTTCCTCGCCCCGATATTTTCCATTCCTTTATTTGTTTCAAGTCCGGGTCCTCGTCCTGTTCCTTTGACACCTCTGCGTCCTGCCAACTGTTGATGACAACTGTAGTCCGCAATACTGTTCCCTGCTTCTCTTCTTGTCGGGAACAATGCCTGCATTCTTCATCTTCACATGGTCTTCTTGATAGCGCATCCGCATTCCTGTGGCTCGTTCCAGAACGATGAGCAGATTCAAAGTCGTACTCTTGAAGGCGCTCGATCCACCTCGCCACTTGTCCCTCCGGTGACTTGAATCGCAGCAGCCACATTAGAGCCGCGTGGTCCGTTCTCAGCAGGAACCTCCTTCCGTATAGATATTTATGGAAGTGCTCTATGGATTTTACTACTGCCAGAAGCTCTTTCCTTGTGACACAGTAGTTGCGTTCAGGAGCTGAGAGTGCTTTGCTGAAATATCCAATCACCCTTTCTTCTCCGTCTTGGAGCTGAGAGAGGACACTTCCAATGGCGATGTTGCTGGCATCTGTGTCAAGTATGAACTTGCCCTCGGGACGTGGATAGCTCAGAATAGGAGCACTACTCAATTTTCTCTTCAGCTCCTCGAAGGATGCCTGACACTCGTGATCCCAATGGAAAGACCTTTTCTCCTCGGTTAGCCTGGTAAGAGGTTTTGCGATGTTAGCAAATCCTTTCACGTACCTCCGGTAATAGGTGCAGAGCCCGAGAAAACTTCTCACCTGGTGCTTATCTCGAGGTACTGGCCAGTTGGTGATCGCTGCTATCTTCTCTGGGTCAACAGCAACTCCGTTATCTGACACAATATGCCCCAGGTAGTTGACTTGCCTTCGGAAGAGATTACACTTCTTCGGGTTCAACTTTAGGTTCGCTGCACGCAGTCGTTCGAAGACCTTCTCCAGATTCTTCAGATGGTGAGCGAAGGACTTTCCCAGCACAATAATGTCGTCTAGGTATACCAGGCATACCTCCCAAGAGAGACCTCTTAACACGTTTTCCATCAGCCTCTCGAATGTGGCAGGAGCATTGCAAAGCCCGAATGGCATTACTGTAAACTGCCAGAGCCCAGTGCCAATTGAAAACGCCGTCTTCTCTTTATCCTCAGGTGCCAATCCAACCTGCCAATATCCACTGCGGAGATCCAAAGTAGAGAAGAGTTTACACCCCTCGAGGGTGTCCAGCGTATCGTCAATCCTGGGAAGCGGATAACTGTCCTTCTTGGTGACATTGTTCAGAAGACGGTAGTCTACGCAGAACCTCGTTGTGCCGTCTTTCTTCTTCACCAATACAACAGGAGACATCCAGGGGCTACTCGAAGGCTCAATGACACTGTCAGCCGCCATCTCCTTTATAATCTCCTCGGCGTCCTCCCGTTTGGCTAACGGCCTCCGCGGAACCTGTCGGATGGGCTTCGCATCCCCAGTGTCAATCTTGTGCTGGACGATATCCGTTCTGCCCCGTGGTCCTGGTCCGATCTCGAAGACGTCATGCCATCGGATAATCATATTCTTCACTTCCTCGCTCTGTTCGGGCGAAAGGTCGCGACATGATTCGTCCAAAAATCCTTTAAGTTCCTCTGGTAGTCCTCGAAGCTCGGTGGAATGACGTTGCAGCTGACGAACCACTGAGGTAGCGGTGGTACACTCCCCGACTGGTGTTCCTTTCTTCAGCGTTACCGGGAAGCCGTTCAGATTCATTAGCCGAATTGGAATGGTGCGTCCTACCTTGATGAGAGACCTAGCAACCATTACGCCGCGTCCGATCTCTTGTTCTTGGTGCCTTCCGGGTTCAACTAGTACACATTGACCCTCCGGTAGATGTCCTTCGACCGTCCCATGTGTCACGATTTGGCTCTGTGCAGGTAAAGTGGTGTCTTCTGGTAGCAGAACTCGTGCGCAGAAGTCCTTTTCCTGCCGAAGTATGACTTCCTCGTCTCCCAGCGTCATCACACCTCTCGACATATCCAGCTTGATCCCGTATGCGATCATAAAGTCAATGCCCAGTATGACATCCTCATCTATATCTGCCACGAGAGCGCGGTGCTTCAGATGTTGGCCCCCGATGATGAAGGTCGCATCTGTCTCCCCGTAGACCTTGGCTGGCTGTCCCGTTGCAGTCCGTAATGCCCAGGTGGTCGGCATGATCTTCTCAGCTGGAAGTGTCTTTGAGTTCAAGATTGTCATGCTAGCGCCGGTATCCACTAGAAGGCTTCGCAGCTGCCCGTTCACCATCCCATCAACGTAGAAGCTGTTTGTCCTGCTTCCTATTGACGCAACTCTGATGGCCTTCCTGGGGGCTTTGACGTTACGGGTTGGACACTTGCTTCTAGGGTGTCCAAGCTGGCCGCAGCCCCAACAGCGTATCTCCTTCTTATGGGTCCTGAGAGCATCCAACACTTTGGTCACTATGTCCTCGACGCTGGTTACCACATTAGGCTCTGCTCCTGCTGCTCGAACTCGCGCATTGCCCCGTACAGACAGCCTGACAGCTTCAAACTCCATGGCCTGAGATAATGCGTCTCCCAACGTTTTCGGCTGGGCGAGCTTCACTGCTTGTTGTGTCTCTGGGTCCCGAAGTCCATCCAGGAATCTGTCGACAGCCAAACTCTCGTAGACATAGTCAGTGACCGATGGGTAGGCGTTCTTCACCAGCCGGGCAATATCCGCTTCAAATTCCTGCAGCGTCTCGTTGTCCTTCTGGACCCTGTTTCTTAACTGTGAGCGATATAGCTGGTCCATGTGGCGGTGTCCGAAACGCATTTCCAGTCTTCTAATCAGCTTCACGTAGTTGGACCGCTCCGACATGGGCTTCCCCTGCAGCACTCTCAAGGCGTCTCCACGCAAGGCCAGGCACAACGCTGAAGCTTGGGTCTCCTGTGACCACCCGTGGATCGAAGCAGCTGTCTCGAAGAGAGTCATGTAGTCCTCCCACGGCGTCTTTCCGTCGAATACTGGAATGGTGTTGTGAGCTGGTGGCGTCCCATTATAGGCGGGTAGAATGCTATTACGATGGCTACCCTCGGAGGAAAGGTCGGTGTCGTTCGTCGGTGGATTGCTCTTACGTCCCTCAAGAGCTTCCATTCTTAGCCTAATTTCGTTCACTTTTTCTCCTAGCCTAGATTCTATATCAGCTACTTTATTATTTACATCGGCTAACTTATTATCTACATTAGCTAACTTATTATCTACATTAGCTAGCTTATTATCTACATTTTCCATTAACTTAGTCTCTAATGTGCCTAACTTAGACTCTAATGTATCCATTAAATCATTTTTTACAGTACCTAGCTCATTTTTAACAGTGCTTAACTCATTACCTAGTTCATTTTTAACATTGCCTAATTCCTTACCTAGCTTATTTTCTACATTGCCTAACTCATTTTTAACACTGCTTAATTCATTACCTAGCTTATTTTCTACATTGCCTAATTCATTTTTAAAAGTTGCAGACAACTTGCTCAAATCAGTTTCAAACAGAACGTCATCTGGATTTTCCCCTAACTCTACAAAAAATTAACGCAAGCGATGTTGCAGTACACTTTTATTTCCGGAAGAATCCAGATCACGTTCTTCTAATTCCCGTTTTAAATCCGCAACTTTTAAATCCATCAATTTAAGACTTTGAGAAGCCATTTTTCAAACAGTAGCCCAATTATTACAAAATGCAAGACAAAATAACAACAATTACACAAAATCCCACTTCTGACACCAATTTATTACGGGCTACTGGGTGTAAAATGGACTAAACTATTACTTAATTCAAGAATCTAATATTTATTAACAAATTAACAAGAATACAATGAGATTATTTAAAACAGTTAAATTATTAAACTAATATCAATATACAATAATAATATTCTACTAAATGTTATCTAATTTCTAAGATAATATACAAATAATATAAGATATTGTTTATACTAAGTAACTAAACTATTTATATAAATTTGTACAAATACAATAATATTACACTATAGTTTACAATTACAAATTAACACTTACAGTTCGCTAACTAAAGTCCACCGACCGTAAGACTCTCCAAATATGACAAACTGCCACACAGTTTATTACACTTATTACACGGTCACTAATTGTCACTGTTGCTCACTAAGCACTTATTACAGACTGATACTAATACTAACTAACTCACACACACTGCCACTAGTTAACGACTGCTACTCACTGGCTTATTACAGACTCGTCTTATTACTACTGCGCGGCCAAAACAGCTCGCCTTTTTATATAGGCAAGGGAGATTGGGGTGGGGGCATCTAGAACATTCCGGGCCGATCGAGTAGGCTCTACGACATTCTATAATCCCTTCCGGCTTAATCCCATTGTTCGCCTAATCTTCTCAGCCTCCTTCCCGCTCAGACCGTAACAATATATTGATTTTATGATTCTCAAAAATGTATTAATAACTGGGTTTTTTTTTGGATTTTTTGTTAAATCTAGATAATTATATAAATTAGTTGTCCTACAAAATGTATGGTTTGATTTTTATAAAAGATTCTGATTCTCATCCACCTGTTTGTATGTCAGGTATACAAGGACACATCCCATTCCTGGCATTTTTTTCTTTTTACAAAATCAAGAGGCTCATACATTATGTTTGTAGTAACCATATGTGGTGTCGTAGGCTCATATCCTTAGTCCTCTGATCAAAGAGGTTTCCAGGCTTATCCCTAAGACTGCTGGTAATTATATCTTGTCATCTCATCCTCTCTCAATCCTTTTCTTGAATATGCCTTGAAAGGCCTTTTGATACCTGCTGTCAAAATTATCTCGATAATTGGTGATTACATTCACAACATTCAACTTATAAGAACACAGATTGTATCATCATCTGGGCCCTCAATGTTTCAAATATGATCCATTTTGTTGTATAACATTTTCAGCCTATGGCACACCTCATGTGATTTATAAAGAAATAAAAATCTTTACCATCCCCTTGAAGCCTAGTAGAATCCTATGGGATCTAGGATCCTCCTGGGGCTCAACCTGCCTCTATAAAGTGGGTACCTTAAATAAGGAAAGTATTAGATTCCTTATAGTTGAAAGAGATGAAAAAGATACAGACGGGACCCTTTTAGATTTTAAGAAAATGTCCCCATTTTTCATCTATATAAGTTTAAACATCACAGGTGATGTTAAGGTAGTGAAAAAACTTAGAGATGGTTCAATATTAGTAGAAGTGTTTTCAGATATTCAAACTGATAAACTTCTGAAATGTAAAAATTTTTCAAATAATTTTCCCATCACAGCAGAGCAACATGGCACATTAAATCATAGCAAAGGTATAATATGGTGCCCAGATCTTAACTATTGTACAATAGAAGAAATCAAAGAAGAATTAAAACCACAAAATGTAGTTGGTGTTAAAAGAATGTCTTATTTTAAAAATAACAAAAAGCATGACAGCCATAACTATCTTCTAACCTTCGATAATACCACACTTCCAAACGAAACAAAAATAGGCTTCTTCAATGTAATTGTGAGGCAGTTTATCTCAAACCCCACTCATTGTTATGTATGCCTTAAATTTGAATGTGAATAGAATGTGATCTAGTCCAGAGGAACTATGAACGAGGGTGAGAACGAGTGTAGCGAGGAGGAAATTTCTTGCTGTCCCATTCTGGTTTTTGTCATTACTTATTACTGATTAGATATTAATTTTGATTCTGGTTTTATTAATTTTTTTATTTATATTTATTATTATGATAAAATTAGTAAATTTTTTAATTAATGTATAGTAATTTGGCAAATTTATTTTTCACCTCTTTAACAAAAACATGTCTTAATGTTTATTTTGATTAAGTCTAGACTGCTCAATGACTTCTTCAACGGGTTAAATAGCCGCAATATTTTGACTGTGCAAAGGTAGCATAATCATTTGTCTTATGATTAAAGGCTTGTATGAATGGATGAATGAGGAAATAACTTTCTTTACATTAAATAATTGAATTGAATTTTTTAGTTAAAAAGTTGGTTGAAATCTTTAAGTGGGACTTGTTTTTGTTTTTAATTTGAGCTGGTCTATTTGATACAGCATCTAATTTTTGTAAATTTTAGCAAACTATATAAGAAATAAAAAAAAATAAAAATTAAGCGGGACGAGCAGACCTTATAGAATTTTACTATTAAATTAAATAGTAAAAAAAAAAAACCCTGAAAAATCCGTCCAAAAAACACCAAATAAGAGAAGACTTATTTGGTGTTTTTTTTACTGCACCCCCCAACTATTTCCATCCTCCATTAGATCTTCCAGTCAACTATTTTCCTCTGTAACATTAAATTAAATAATTGATATTTTCTGTTATAAATAATAATTATTTAGTTAATAATTTTAATGGGGTGACAATGAGATAATTTAAACTCTCATATTTAATTTATTTAATAGTTTTTATATCTAAGATTCTATTTTAAGGATTAATAGATTAAATTACCTTAGGGATAACAGCGTAATTTTTCTGGAGAGTTCTTATTAATATTAAATATGTGGAAGAATTTGTGGTTCATTATTAAATATGTGGTTCATTCAAAATGTTAATATTAAAGTTTGCGACCTTGATGTTGGATTAAAATTAGATTTAAGTGCAGCAACTTAATTTCTAGTTCTGTCCGACCTTTAAAATTTTACAAGATATGAGTTCAGACCGGCGTGAGTCAGGTCGGTTTCTATCTTCTTATTAAATATAAAATATAAATTAGCACGAATCAAATCATTTGTTTTTCTTGAATATTTTTAAGTATTATACTATTTTGGCAGATTAGTGCAGTAAATGTAAATTTACAATTTATTTATGTAATTATTATTACAAATAGTATTGTTTTTATTAATGGTTATTTTTGTTCTTATTTGTGTATCTTTTGTTATGCTTTAAATGTTTGGCTGGAATAAAATTTTCGGGATTTCCTAATGTTCAGGGTTCAAATAAAACTAATATAGAGAATAGAAATAATGTAAATTAATTATGGCTCCTATTAAATCCTTAATTGAAAAGTAAGGATGGAATGGTAATTTAAATTTAATCCTGAAGGATTATTGCTACCAGATTGGTGTAAAAATAATAAGTGAATAATAACTAATGCTGCAATTACAAAAGGCAATAAGAAATGTAATGTAAAGAATTGTGTTAAAGTTGCATTTTCAACTGAAAATCCTCATATTCATATTACGTAAGTTTTTCCCAGGTAAGGTACTGCTGATAACATGGTAATAACTGTAGAACCTCATAAAGATATCTGGCCTCAAGGTAAAACGTATCCTAAAAATGTGGTTCCTATAATTAATAGTAATAGGAATACTCCAACTTTTAACTCCAAACTATACGTAATTTGTAAGATCCATAATATAATCCTCGTCCAGTGTGTTAATTTAGACAAATAAAAAATAGGGAAGCCCTATTAGCATGAGTATATCGTATTAGTCATCCATTATTTACATCTCGACAAATATGTACACTTCTGAAAGTAAGTTCAATATTTGCTGTTTAATGCATGGCCAGAAATAATCCTCTAATAATTTGGATTATTAAACATATTCCTAATAGTGAACCAAAATTTCATCATAGTGAAATTGAAGATGGGGATGGTAAATCAATTAATGACCCATTAATAATTTTGAATAATGGATGCGGTTTTTACGTATAAGTTTATTCATGCTTTTACTACGATTATTGTAAATAATAAATAAATAATTATTATTACTGTTAATTGGGCAGTTGTTATAATTAAAATTTTGATTAGTCTTAAATTATCATTGTAAAAAATATAGTTATTGAAATAATTCATATTAAATAAATATATAAATGTTATTATAACTAATATAAATATAGTGGAGATGAAAAATCATAAATGAAGTTCTGAGGAAAAACTGATATTTTTTTCCATTGTGAAAATTGTGCCTGCGGAAAGCGGCCTGTGATGAATTTTGAAGTATTAGAGAAAGAGGTAGACCAAAGCTGTAATAATTAGATGTAGTGGCACAAGCTGTCAGATTGTTGTTTTGACAAAACAAGATCTTTGATTACCCACATAATCAGTGTGAAAGTGGAAGTGGAAGTGCCGCACAGTAGGAGCTAGCTGGACAAAAATCATGTTTAAAAATCTAAAAAATTTTATTGGAATATTGCAAACAATTGTTCAAAACCTAGAAATTTAATATTTTTTTATCATGGCACACTTCATCTTGTCAGTAATAGAGCCCTAACAAATGAATCCATAAAAATAGACTAAATCAGTTGTATTTAAAGCTTCATTTCAACCACACAAAATTAAAATGTTACTAATTTTATATGAATCAATTGTTGAATATTGATAATATATGTACTCATAGGTGCTATTTTTTCCAATAAAAAAAAATCTTCCGATAATGTAACTGTATATATTTTTTTCTAAAAACGCATGAAGGATTTTTCCTCATTTTTGAACTTTGAAGTGATGAAAATGACTTATATCCGTGTATCCAGACAAAATTTTATATATTTCATAGCTGCATCTCTCTCATTAATAATAAGATGCATTATAGCCGGCACACTCGAGTAAAACATTGTTTTTTTAATTTTAGAATAGTTATTTTCGAGAAAGGTTTTTTTTTTAAGAATGGTAGAAACACCCTTATTTTTTTATTTCATAGTTCTTTTCGAACAAATTAAATGTTAGAAACCTTGCAGAGGACTCTGAAAGGAAAATTTAAATGAGATTGGCTAACTATTCCTCCAAAATTTCTGATAAATGGCAGGAAAATCAAAGCAGTGTTTTGATTAGTAGACAAAAGTCATGTTTAGAAATCTTAAATATGTTATTGGAATATTGTAAACAATACTTCAAAACATGCTAATCTAATATTTGTTTAAGTCTGACACACTTCACTGCTTGATGGTTAGATCCTAAAGGAATCATAGCAACAGAATAAATCATTGGAATTCAAGACATCATTTCGACCTCAAAAATTTATTGTTCAACTATTTTTATCAAACCAATCGTTGAATATGGATATTAATTGTAATGGTAAGTGGTATTTTTTTGAAATGAAAATGTCTTCTGATAATCAAACTATATTAATTATTTTTTTTAAAGGCCGAAGAATTTTTTCTTATTTTGAAGTGATGAAAATGCCTTTTACCCATTTGAATCAGGGCTAATATTCCTATATTTTATAGCTACACCTTTCCTATGAATAATGAGACACATTATAGTCTGCACACTTGAGTACAACATTTTTTTAGAGTACTTTATTTGGAGAAGATATTTTGTTTAAGAATGGTTGATGCACTGAAAGGAAGAAAGAAACTCATATCTACTAATTACAATACTTAATTAGTCGAAAGAAATGGAAAAATATGTTTGAGCAGCTAATTCTTACTTAGCCAAACACTGTGGCGAGAGGGAAAGTTCCGGTAGCGAAATGTAGACAGCGCTGGTTATCACCTACGGCACTACCCCCCATTGACGTCACAAAACTGGAGGTTATCGAAGGAGACCTCTTGTGAATTATTACCAAATTATTTTACGCATATCATGATTCTCAGTACGTAAATTATAAACGACGAATTGATTAAAAGCGAAATAATAAATACTTATGTGATAATATGAGAAAAATACCCACTCGAGAATGTTTATTTTTGGAGTAGATATCTACTTTCAAGCGCGGGAAATACGAACAAGGAGTTTCGTATCATCGAAATTAATATGAACTTCTCTGGAGGTTTCTTTCTTGAAATGAGTCGTATAATGTATTAAAATATTTATAAATAATTCATAAACCCGAATCGGGAATAAAGCTCAATTTATTCCTATTGAGACCTTTTGTGAATTATTACTAGTGGAACTAAGTACGCCGACGCGATCACTGTTGGTAGCATTTCGACCGAATCACGAATCACAGTTAGTAGCAGTTAAGAAATCACAGATAAGAAAAATCACAGTAACGGTTAGAGCTGTTACTGAAAAGTAGCAGTTAAGCCCATCACTACACAATAGTCTGAACTACGCCAAAATATTTTGACACCTGGTTATAAACAAAATGAAGACCAAGGAGGTCATAAAAGACTGTTCAAACTAGAACCAACTTTAAACTATCGAATTATGAAGAAATATAAGAAATAAACCGGTGTTATTATTGATGTCTGTAATTAAAAATAATGAATCTATTCTGCATAATGTTGCTTCCAGTTAAGTTGCCGCAAGTATTAACTTTTAGTCATTTCTTTTTAGTATTCTCGAAAATGAAGATAAAAGTGAGTTTTAGTATGGAAAAATAAGTGTAATCATGAGAAATATGTATATTTCCGTAATCATTTTATCAAGAAATAAATGTTTCAACCATCATTCCCTAGTATAGATGATATATGTTTATTGAAACGTTCACATAGTCTTGATGAAATGATTACCAAAATATACACATTGTGTTTATTTTCGAGAAAATCAAAAAGAAAAGGAATGAGAGTTAAAACTTGTTACTCAACCCGAAGGGACTACCTGTCGAATAATTACCTAACAAATAATTTAAATATTTTAATACCCATACATCAAGTATATATTCCATTTGTAGTCCGATGATACAACTGGGCTAATTTTATTTTATCATTGAATTACAGGCCGTTCTAAGCCGTCTTAATCCCTTCACACGGTCTTTCTCCCCTCTCTGACCGTAACAGTATTTTACTGCATTAGAACTATCATACAGTTAAATAAATCACAATTTTAACCCATTTCGTTTTTAAATTCAATCCGGGCTCAAACATCAGTCCAAGACATTATACTGGAATATCATGTCTATCACTGTTCCAAATAAACCAAGTTGTCCATGTCTTGACTCTTATCCTCAGAAGTCTCTAAAATTGATCAAAAGTTCATTGAAGCATTTATAGGCACAGATACCAGAAACAAAGTTCTTCCTTCTAAATTGCCAAATTTATAATTTGTCGTTACTTTCTCTGTTCTTTTGAGAATTACTTGTTTGTGGAGCGTCTTGGAGCGAGGTTGCTCTCTCTATTTGATGAGTGTGAGAATGACTACTAGTGTGAGATGTCTTCTTATTTGATGTGATTTTCTTGGTATGTGTCATGATGGTGCCTAAAGGGGCGAAATGTTGACCGGTTGGTTTTCCAGTATTTTTGAGGCTTTGTTTTTGGAATTTTTCCAATTTGTACATGCTTTGGGATTGCACACTATTGAAAATTATAGAGGATGATAAAAATCATAAGTTAAAAGAAAAATTAGTGAAATAAAATAAAATAAAAACAGATAACTGATAAGAAACAAAGGTTAGGTTGCAAGTCATAATCTACAACTGCAGTATAGAGAGGAAAATGGTTTTCTGGAAGATCGTAATGAAGGACACAATTTGTCTAGGGGGTGCAGTAATTAATAATAATTGTTTTATTAATGACTGCACACCCCTCCCAAATAATCGTATCCTTCATTACAACTTCAGTACTTCTATATCACAGTCACATGTGGTCTGGTGGTTAGCGTAACAAACTACTAACCCCATGATCGCGGGTTCGTAGCCCGGCAGGTGACTATAGGATTTTTTTAAGGGAGTAAAAAATCTTTATTTACCCCGTCCTTCGGAAGGAACGTTAAACGGGGGTCCCGAGCCTGTACGATGTCAGGTACTCGTTAAAAATCCCTATCCTAAATAAACCTGGATAGGCAAAATTTAGAGCTCCCACTGTAGCATCGTCCGATTAGCCATAGCAGCATAAAGTGACGTCAAATGAACAAACTAACTTCTATCGAGCGTTTAGTACGTCAGTTAGAATGATAAAAACTAATTCAATTAAATAATAAAGGTAGACATTTAAGCGAACCTCCGATGAGAGCCTTTGAACTATAAATATTGTCTGAAAACTAAACAATTCGAATCATGCATACCTGGTTCAGCCGACTTTTTAAATTCTTCAGTTGCGCACAATTCGGCTTCAACTCGCGCCACAAATAAATCTTTTCAAGTCTAACTTGAGTGTTAACAATATCTGTTATATTGTTTTATCAAAAAAATAAAAAGATAAATATTATTTCATAGAGATTATGATACAAACGAATAATTTTCAGCAAACGAAATATATTTCTGATTGTTTGATAAAGTCCATCTCTTGACTTTTTCACATTTTTAAAATAGCGTTTAACTTTTACAAAAAAACAAAACAAATTCACTAAAATATATCTTTTTCTGTGTAGATTGAACACTTATTTTGTTTAGGGGGAAGAAAATGGTCCGGGTGGATGCTAATAAAATTCTCTTGTATTGCGAGAACTGTTTATTAACCTCCTCCTGGGCCATTTTCTTCCCCGTATATATAAGGTCAACTTATATTATTTAACTTATTTTGTTTAATTTATACATATACATATTTATTATTTGAAATCTTGCAGGTTTTATGGAAATATTGGAGATGAATGATAAAAATCGAACTTCAGTTTATTTACTGTATTCTCCAATAAACCTCATTTTAATATTTTTCACAATTAATGGTTTATTTACTTAGTTTGATTAATATTTACTTTATCCATGTTTAAATTTGAAAATGAACGTATTTTAAGGAACGAAAATATGAATTTATAAGAAAGGTTACAGTGAGTTATTATGGTTATCAAGATGTACTCACCGCTTAAATCAATGGTTTTGTATTAATATTTGAAAGATATTGAAAGATTGATGGAAAACTAAGACAATGAATGGAATGTTTACCCATTTATGGTTTTAATTTAAACATTTATTGATGTTACCGGTTTTTTCGTGTATGTACTTATTCCTTTAGAGATGATTATTTTCTAGATAATAAGATATTTATGTCATAAAATGAATTCAAAACTGTTATATGTCTTAGAATGTAAAAAATAGTCTATAAATATGTTTACATTTAATCATTATGTGTGTAGATTTAAAACTTGATATAGTTTTCAGCTCGTGATTCAGAAAATAATCAACTGTAACTGGAACAATTAACAATACAGTGCCAATTGAAGAATCGATCTGTCAAATTATGTAAGTATCTGATAATTTTAAGTTTTTTTAATTGGGTTACAACTTGAGTGATATAACTCGAAGTTTAACTTTGAAAAGTTAGTTGAAACTTTTATTTCTTGATGAAATGATTATCGTAATCTACTCATTACCCATACTTACATTCTATTTTACATATTTAAGCACATGACAACTTGTATGTTTAGAAACTATTAAAAATGTAATGAATTAACAGTTAAAACTTGTAACTCAACTTGAAGCGACCACCTGCAGAACAGATACCGCAAAAATAACTACTAATTTTAATAACCATTAATATATGTATCATACAAATGCTAACCATTGTTTTAAATATCATAATTTTTATTTTCTAGAGTGAAGATAATTGCAAAATGATTTTGACATCTGGGGACAATCAGATGGTGCGAGACATCGCCTTGTCGTATTGTTTGGTATCATTGATAACATATTCCATTGCTTCCATTACTTTATACTATACCGAATTTTACCTGTTAGCTGGAAAAAGGGACATTTTAAATCTCCACATGGTTTTCATGTTATTCGATGTTATAAAATGGCTCCGCCATAAAATGAACCTTGAAAAAGACTATAGAATAAATTATAAGAAAAAATCACTATCATTCTTTCCTCTTTTCACAAAAAGTTTTGATATAATTCATTTGATCAAATCTTTTTGTATTACCATTTTTGGAAGCTTTGTCTACCATTTCGTTGCCATTTTATTTGGAGCCGAAGTTTTCGATAACTTTGAAGAAACTTATTTATTTAGTTTACACATGTCTATTCTAACGGTTTTCCCTATGTGTCTCAATTTCGGCTTGAACTCGATCACACACCTTGCCTCTGGCCTCAAACCGTACAACATGCTTCACAACCTTTTGTATAGAAGCTTTCAAATGACCCTGTTTGGCGCGTGGAGTGGTGCTCTCGTTATTCCTCTGGATTGGGACAGGCCATGGCAAGTTTGGCCTATTCCTTGCAGCTTTGGCGCGCTAGTCTCTTGTACCGTTTCTTATTTCTTCATGTACATTCAAATGTACTTTCTTCCTTTTTCTCTAAGCAGTAGTGTGAAGAAAAAGTAAGATTTAACGAAAGTATTTTGTCTGTACCAAAGATATTTTATAAGTATTGATGTTATTGTTTTCAATAACTCATACATTAATTTGAAATTCTAGTTGTTTTTTTTCATGTTTGTTGTGAGTGTTATTTATTTTTAATATGAGTATTATTAAATGTTAAAATGTAAATATGATTGTAAAATCAGTATACGCATTTATTAAAAAAGAATTGTTGGCTATTTTCAAGCATGTACATAATTAAAACATTTATTGTTATAATATAATGAATTAAAGACTGCTTTTATTTATTTCATCTTCACAAGACATTATTAGTCACTTCCAAAAGCAGTGATTTAATCACAATATGTTTTGAGTTACCTTGAGCTCATCATAATATTATCTTCAATTTAAACATGATTGTTGTAACTTAAGAATAGATAATATGTAAGTAAATTAAAAATGTATGAAAATAAATATAAATTTTTGTAGCACATGATGTAAGGCCAATTGAAACAATTGATTGTAATAAATAAATGGTTTTTACATTTCTATATAGAAATAAATTATTCTTTTTTAATAATTTGATGATTACAAGCCTCACCTAAATGGCCAAAATCAGGCCATACAATACAATGGTAAAACCAGTGATACTGTATGTGACAGAAACTGTGCTTTCCCCCTCTAGAAAAACTGCTGAAAATATAGAGAAAGATTCATAGGAGAATCCATGGGCCTGAAGTAACACTAGAAGGATACAAGCTTAAATCCAACTGAGAAATTTACAGTGAAATGGCTGACTTGGAAACAGATATGAGGATAAGAAGACTCAGGTTTTATGGACTCATGCAGAGGATG
Source organism: Troilus luridus (assembly GCA_964056705.1). Classification (NCBI taxonomy): domain Eukaryota; kingdom Metazoa; phylum Arthropoda; class Insecta; order Hemiptera; family Pentatomidae; genus Troilus; species Troilus luridus. The sequence continues at coordinate 65,992,234 of OZ057417.1, forward strand.
AGGGAGGAGACATTAAACAAGAGAATTTTCAGTAAAATTATGGGGTACGAATTCAACCACAGATAAACAGGAAACACAGAGACTCAGGATTTATGTAAAAACGGACAGAATACCAGAAATTCCTGAAAATACGTTATTTGTAGTAGAAAGAAAAATATTTCCTTCCAAATCCAGGGCGGAAAAGAAAGTAGGAAAAATTTCAGTGAAATCCTCAGGCAAACATGGGCCAAGAATAAAGGACTGGAAAAGAAACCTGCATCATAGTCGCTTAGTCCTTCATAGTTTTTGCATCAAATGACTTAAATTTTATAACTTTTATTGCATAAGTTATTGGGTTGTCACACATGAAATGACAGTTTTTAGAACCAGGAAGAAAATAAAAATTTGAGTTCTAATCTAACATATTTTATATTCAAAGTGTATACCATCATTTTCGATACACTTCTGCTTACGGCTTACCAAGTCTTCTATCCCAGATTTGAAAAACGTGATGAAAGGAATTCAGAAAATGTATTTTTAATGTCTAAATCATTGGTAAACAGTCTTCCTCACAAAAATTTGTCCAAACTCCGAAAAAAGTGGTTGTCTCTTGGGGATAGATCAGGGGAATATGGGGGGTGTGGTAAGACTTCATAGCCTAACTCTTTTGATTTATTCACTGTCCGTATTGAAACGAGGTCGGGCGTTATCAAGAAGGAGAACAGGTCCTTTCCTGTTTACCAGTACCCGCTTGATCAAATTTTGATGCAGTTGGTCAATTTCTTGGCAGTATGATGTTTAATCAATTGTTTTCCCCTTTGGTAGAAAAGAAAAATGAATGACCCCGGGCATACACCACCATACAGTAACCATTAACTTTTTCGGATGGAGATTCTGTTTTGGTATGTCCCCAGGAGGCTGATCCGCATTTAACCATTGACCAGATCGGCATCGATTGTCATACATGATTCATTTTTCGTCACAAGTTATTAAGCAGCCGAGAAATGGTTCGTTTCTTTGACAAGCAAGCAAAGAAACACACGTCTTTAGACTTTTCAACTGCTGACGTTCGTTGAGCTCATGTGGGACCCAGGAATCAAGCTTTTTTGCCTTTCCGATGAATTTTAAACGCCTGGAAACTGTCGTACGGCTTGTGCCTAGCTCTGACTGTTTTATGAGGGTCTTCTTCCACAGCATTCTTAAGATATACTTCTGTTGACCCTCTAAGCATTACCGTATCATGAAACATTAATTACAATATTGGGTGGTTCCTTTTAGGGCCCCATATTATTTTTTCACATAAGCAGATAACTCCTAAAATTTCAGGGACGACCTGTGGTCTCATTGTTAGCATAACAACCTACTAAGCCCAACATCGTGGGTTAGTAGCCTGCATATGGCCCTTGGATTTTTTAAAGGGATTAAAGAAATCCTTCATTATGCCATTCTTCAGAAGGGACGTTAAACTAAAAGATTTATAGAATGATGAGAGTGGGTAGATCTTGGCTCCATTGGATTCATCCAGTGCCAGGGGATGAAGGGTTATGTTAAGTCATGAGGACTTATGGACAAATTGGAGGAGGTAAAATTAAATACTTAAATTTCAAAATACTAGATTAACTTCAATTAAGTAATTAAAATGAAGACTCGATAGATTAGTATAAATTGAGAGTCATGATAAATAAATAAAGCACACTTATAAAATAAATCTTTTATTTTTAAGAAAGTATATTTTGAGGATTTCATGCCTCGAACATGTAACTAAAATTGTATTAATTTAACAATAAAATATATTTTATATACATTACTATACAGGGATAAATTTCAATTAAACAGTCTCATAAAAATTCAAATTAAATATTAAAATAGTAATAGAAACAAATACCATAAAAATTAAATTAAATAAACAAAACAAAAAAAAAATTGTCTTTTTATAAAGTTAAAATAACTGTCATAGAAAAATCTTATATTTTAGTTTCAAAAGCCAATGGCAAATATTTCTAGTGGAATTACATTGCGGTTAATAAAATACACCAGATCAGTAAAATGAAAATTATTCAAACTATAATCAAAGTAACTGTATATCATGGAATTAAAGAACTTAATCGTCGATCTTTAACAAAGAAAAAATTATTAATAAACTTAATTATTTATACACACTTATTTTACCTAGTTAAAATATCTACAATATTTATAAAACCAAGATTTTGCATTTATTAATTAATGCTGAGTAAATTAGTTTTTATCTTGGATAATTTTTAGAAATAGAAAAATTAATTTTATTAAATCCTTTTTCAATAAATGAAAACAATTTTCCACGAAAAACAAACTTTCTTAAAAATGAAAGCACAGAAATTAAAATCAATTGAGTTGTACTGGGTGAAACTTGATAGACCAAGCAGACATGAATCAGCATTAATATTATAATAATTTTTTCACTGTATAATTATTCTTTCATTGCTTCCCTTAAAAATAAATAAATATTGACATGAAAAACTGGAAGGATTTTTGGATTTAAATGACCAAAAGTCAAATGTAATTCATTCTATAACACATTGAATATATGTCTGTACGGCCATTGCTATAATCTCTGGACTTTCATTACTAAAGATATCATCACCTAAACAATATTCGACCTAAATACAGAAAATCTAAATTTTATACAAATTACTACTCATTTGGACTAGATATCAGATGCTTTGGTCATTTCTATAAAACTGTTCGCTTAATCGACCATTTTTAGTTTTTCAAACAAACTTCCACCCGGTCTCTTACTGCGTGGCGGAGAGAATTTTAATTTCTTAGCTGTGCTCGCAGGAAAGTTAGACGTACTTTTCCTCTTCAAAGGCTATATAAACAAAATATTTACATAAAATCAATAAATTAATTACCAAATAAGAAAAATACCTAAGAAGAAACTAATTTACCATTTCCTTTGGTTCCTCTTTTGGAGGTGAAACGACGGCAAACACCATATTCCTCTGCCCTCGTGCATTTCCTAAAGGATTATCACTTGATACGTTCGTAAGTCCAGCCAATTTTGATAACAATTTTTCACCCCTACTTAAAAAAGAACCTCTCCTGGACTAAAAAAAAACAGGACAGTTAAGAAGAATTGTTATGACATTAATAAGAATTATATTGAGCAGATCCAACTTACTACAAGAGAAAGCTGCTTTCTAGGATCTGGCGATACAAATTTGGCTTGAGGTGGTTTGGGGGAAGGTTTCATAACTGGTTTCTTTGCAAATTTCAAGAATTTTACATTTTCATCTGATATCTCGGTGTCATCGTTCTGAAAAATTCATGTAGAATTAATGTAAAATGGGGTATTACACGATGAAGAAATCAACTATTTTGAAATATCATATGTGGACAACATATGACTTCCATATACCCCTATAAAATATAACAAGTGATTCTGATGATCAAAAGAAAATATGTGCAAAATAGATCAAGTGTTATTAAAATAGCGCTTATCTGAACATTGAATGAGCTGACCTACACAATCGCAAACAGTTATTAAAAAAAAATTAGCTACGTTTGTAATTACTGCAATATCCTAACCAATAAATATATAGATTGCAGTACTTACTTTTTGGCTGCGCAAAAAATTTTCACGTTCGAGTCTCGTTTTTCTCCAAGACTCATCTTCTTCATCATCTTCACCATTGTCTTTGAATTCCCCATCAAGGTTTGTCAAAAAAGAGCCATTTTCATTTTCACCATCTGTAATTAAAATTGTGAAATATTTACTATTGAAAGTGATGAATCAACAATGTAGAAAATGCATATAAATAATTTATTTATTTATGTACAAACAGGCATGTGTTTAATAATTATACCTTGGTTATACCATCGGAACTGTCTCTGCCTTTTAGGACCATCTGAATGTAGTTCACCATCTTCAAGAAATAGTTCTTGCAATGCTCTAATTTCCCTTTTATCTTCATCTAACAATTCTTTCCTAGAAGGAAAAAATTAGAAATTATGTAAAATCTTAGAGATATTTTCTAAGGAAGACAATTGGATAAGCACTCCACATTCATTAGAATGATCCAACCATATGATTAATAGGAAGCAACATTAATTGTAATTATGAAAAGAAAAAGAGAAATGTCAATAGTTAAGATTAATTAAGTAATAAATGGAGACACTGATTCATAGCTTTAATTTTTAAGAAATGTAGCATTAATTATTGAAAAAATAGCTTTTATAGATTTAATTTTGCGTTTAACACTAAAATGATTATGTCAAGGAATGGGAGTCGGCAAGAGGGGAAAACAAGTACATTAGCAAAATCACTTGAAACATGTTTATTGTATTATTGATTGAAACTCTACATGGAACCCTACAGTAGAGTATGTCATGTTCGTTCTACAATCGGTCAATATAAGATTATAGTGAAAAAAATTTCTGCGTCAACACTATTCACAGGGGCTACACTCTTCACCATCCACAGAACTCTTCTGACAACTTCCTCTTATTTGGGTTAAGACAACCTGGTTCTTAACTTCCTGCACTGCCTTTAAGCTTTGGCAGGGAAAACACCATCACTCATTTTTTTAAAAGTAAGGCTTAGGGACACCAAGTCCTCCCAAAGCAAATGAGCATATGAATATTTTGACCCTTCTAATGCATTTACCAGTTTGACAAATTGGCCACACACTTCGCCAACAAATGTAAAATGAATAGAAATCAAATTTGTCTTACTTATCTGCAAACTGCTCTAAAATGTAATCAATACTCGAGTTTTGGGGTTCATACTCCTTCATGAAATGGATAAGAGCATCTTTGTACTCAGCTGGATATTCGACTGTATGAAACCACATATTTTATCTAGTTATGACAGGACTAGGAAAAAGTTTTGCTTCCATTTCAGGATAATTCTTTTTTAAGAAATATATGTACGCACTTTTCATCTTTCGAGCAAACATTGGACCTATATAGTTACAGGTGGCTCCCGAGTAAATGTGTAAACAATACTTAGAATCATAATCAATTACCCAGAATTGTTATGCACTATAAGATGCAGGTGGCCAGAAAAACAGTAAACAATTCCAGAGAAATAGCATCAGCATGGCTGATCCTATTTAACCGTCCCAGACCAAAGGGAGGGGCCTTTTCGTCCGTAGACATTTGAACAGTTAATATCGCTATTTAGTTGACATTTATTTACATGTATTCTATGTATCATTCATAATAAAGTTTTTAAAAAGTATTAGATACGTTCAGAACCTTTAACTGGCGCCCGAACAGGGACTTGGGCAGATATCGAAGATATACACTAGTGACATTGCGGGAGCTTTGGGTCGAGAAGACGACACCAGAAGCAGCAAGACCACTACTCTCCGCCTAGAGGAAGAATCGCCACTGCGTGTACAGGTACAGCAAGCGTTCTCCACGGCTACAGAGGTATCTCAGTTATCTGAATATTTTTAAATATTGTTACCTGAGTCACGAACAAATTGTTAAATTACGGATCTTCTAACTTAAAAAAAAAACTTTACTTCACTGAAGATCACATAGATGCAGAATAAATTATACTAATATAATTAAATTTAAATTCATTTTATGACAAATTACTTTTATTTTCAATTTATTATTATTACAATGTATACTTTATAATTTATTTTTAAGAGTATTTCATTTATATGCCAAATTTAAAAGAAAGATTAGACCAACTTCGACAAATTAACAATTCTACTCCACTTACAATTGAAAACTTAGACAATTTTTTATTAAACGAAACTATAATGACCAATATGGAAATTAAGGATCACGACTTCAAATTAATACCGGAGTATGATGGTGACCCGTTACTATTGGTTGATTTCATTCGTAATACAAATTTTATTTTTGAATTATATTGCAAGGATAACAATTCTCATTGCGACACAAACCATTCTAAATTAGTTCTAACTTTATTAACGAAATTAAAGGGCAAAGCGAAAATTGCCACGTATGACAAGGAATTTAAAAGCGTAGGGGACATTTTACAATTTTTAAAAAAGAAATATCAGGACACTAGAACTCGCGAACAATTAATAGCCGAAATATTAAATACAAATTCACACGCGCATGAAAACCCACATGACTATTTAGACAGACTTAGTAAAAAGCGTTGCGATTTATACGCTCGAGTCTATGCCGACCCTGAAATAGAAGACAAACTCGCTGAGATGGCTAGATACGACCGACAGATATCACATCACGCCGTACACAATTTAAATCCGCAACTAACCGATTTCATTTATCACATTAAATTTGACACTTTAGAAGACATTGACGAGATTTTACGAAATTCCGCATCTCATATTGTCCATCGAATTTACGGACAACATAGGAAAGAAAAAAACTTGACATCGAATTCTAACTATAAGGGTAAACATTTTGATCCAAATTTCAAATTTAATAAAAACAATTCACAAAGACAGTATGAACCTAATCGCAACAACTATCAACAAAATCAGCATTATTATAAACATGACAGATATAACCATCCAAATTATAATTATAATCAGCAAAATTATAATCGTCCTAGTAATCCAACTTATAATCAAAAACCCGTTTATAACCAACAATGGGACCCCCAAGACCAATATCGCTACTTTAACAAACCATCGTCGGCACAATATAAGCAAAAACAAATTGAACCGCCATTAGAAAAATTAGGAGAATCGCAAACGGTATCAATGCGAACAGTTTCTAATCGAGTTCATCTAGTTGACGAGGACAAAGACGCAATTATACAAAAACTTACAGACAAATTAAGTAACCTAGAAAACAAGTTCGATCATTTTTTAGGACTAGGCCAAGACTCCAACGACCCGCCGGATCGGATTTAAAAAACGCGATATTACAAAATAAAACGGACGAGGCCAAATCAATAGTAGAATATAAATTAAATCGCGAAACGGATAAAAAGGAAAGAATAAATTTAACACGATTAATAGATTATAAAAATAACAGAACTAATAAAATCGACGATAATAAAGAAATATTAGTTGATAATAATAAAATCGAAAATAATAAGGAAATGAAATCAATTATAGAATATAAATTAAATCCTGAAACGGATAAAAAGGAAAGAATAAACTTAACGCGATTAATAGATAATAAAAATAACAGAACTAATAAAATCGACGATAATAAAGAAATATTAGTTGATAATAATAAAATCGAAAATAATAAGGAAATGAAAGCAATAATATGTAATAATATAATCTACGAAAATAAGGAAACAAAAACTATGATAAATAGTAATCTAATTGATAATAATAAGGAAACAAAAAATATAAGAAGTAATGAAAATAAAGAAATAAATAATGTAGCAAGTAATGAAATTGTAATTGCCGAAGATAGTTTAAAAACCGACCCAAAAAATATAGAAACGATAAGTAATTCCCCTATACCCCTTGATAAAATGTCGACAAGACAGTTCTCGGGTAAGTCTGGGTATTATCAACAAAATATTAATGGGAACGTAAAATTAACTAAACCAATCTCGGAATCATTACAAACAAATTGTTACAAAAAATCAGAAATATTAAAAGAGAATAATAAAATTAAAAACGCGAAAAAGACAAGTCAACGAAGCACCAACTTGTCCGCTTGCTTTAAATCAAAACCATCGATTAGTTTACATTACATTATTAATAATAAAATGGAAAATTTATACCCCAATAATATAAAAATTCAAAAGGAAATAAATATGCAAAAATCAAAAATAAATAAATTAGATATAAGAAAAACTGCGAAATTACATCAGGTTTTATTTAAAAGTCAGCCCGCGGATATACGCAATTACCTTCGGGGGAAGGTTAAGAAAAGATTTTAAATTTAGAAAGGATTTATCGGATAATTATTATACGACACAAACGGCAGGAATCGGACTATAAATATTAATTACATTTACCATAATTAAAATTAAGTTTTAATACAAATATTCATAACAATAATGATATTATAATCTCATAGAAAGATAAAGATAGAATAAGAATAATAATTAAAAATAGAAATATAAAATTATATTATAAATAATAGAAAGAAGTACAGTTATATAAAACAATAAAATTAATAATAATTAGAACTTATAAATATAAAAATAGAATAACGTGTTAGTACAAAAAAAGTATTATAAAATAATGATTCATAATAACCACAATAATAATAATAAACAAACGGACTTAGAAACCATTCATTCTCAGGAATCAAGTAGGGAACAATTTGGAATCTGTGACCCTGACAAATGTATAAATGTTGAAAATCATCAAATAATTATTAAAAGAGGAAACAAAGACGAATTAAACTTTACAAAACTATTCGGAAATAAAAAGAGACATGAACTAGTTTTTACGGAAAAAGATGACTTACAAACTTTACTATACCAAATACTTGAACCTCACAAAACCTATGGAATTTACTGTTCCAGCAATATGCAGACACTAGATAAAATTTATAATGAATATTTTAATGAAATTCGAAAGATAATTGAGGACGAATTTCCAACGGTAAAAATTAAACGCTATTTTAAGTTCCTTCGAGACATTGAACAAGTTAACGAACAAATTGAAACAATCGAAAATTATCATTTAGGCAAGACACAACATCGCGGAATATTAGAAACCTTTGAGAAATTAAAACGACAAATTTACTTTCCAAATATGAAAGACAAAATTACGGAATATATCAATAAATGTGAAATTTGTAAAAAAACTAAGTATGATAGAAAACCACTTAAAACAAAATACCAACTAACACCTACTCCAGAAAAACCGTTCCAAGAATTAATGATTGACATATTGAAATACGACAATAAACTCATATTTAAAGCCGTCGATACATTTTCCAAAAGACTATTTACACAAATAATACCAACGCATAATGCAATAAACATTTGTGACTGTTTACAAACTTATTTGACATATTATCCAACACCTATACAAATCACACTTGACCAAGGTACAGAAATGAAAAATAATCTTGTTCAACAGTTTTGCAAATATAACGATATAAATCTACATTATACTTCAACCAATCATTCAAATTCACTAGGATTATTAAATAGAGTACATTTAACATTAACAGAGTTACTTAGACTAACTTCATATAAACAAAAAACATATTCTCTCTTACAAAAACTAAAACTAGCAACTACTGCGTACAACAATGCATTAAATCAAAATTTAAAATTAACTCCGAACGAGATAACGTTTGGATTCACATCGGAAAATAATAAAAAGACAGATCTTAATATAACAGAATTATACGTACAAAAATATCATAATGACTTACAACTCTTACACGAATTAACGCATAAAAAAATTACTGAAGAAAAAGAAAAACGTACCGACAAATTAAATAAAAATCGCGAAGACCCACCTGAACTAAATGACCATGAATATCTTAAAAATACCCAATCAAAAATAAAAAGTAAGGACAAATTTAGAAAAGTTAATGTTTTAATTCAAGGAGCTAGACAACTAAAGACCCATGTTGACAATATTAGGAGACCTAACAAACGTAAACGTAAGAAACATTCTGTTTCAGATGATGAAGACTCTTTACGTGTTAACATTACTGACACTACTTCCGATGATTCGGATGATCAAAGTTGTAGATCTGACTGACTCACCTGGACTGCTTCATTACTCAATAAATAATATTAAAGTAATTAATAAATTTTATGAAACATACCACTTTTATAATTTAAGTTTATTACATAAAGAAATTTCAAATATTCAAACTCATTTAATTAATTTTAAGGATCATAAGATGTATCATGTACTTTCTGATTTAACTAATGAAACCACGGAACAATTCCACTTGATGTATTTTAGGGGACTTAACAACCGCCATAAAAGGGGTTTAATTAACGGCTTAGGAAATATTATAAGCTGGATTACAGGAAATATGGATGCAGATGACAAAGCATATTATGACGACATTATTTCAAATGTAGAAAAAAAATAATTTTAAAATAGAACACAATATAGAGACTTCGATCAATATTAATAAACAACTCATAGAGGACTACAAAAATAACATAGAAACAATTAATAAAAATTTTATGACTAACCGACAAAACTTTAAGATGTTAACAGAAAATGACAAAGCATATGACTTTTATATTCATATTATCTTTTTATTAAACAAAATCAAAAGTTTAACCTTATCGCTCGAATTTTGTAAACTAGGGATAGTTCATACTTCTTTAATGACAGACGTAATAAGAAACTTACCAAAAACAATAAAATTAGTATCAAATAACCCTGAAGTTTTATGGACAAATAGTAAAATATTTTGCTCAACAAGAGACAATATAATTCATACTTTTATTAAATTACCACTTCATGATGATTCTTACAAAGGATACTATTTACTCCCAATACCAAAAGTAATTAATCAAACCACCTTCGAGATTGATTTGAAGCGTGATCTTTATTTGCAGCAAGGGCCCAATTTGTACACAGGGCGTTGTATATTTATTGACTTTTATTATTGTATAAATCTTAAAAAGATAACTTCTAAATGTGTATTTTCCATCATCCACAATGGAAAATTAGAAAATTGTAATTTAACATTAAGCTATCACAATAAAATTAGATATGTAGAATTTCTAAAACAATATGTTACTGTTAATTTAAATAAAATAAGTGATTGTAAAAACAATACTGTATTTTTACCTACAGTCAGTTTAATTAAAATTGATAAGGAAGATTGTTTTTCGGAATTAAATAAAATTTATACTCACAATTTTCATTCAGTAGCACAACCATTTTATGATTATGTAATTTTAAATACATCATTTATAAACACTAATAATTATTCTATACCACCATTAGAAATACTTACATTTGCTACTCATCATAATATTTATTTCTATCTATTTATATCAACAATTGTAATTATTATAATAATTCTTTCCATTGTTTATAAGATAAAATGTAAATTACAAAACAATTCAATAACAACAACAGAAACTGTAACTATACCTAATGTAACCACTCCTGTAGACAATCATAAAACAATATTAAGTAGATTATATAAAAGTAGTTTTTGATAAAATAAAAATTCATATTGTATTTCCATTATGTTACAAATGTATTAATTTATGTAATCTTTATTATGTTATTATTAATTCTAATTTATGTTCTTTATGTCATATGTACTCTATTATTATTCATTTATTTTATGTAAAATATTTGTTTTGATCAGGAGATTCAAAACTTTAAGGTTGGGTGGAGTTACAGGTGGCTCCCGAGTAAATGTGTAAACAATACTTAGAATCATAATCAATTACCCAGAATTGTTATGCACTATAAGATGCAGGTGGCTGCAGGTGGCCAGAAAAACAGTAAACAATTCCAGAGAAATAGCATCAGCATGGCTGATCCTATTTAACCGTCCCAGACCAAAGGGAGGGGCCTTTTCGTCCGTAGACATTTGAACAGTTAATATCGCTATTTAGTTGACATTTATTTACATGTATTCTATGTATCATTCATAATAAAGTTTTTAAAAAGTATTAGATACGTTCAGAACCTTTAACTATATAGAAAACCAAATCTACAATGTGACCGATCATCACCCTAAAAACTGTATTCTCAGAACCTTCTTATGGCACTGAGTCATTAACCGAGCCTATTAGCTAAATATCGCTCCCCAGTAAGTTATATTAGCTAAATTATATTTCAGTAAGAAAATGGAAGAGACTCGTCGAACGTGGATAAAGAAGAAATGCCACCGGATAGGGAAGAAATAGTGGAAATAATTGGAGCACTCCATAACAACAGAGCACCTGGAATAGACGGTATCCCGAATGAGGTCCTGAAGTGTGGGGGTGAGGCGGTGGTGGATGAAATATATAACCTCCTATTTGATGTATGGATGGAGATGAGGATGCCCCAGGACTGGAATATGGCAGTGTTGTGCCCAATACATAAGAAGGGAGACAGATTAAACTGCCAAAACTGTAGAGGTATCGCTCTATTGCCCAATGCCTACAAGGTACTTTCAGTTGCAATAAATAGGAGAATTATGGCATGGGCTGAAAGAAATATTGGCGAATACCAAAGTGGCTTCCGGCCAACTAGAAGCACAACGGATCATATCTTCTCCATACGGCAGATGCTAGAGAAAGCATATGAGTACAATGTTGACCTCCACCACCTCTTCATAGATTTCTGCCAGGCCTACGATAGTCTTGACAGAAATGAACTGCTCAAAGTAATGAAAACTCTAGGGGTCCCAGAAAAGCTAGTCGGATTGAGTGCGATGACCTTGGAAAACACCAGATGTAGGGTAAAGATTCAAAATATGATATCAGAAGATTTTGAGGTGGAGAATGGTCTGCGCCAGGGAGATCCCCTCTCACCTGTATTATTTAACATAGCACTCGAACAAGCTGCGAGATCAATCAGGACCAACCCAGGAGGAACGATATGTAATAGGATGACCCAACACCTAGCGTATGCTGATGATATACTGACGTAGTGATATCAGCAAGGTCAAAAGCGGCACTTTCAGGAGCTTTGCAGGAATTTGAAGAAGCTGGGAAAAAATTGGGTCTGGTGATAAATAAGGAAAAAACCCAATATATGATTTCCACAAAAAATGATGGGCAGGAAGAGCTGAGTCATGTGCAACTGCTCCACCACAGATTTAAGAAAGTGGACAGCTTCAAATATCTAGGGGCTTTAGTGACACGAAAGAATGACATCACTGCAGAAATTAAAGCAAGAATTTCAGCAGGGAACAGATGTCTCTTTGCACTGCGAAAAGCATTAAGATTTCGAAACTTGTCACGGAGGGCAAAATTATTGATTTATAAAACAATCCTAAGACCGATTGTTACATACGCTAGTGAAACGTGGGTCCTGACACAGGAATGCGAAAAGATGCTGCAGATCTGGGAGAGGAAGGTGCTTCGGCAGATATTTGGGCCAGTATGTAATGAAGGCCAATGGAGGTCTAGAAATAATAGAGAGCTTCAGGACCTATACAATGCACCAGACCTAGTCACCTTTATTAAATCAACACGTATAAGATGGCTTGGGCACGTAGAAAGAACCCATTCTTTCTCCCAAGAAGATAGGTACCCAAAGAAGCTATTATATGGCAAACCAGGAGGCAAAAGAAGAAGAGGAAGGCCCAGGCTGCGATGGCTAGTGTATGATGTAGAGAACGATCTGCAGAGGATGGGGATCAGACAGTGGAGAGGTCGAGCTGCTGACAGGGAGGACTGAAGAGGCGTTGTTGCGGAGGCCAGGGCCCTGCAAGGGCTGTAGAGCCATGGGAAGAAGAAGATGTTCCAGTAAGTTACTGTTTGGAAAGTGAAAACTATTGTGGTTGCCTTTGAAGGAAACATTTTTATTACATCATATCTACAGGCTATTTAGGTAAGAAAATAATATATTATTAATTTATATTAAACATATTTTGGTAAGCATATATGATCTTTACTGATGCAGAAAAAAAAGATAAAAATTTCATTTACTGTTCTTTCTTGGTGTGGAAAAAAATTATCCTTTGCTTCGTGCCAATTTTTTCATAATATCAAAAAATACAGTAACTACACTTTGTAATATATAAATTTCATAGGCCGCAGACCCTTGCAACTAATTTGTTTTTATTTTTTTTCTTAACAGATCGTATAGGGATTGTTAGAGAATGCAACTATTTGAACTTTCTATTTCTATTTTTCGCCAGGTACTCTATTAGTATTATTACTTTACTATAGGATTGGTCTTGGCGTTCGGGTGGACTACCAGGGCAGCCGAGACGCTTGGTTCAAAAATTCGAAATTTGTACTTGTTGTTTGAACAAGTTGAAAAGTTAGCATAATGTTGAGTTTGTCGTAAAAATCGCTGCTATTTCGCGTTTTAACGAATTTATCGCTTTAATTCGCAAAAATATCGTTAATGCGAGGAATCAGTGTCTCTAGTAATAAGTAAGTAAAATTAACTATGCTTACATATGAATTTTTTCCAACTCAGATCTCACTTTCCGCTGATTTATAACATCTTCATCTCCTTCTTCTTTCTCCATTACATCTAAATCTAACTCGTCTTCGTCTGCACTCCCCCATTCGGAACCGGACAGTTCTGCTTCTGCCTCCAGAAAGCGTTTAGCTGCTTTTGTAGTAACCTAGAAGTATAATCCATGATTTTATATATATATAAAAAAGGAAGGAAATAGTTGGGGGTGCAGTCATATTAAACACTAAATAAGTGGGTACTTATTTTATTTTGTGCCGACGTTTCGACCCACTTTGTGGGTCATCTTCAGGGCTAAGAAAAAAAAAAGACAAAACAACAAAACCAAAATATGATAATATAAAATTATATGTAGAGTTATAGAAAAATAGAATAAAAAAGTGAGGGATATACATGAATAAAAATATTACAGAGTAAATGTACAGAAAGGTGGTGATGTAAAAATTACAAAGATAAAAGAAGGAAGTAAACAGAAAGTTTACAAAAAGAAAAAGTATAAACATCAAAGGTGAGATGTAAAATTATGGAAAAGCTAGTAGAAAATAGATAAAATATAAAATGTATGATAATAGACTCCTAGAGAGTTTACATAAGTAAAATGAAAGAAAATGTAACAAAAATGATGTCAAAGAATAAATACCGGAAAAAGAAAAGTAGAAAGTAAAGATAGAAATCTAGAGTAAAACAGGTAGAAAAATAAAATGAACATGGAAAGTAGAAAATATAAGTAAGGGGAGTTTTAAAATGTATACAAATAGAATGAAGTGGTATAAATATAAAATGTGATGTAAATTTACAAGGAACGTATAGAAATATAAGTAAAAATGTGGTTTGAGAATGGAGATGGAATATGAAATTATAAAATGTGATGTTAAATAATAATGAACTCATTATTATTACACATTTATATAAATGGTGACTCCTTTCCTGATCATTTGGAATTAAATAAATTGTTTTATATTTTAAAGTACCAACTTTACCTTTGTGTACTCAGCTTCCTCCTCATCTTCGACAAATTCAACAGCATCTTCTTCATCTTCACCGGATAATACTATTTCATCATTTTCATTTTCAATATTGGCCATCCCTTCATCCTCACTATTTTCAGATTCATTAGGATTTTCACCATCATCAGCTTCAGCTTCATCATCACCATCAACGTCATCTTCATCTTCATCATCTGTTCCATTAGAAAATAAAATTAAAACAATTATATATAAACAATTCCAATAATTATAGTTTGCCAACAAACTTCTTTGTTAAGTTAAGGACAAATATTTTATTTTTATTTTGAAGAGAAAAGATTTGGCCCTGGCCGGGATTCGTACCCGGGTCGTCCGCCTCTCTGTGGTAGCGCTCTTATCATTTGAGCTACTAGGGGTCGCCTTTCAGTTAGGACAAATACATCTCCGACATAATCAAAACCCACACTGGCAAAACACAACACAACATCTGCAACTCCAAACAATTTTTAGACACTATCATAACATCCTGGTAAGCTTCGACGTCAAGTCGCTTTTCACCAAAGTCACTGTCGATGAAGCCCTGAACCTTATGAAAAATCTTCTGAGCGAAGAAGAGTACCGACTGGCGGAGATATGCATGAAGGAAACATATTTCCTGTTCAATGGGCAGTACTATAAACAAATGGAAGGTACAGCCATGGGATCATCATTGAGCTCACCCACAGCGGACCTGTACATGGAACACTTCAAACAGAAGGCACTCTCAACCACAGCACAAAAACCTGAATATTGGTTCAGATATGTGGACGACACCTTCTCCATCTGGAAGCACGGAAAAGATGCACTGGACAGATTCTTACTCCATCTAAACATCATCCACCCCTAACATACAATTCACCATGGAGCAGGAGAAGGATGGGAAACTTCCCTTCCTGGATGTCCTGGTCGAGAAGAAAGGAAACCACCTTGGACACACTGTTTACCGTAAACCTACATATACAAATACCTCCATGCCACATCACACCACCATCCGTTTCAGAAGGAAGGAATCATCAACACTCTACTCAACAGACCGGAAATGATGTTGACTTACGTCATTATATTATTAATAATTTTTTGTTAATTGTTTTAATTTTTAAATATTTTTATTTTGAAGATAAAAGATTTGGCCCTGGCCTAATCTGGCCAGGATAAATAAATATTTTAAAATATTTAAAAATTAAAACAATTAACAAAAAATTATAAATAATATAATGACGTGTCAACAAGATCCATATTAAAGTAATGTTCAATGCACATTCTTCTTCGTGTATACATTGCAAAATTACGAGAACACGGGGATATGGGATTGGTGAAGAGAACGGATTTGTCCTGACTGAGAGGCGACCCCGGGTAGCTCAAATGGTAACAGCGCTGCCAGGGAGAGACGAATGACCAGGGTTGGAATCCCGGGCAGGACCAAATCTTTTATCTTCAAAATAAAAAAATTAAAACAATTAACAAAAAATTATTTAAAAAATTTATTTTAATGCTTGAAAAGGATAAAATTTCAACTGAAATTATCATTACTATATATTTTTAAATACACAAGGTTATCTAAAACTATTAAAAAATATATATTGCAAGATTTAATTGTATTAGTAATTTATAGTACAATATTTTAGATATATAACTTCATTAAGAAACATAATAATATTAAAAAGATAATTTAATCTACTGGCTAACCAAATACAACAATAATAGATACCTGAAAAGGTTAGTTTGGATTTATTCTTCTTTTTAATAGTGATTTCCTCATCAGATTCTTCTTCATCATTTGCAAATGGTTCACTAAGAAAAATAAAAATAAAATATAGCTAAACCATAACTACAATTTATTTACTATGAATGAAGAAATATGCTAATTATTATTTAAATTTTATATAAAGAAAAATATTATTTACTTACTTTGCAGCTTTACTAATATCGTCGATGGAAAAAGTTTCTTCTTCATTAATTTTGGAAGGAGTAAAAGAATTTTCTTTATTTTTTATATTTGTATCAAGTTGAGTAAAAGATAAATCATTCTGTTCCAGATCATTCAAATTGATGGGTTGTGATGTAAACCCACCCGAACAAAGGGCCATTAAATCGTCATTTTTTTGTGAACCATTACCTTCCAGACCTAAAAAATAAAATACAAATAAATAATAAAACTTCAGAATTCATGGTTTTAGATAGTTATTTACTAACAAATATTTAAAAAAATTACCTGTTTCCAAAGCAGGATGTTCCTGTAAAAAACAAAAAATAAATGAATAAAACTAAATTTACCACTTACTAAATTAATTTCTTTAGCATATAAACAGTTTTTTTAAATATTATATCAAGTTTATAAGACGAAAACTGTTGTTTTTCGTATTAACTATTTATTCCAAAACGACTATTTAAAAATAAATTGCATATTAAATATTTATAGTTTTGTATTTCATTTACATAAATTATAATGTATATTTTAATAGTTAATTAAAAATCACCTCGTCCTTATCAACAAGTGAAGCTAGATCAACACTGGCTGCGTCAGAATATTCATCAGCATCAGAACCTACCTCATTGTCAAGGACTTCTTCTTCTGAAAGTATAAATTAATAAATAATAATATAATAAGCATATTTCCAGCATGAAATAGAGATAAGGATCTTGAGGAGAATCTATGGGCCTCAAGAAGAAACCAAAATAAGAATCAGAGTACTAAGATTCTACGGGCACATGGTAAGAATCGTCCAAGGGAGACTAAACAAGAAAGTCTTTGACAAAATCCATGAATACAAAAGCGTAGGAGGGTATGTAAAACAAATGAGAGAGGAAACAGAAAAGTTAAAAATAACAGATAAAGATTGCCTACTTAAAAAACAGAATGGTACTATGTGGTTAAAAGAAAAGAAACAAAGGTAAGCAGAAATGATGAGAAAACACAAGGAAAAAAGAAAAGTAATGTTATTCAGGTGGTCTTAAAAGGCCATTTTGTGTAAAAAAAAAAATATAATAAGTTCATATTAAATAGGTGAATAAACGAAAAAATTATATTTATTATAAATATAAAAAATATGAATGCAATCGAGATTAAAGAAATTTGGAACAAGAATGATTCTTGAAAAAAAAAACTACATTGCAGTTAAACTAAAGTATATGTATTTAGTTCAATGAAATAAAATGGTTTTGTAGAGAAAAGTGCAACTTTTTAATTTGACAAAAATCAAATAGAAAGGATCAATGTTAAAGATTAAAATGGTAAAATTCATTCACTATTTTTTTTAGTATTAAAACATAAATAAACCAACTAACTGAGGAATTCTAACCATTTTCAGATTCTTCAGCTTCTTCGTCAACAAAAGGATTCTTTTCTTTGACATCGTCTTTAATTACATCATCTTCAATCTCTGAATCACTTTCAGATTCTTCTGTTGGTTCTTCTACTTCTTCCTCATAATCAGGTTTTTCATCTGAAAAAAAGAATAAATAATACAAACAAGGATAAAATATAGTAATAATTATTTTATGTTTTATGTTACATATAAATTTTAACATTTAAAATAATTACCTTCTCCAAAAATTTCTTCTTCATTTATTTTATACTCTTCTAAACGTTTAGCGAATTGTTGTTCTCTACACTGTGCAATTTTGTTTCGAAGTGTTGCTTTTAATTTCATCCTAGTTTCTCCAGGTTTCGAAGTATCGCCTACTTTAATTTTTAAACTCTCTTCTTTTCTTTTAATTTCCAATGTTTCTTCCTTGATGTTGACTATTTCACCGTTTTCATTTACCTCACTAATAGCCACACTATAAAATGAATCAATTCGAAATTTATTATATTTCAACTGTAATGACGAGTTAATGATAGCTTTCTTTAATACACATAATAAATTAAATAGCTAGCAGAGTAATGTTAACCTTCATAAGATAATATTTTGAGCTAAAAACCACCCAAAAGATTTTTGATTGATAGATAGAATTTAGTATAGTAGAATTAATCAAAATATTTATTTAAGCAAAACAAAATAGTAAAATCGAAAAAAAAAATATATATGTTCACATCAATTCAACAATATATCTATTTTCCTCCTGCTATATATACCTGGGGCTTACTCATCCTCTGCTGACTAAATTCAAGACACTCCATGGGTTGTAGTACAGGTTTTGTTTTTAAATATAAATATGGGCAGATTAATCAATTCAACAAAACCTACTTGCCTCGCAATATATAGATTAAATGTTGTAGTCATAATTTTCACAATGTACAGAATTTGAATCATAATAATAAATAATTTAAGTATAGAATTAAAAAAAAAAAATTGAACTTACACAACATTTTCTTGAACTTTCACTTTTGGTTTCAGAGTGATATGTTTCATAAACCTCGAAATCAGTTTTACTGCTCCAGGTTTTTCAGGAGAATTCTCAAAGTCTATTACTTCATCGGGTTGACCACTTAGTTTAGGAATTGTGCTTAACATGACATCAAGTTTAAATCTGTTACTTTTGTTTAAAGTTTTCTGTTCATCATTCTTATGAGCACCGATGAGTTCAGAGTTATTCTCAGGTTCAAGATTCTTCAAATCATCAGCAGGGCAGGATTGTTCAGAAAAGTCATATTTTTTCGATGGTTCAGGTGAAGTAAAATCCTTATTTAGAATTATTGAATTATATTCAATACTTTCTTCTACTGATGAAGTCAAAACATCGTCTTTTTCAGACAGGATTACTTTACTAGCATTACTAATGTCGCAAAATATACTCTCACTCTCGATAATTAATTCATTCTGAGGTGATTTTTGTATTTCTGTTATTTCAGATTGTTTTAGACTTGTCTCAATAACACTATGATTTATTAGGTCTACTTTAATTTCAGAATGGCTGATTATTTCTCGAATATCCTGACTAGTTTTATTTTGAATATCTTGTGATTCTGTTTCAGTATAATGAACGCATAATTCCAGAGAAGACTCTTGGATAAGTCTGTCATTTTCAGTTGTTGGCTTATTATCTTTGTCATCAGTTACTTTGACAAGAGAAACAGAAGAAGCTTCACCATCACTTGCATCACTTTCAGACTTGTAGAAAGACTCGGTTGTTTTTTCTCTTTCTTCGATTTTTTCCCTAAAAAAACAACAAAATTATTAAAATGCTTAATGTTTTATTTACAAAATTGTCAACATACCCAACTCTCCCATAACATTAAATATCAAAAAAATTCATTTCATAATGATTAAAAAGAATGAATAAAAATATAGACTAACCAAACTTTGCTGAGCTCTTCAGTTGATGTCTTTAGTGGTACAACTGGTAAAGATTTCCTTCTATCTAAAAATTCCGACAGACTTCTCTGCTTAGGACGATGGTAAGGAAGCGAAATTCGAGATTGACGAACCAGTCTCTGAGTTTCACTACGAATTTCCTCAATAGCTGTTTGCTTGGATTTTCTTTGTAAATTCTAAAAATTATGATAAAAAAAAAATTAATATTACAAAACTTAAGACAATGAATATAAAGATATTTAATTATTGGATTGAATATGGCTTAAAAGGACCCAATTCAATCGTTTAACTTATTAATTATTTTGAATAAAATACTAAGGCCATGATTTATAATAGAGATCCTTCAAAATTATTAGTTAATAATAAAACTGGATTTAAGGACTTCTTTCTTCATTAGTATTTAAATTATATCATGTTTCATTCACACAATAAAAACCTTTATCCAGGCATTTATGTTTTCAATAAAACGTTTCGACAATTACATGTCATTTTCAATTATCCACATAAACAATTTTTTGTATCCTTCCTTCTTTGTCAACAACTTGAAAAAGTTACAAAAGGACCATGGAGGATAATTGACCTCTAAGTAAAACATTTTAAACAGTACAAGTCATAAATATCTTTTTTTTATTTATTGTCATTGCTACTGTTTAAAATGTTTTACTTAGAGGCCAATTATCCTACATGGTCCTTTTGTAAATTTTTCAAGTTGTTGACAAAGAAGAAAGGATACAAAAAATTGTTTATATGGATAATTGAAAAGTGACATGTAATTGTCGAAACATTTTATTAAAACCATAAATGACTGGAATAAGGTTTTTATTGTGTGAATGAAATATTAGATTAATTTCAGTCCAGTTTACATCATTTTAAAAATAAAAATTATATCATATCTAAACAAATAAAAAAAAAAAAACCTGTACCACTATGACCCGTGAACGAGTCTGGAGGTTCAGTACATGGTTGACACTGTACTGTTTCATGGACAACGGTTCTGCAAGGTGACTTGTCCTAGGTTACGCTCAACCACCAGGTTTCCCCCCCTTATTATGGGTACCCTATTTTTATAATATTTTATAGAGGCTGGGTGAGCCCCAGGAGGGTCCTAGATCCTATATGATCCATCTCCGGCTGCAAACAGACTAAATAAAAGTAACTGCCCACAGCGGGATTTGAACCAGGATTTCCGGCAAGGCAACTCAGTGCTCAACCACTGAGCCACTCCGCTCCCTATCTAAACAAATAAAAATGTTTAATAGATAATTAAAAATATGACAAAAATGATCTTACTGAAGATTCTCAATTAACAAAATTGATAATTGTATAATGTTGTAGCAAAGGGATATATACATCCTGAATGAGCTAGTTCAAAACAACTATTCAGGAACCGTCACAGTAAAAGGTTTTAATGCCTGATAGTTTAGTAAACGATGAAAGGATGTACAATGTTCAGTTTACTGTTAACTGTCAATCCCCAATAATTAATTTACAAGTTTCAGACATAATACAATCACCTCCATACACAGTAAACAACTAATTTAAACCACTGTGCTTGTACATGGTGAAATATATCTCATCTCTACTCTTTATAGTAACCAAACATGTTCAATGTTCTGGATTATTACATCATTCCCCATCTTAATCGTAAATTAAGATGTAAAAAGAATGAACCAGGACTCATATTCTTGAAATAAATACGCCCTTAATTAACTATTCTACCAAGAACGACTTTTCCCTTTTCTATTATAGTACATTAAAAGCTAATTATATTTAACTAATATAGTAAACAGTGTCATTTTCAAATGTTCATACAAATTGTTTATCTAAATTTTGTTTGCTTTTATAATTATCCACCCTCCATTCTCTTTACTAACAATAAATCAACTAACATTTCTCTTAGCTTTGTCCTTTTTTTCTTTCCTTTTCTTCTTGGAATGGTCAACATTTTCTTCCAGTTCATGGTCACTAACTTTAACTTGCCCTTCATCAGAGGATCCTTCAGCATCATATATATCACTGTCTAAAAACTGAAAAAAAAAAGAATGTATATTTAAAATAATTAAACTTAATTCATAGTGACAAGTTTATGTTATGTGTATATTATATTTAATTTATTTATATATTTAATGATATTTTGGTTCACTAAACATTTCAATCATGTCACTTTTTGCCCACTAATAAACATCTTATTGTCAATCACTACTAGAATGGAAAATATTGAGTCAAATTTTCTATTGATTTAAATAAATCTGTGGAATTAAGACAACTGGGACAAACTCTACAAAGGGCCTCCTCGCAAAGGCCAGCCTCAGATTAACGACTAAGGTAGCTTCCAATATTGCCGAAGGATGTCATGTTCTAGAAAAAGGTTTTTACACACTGGAAAAGAAGCTTAATGCACTGAATGTTCGAATTAACATATCAAAATGCAAAATCATCCCGTTCACTAAAAAAAGAAAACTCAACCTAACTCAACTAACCATTTGCACGGACAGAGGTATAATAGAAACCACTAATACAATCAAATTCTTAGGGGTACATCTTGACACGAAACTCACGTTCAAAACGCACATACAAAACACATACAACAAAGCAGCAAATAGCCTAAACATTATCAAATCAATAGCAGGGGTCACCTGGGGAGCCCATCCCCACAATTTACTTACGGTATACAAAACCATGGTCAGATCGATAATAGACTATGCATCTGTAATATACAATGAGTCCAGCTCACCACTAATTAAAAAACTAGACACAGTACAAAACAACGCGTTAAGGATTTGCTTAGGAGCTTTTCGCACTAGCCCCACAAATGCGCTGCTAGCCGAAGCAGGGGAGATGCCTCTTCAATTACGAAGGGAATGGGTTACAAAAAAGTTTCTATTAAAAGTAGCTTCAAACAGTACCCACCCTCTATACGAAGCAGTTCTGAACGACGCCATACTAATTCCAAAAGCCCGCACCATAGCCCAAGAAATGAGACATATGTTTAATTCACTTTCCACCTCTGCCGGACCACTTGACTTATGCACTCCCTTTCCAAAGTCACAAACCACCATCAAAACCAACCCCAAGTTGAATCTATCAGACTCCTCGAAATCACATTATTCATCAATAGCTCTAAGACAAAAAACTCTTGCAATATTATCTGAAAAATATAAAAGCCATCATAAAATATATACCGACGCGTCAAAAGATAAAAACAAGGTTGCTATTGGAATATATGATGCAGATTCCAACCAGAAATCATCAATGAACCTCCCCACAAAATTCAGTATATACAGTGCCGAATTATATGCCGTTACTGAAGCCTTCAGGTTAGCCAATAGATCATACAAAAATACAAAAATAGTCATCTTAACAGACTCCGCTTCGGTATGCAAAACTCTTAAAAACATCCATCGACAGCACATTTCATCATACCTAATAAACGATATAATACAGGTGGTCAATGGTACATCAAATAAATTCACAGTTCAGTGGGTACCTGGGCACGTTGGTCTGTACGGAAACGAATTGGCAGACAAACTCGCAAAACAGGGGATAGAAGGGCCAAAGAACGCTAAGTTACCTTTACAGGAGGTTGTTAGGTGGATTAAACAACAACAAGTTAGCGAATGGCAAGATAGGTATGCCTGGGAATCGAGAACGAAAGGTAGGGACCACTACGCCATCCACCCGACCGTAAGTCTGCGCCCATGGTTCTCTAATACTACCTTCATGCTAAACAGAAAGCAAATAGCGATAATCACTAGGCTTAGAATTAACCATGGTCGCACGAATCGCGGACTTACAATGATTAAAGTAAAAAAGAACGAGAAATGTACGGAATGTAAAATTGTCGAAGACCCAATCCATGTCGTCGCCAAGTGCAAAAAATACAACGACAAACGGATCAAATATCCCGACATTCAAAATGACATGGTCTTTCAAAATAAATTCAAAATTTTGGACAGAAGCCTTTTAGAGTCCTTATGCCGGTTCTTGAACGAATGCGATATTGATTTTTAAAAGTTAAATTAACTAGGGTAGTGTCAAGTATATGAATACGGGCTGTATAGGACTTCAAAGGAAGCCTTTAGCCAACAAAAAAAAAAAAAAAAAAAAAAAAAAAAAAAAAAAAAAAAAAAAAAAAAAAAAAAAAAAAAAGGTAGCTTCAGCTTCATCTA
Source organism: Troilus luridus (assembly GCA_964056705.1). NCBI lineage: Eukaryota > Metazoa > Arthropoda > Insecta > Hemiptera > Pentatomidae > Troilus > Troilus luridus. The sequence continues at coordinate 66,016,641 of OZ057417.1, forward strand.
TTCTTCCTGCAACATATGGCGCAGCGAAACGTCAGGGAAGAATTTGATGACACAGTCCAAACCAGAAGAAATACTTGACGAATGGATTATAAATTTTGAACGTGGCAGAGATAATTTCATTTTTGTTACTTTGTAGGGTTTATTTCTATTTAGCTTGTGATTAAAACCAAATTAGTAAAATGTGTTTCTACTTCTACACTGAACTGCCAAAATGGTTCAAAGCATTTTCAATGGAACTTGCCTAAAAAGTCTCCTTGAAGCTCTAAACCTTCCACAGAAATAATGTAAAAATAGAAAATAATTTTATTTAAGGCATAACTCAATAAGCATATATTTTACAAGGGTATACAGAATAGAATTTTAAAAATATATTAGATATCATGTTGATTTAGGCATTATGAATTTGTTTGTTTGTGTCCTGGGGTTTTGGGGGTGTAGAACATCTAGGTCATCAACGCCCGTTGGTTATTAAGCTTTAGGTCTTGCCATGGTAACCCACCTATCCAGGTCCGAGAAAGAACGAAGCAAGAGGCCCTAAGGGGCCGGCCGAAGTCCAGAAGGCGCCCAGGTCCCACAAGTCAAGTGGTGGTTATATTGTTATTTAGGACACGAAGAATGGTCAGAGGATGTGGATAAAAAACATGTTAACCACCTAACTACACTAAGGACATTAGTACAATCCACTAATGTTTACAATCGATTATTCATGGAAAAGTCCAAATCCTCTCAGATCCTCGGAGCTAACATGCTCTGTGGGACAAGTGGCGCCTCCATAGCCCCCAGCACCACGCGGGCCCGCACCAGTGAGCTTCGTTTTAGTCTATGTATAGGTTATATATCTACTTTGCTGTAGTAGATAATAAGTGATGATAACAACACTTAGTTATTTACTGGAAATTAACTTGGAGCAAGGTGTGTAATACATATACATTATGCATTTTATAACTTATCAGATATTTAAGTAAACTGTTAAATAAAACTTTACCTTATTTTTGATAGCAGCATCAGGCTCTTCGATATTATCTTCATTTGATTTCTTGGGTTTATCGATTCCCCAAACATCAACTGTATCATTAGAATTGTCATTGGTAGCTTTCTTATCGCCATCATCAGATTCAGAATCACTAACATGTCGCTTTTTAATCAAACTCTTCTTTTTAAAATTAAGTTCATCCTCTGATGAAGAATCATTAACTTCCATTTTCTCATTAGAAAACTGAAAAATACATTAATTTAAGATAAAAAGGAAAAATTAAGACACTATATTAAATACTCTTTTAGGTTTCCACAGCCACTATTTATACAAAATACTTTAGTGGTATCTTCTGGTGATATAGACTGTGTCGCTAACTTTTTCGCCAACGTTTTGCCAGACATGCTGCTGACTTCTTCAGGGCAGAAAAGAGAATCTCTTTTCTTCTCTTTTCTGCCCTGAAGAAGTCAGCAGCATGTATGGCAAAACGTTGGCGAAAAAGTTAGCGACACGGTCTAAACCAGAAGATACCACTAAAGTATTTTGTACAATATTAAATATTTAAAAAACAATACATATTGATAAAGAAAATAAACAATTTAAAATATATGGAAATATAGTAAATAATTTTGATATGTAATGATTCTCCATGACCAATTTCAAATGCAATGCAAATAGATTAATCTAAAATTATGAATAATAGTCCAGGATCCATGGTCCATTTTTGCACTTGATTACTATCAAGCTGAATCTTCGTAAATAGCTTCGTTTCGATAAGAGGCCCAACAATTTCCTGTGTGAAAATTCTCGACTGTGGTAGCTAACAGAGGTAGCAAGGATAAAATATGTCGATTCGATGATTCTCAAAAATTTATTACTAACTGGGTTTTTTTTTTGTTAAATGTCAAGATAATTATCTAAATTATTTGAAAAAATATTTATCCTACAAAATGTATGGTTTGATCAAAGAGTCCCCTCCTTCCAACATGTATCGATAAGGAGGTCATAAAAAATTATTACTAACCAGCTGATTTTTTTTTACTTCTTCTTTTTTGACTTTGTTATCGATAAATATTGGAAGGAGGGGACTCTTTGATCAAACCATACATTTTGTAGGACAAATATTTTTTCAAATAATTTAGATAATTATCTTGAGATTTAACAAAAAAAACCCAGTTAGTAATAAATTTTTGAGAATCATCAAATCGACAAAATTTATCTTTGCTACCTCTGTTAGCTACCACAATCGAGAATTTTCGCACAGGGAATTGTTGGGCGTCTTATTGAAACGAAGCTTTTCACGAAGACTCAGCTTGATAGTAATCAAGTGGAAAAATGGACCATAGATTCTGGACTATAACGAGAAAATGTCTAAAAATAAAGCACTCAGCTTGGATATAAACTCTAAATACTACGAATGTTCTTTCTAAATGCGAGGACCCAATATTTAACTTAGAAAACTAATTATTCTCATCTTCTTGAGAAATATTTCGATTGAATGAATCGAAACTGAAAACCTCTCATAATCAAATATTTATATATGATGGTAAAATGAGATTATGTAGTTCTTATATCACCAAATTTTAATTTAAGACAATGATTAAGAAGGCCTGTAGTAAAACATTTGACTGTATAAATTCTTTGCAGCGTTAACCCTTACATGGACACATACCTATCTAGTACCATTATAAACAGCAATTTCTAGTCTATAAGGTCCACCACCCTATGTCATCTGTTGGAGTCACTTTGACTACCCACATTATTTGATAAAAAGGAGTTTTGAAAATGATTGTGGTCTGCCTTAGCAATATACATTAATATAGCATCTCCGGGAATTTGGGTTCTACTTAGTTCCTACAAAAACCTCCTATTTTTTTGTTGAAAAAGTAACACAAAAAATATCAAAAAGCCTACTGATGATATCTATGCCTTAGTACCAACCTCTAAGCAGATTGGCATAGACATTAATGTATTCTACACCCAAGGAGGATACCTCTCCTCCCAAAACTCCTAGTAACTGTAAATATCCCAACAGATCTATCAGCTTCTTAATAGAAAATTAGTTTAGCTACGCTGAAAATGGTATACATTTGATAACCTATTTCCATTTGCATTGTCAGTTCCTTGAATATTATTTTCTAGAATAATTCTAATAGAGAGAGATTACAGTAATATTTTAAAATTGTCTAAATATCATACCTAAAAAATTCTATATTATTTATGATTCACTTGAGTTCAAATTATAATGATTAACTCAAGTATAAAGATTTTCTATTCTATTTTTACTCGAAAAATAGACCAATTATTCTTATATATTGGTATGTGATACTGAATTGTTTTGAAACCATCATAAGGACGGATAGATCGAAACAGACATTCAAGATAAATAGGAAAAACATTCTTAGTACCTAACAGTAAAGTTTTTACTAATAGAATAGAATGAATTGACCAGTGAAGATATTGATATTAATTAAGCAAAGTTAAAACCAATTTCTTAAACCATACAACTAAATTCTTAAAAGAGATAGCTCTTTATTTACATACTACATTCCTAAGGCTATATTACTCATATACAGATATCAATTTCATTTGTATCACTAAATATATATAAGTAAAAATATATATATAGTTTATGACACATATAAATTAAAATGAGATTATGGTCAATAAGTTGATTCAAATTAATTGAATACATATACTAATGTATACAATTCAGTATAAATCTTAAAGAGCTACTTAAACACTCCAAATATTAGGAATAAATAAAATTCATGTATTTATCAATACAGGTATTATTTTTATATACCTGGTTATCCTCTGTTTCGTCATCAACTACACTTTTTTTAATTGTTGAACTATCATCATCACCATCTGAATCAATTATCCTACCACATCTAGGTCCTTTTAAGATTTTTGCAGATGGAACTTCTTCATTTTCTTCTGAGTCATATTCCTTATTGTCAATAATTTCCATTTTTTAAAATAAAAAGTAAAAAAAATTCAAATTATTTTTAAAACAAAGCACAGTAACTAAGCTATGACTAGTTAAAATCCTTAAAACTTTCAGCTAAAACGTTCTCGTAATCTCGACTTTTGTAAAGTCTTGTAAACTAATATAACTTTATTAAAAACAAAAAACAAGTCACTATTATTAATAACTATACAGATAAACACATAGATGTACTGTAGAATAACTTCTACTGTACCCGCCAAAACTCATTGAACTCGCGGGTTATTTAGTTAGCATTATATAGGAGGATGTGTTTTTAGTTTACTAAATTATTAAAGTTTAAAAATAAATAAAATGATTTTCATTTTATTCTTATATTTTTTACGGTTATAAAAACATATAAAGATAGTGACAGTTTTTATTTGGATAAACTACTTTTTTTACCATATTTATGTTTTGACTTAGTTAAATTAATTACATATCTTAAGAAATTTAAAACATTGAAAAATTTATTTCGTACTAATATTCCTCAATGTTGCACTTTTAGTTTTTGATAAAAAAACAACTCTTGAAATGCCAATGGCCAATGGGTTCATTGTAAACTGTTGTTTTGGTTATGTTTTAGTTATTATTTTGTTACCCCTCTAGGCTAGGACGTGGCTGAGATATTTATTTGTTGTATTTAATTGTTTTTGTTATCTAATTTAAATTTTATTAAGCCTCGGATTTAGAAAATAAAATGCTACGCTTTCTAAGCCGAAAGAAAGGTAGAAATGGCCAAAAAACCTCGACACATTACAAATCCGATCATCACCGAATGTTGGGAAGTAACAAAAATGTTCAGTGCAAAGTTTTATTATTAGATGGTACAGATTTATCCATTGATCTATCGGTAATTTTGAATATTTTAAAAATTAACTATTGTGTTAACTCAGCACTACATTTATGTTTCTATTTTTTTAATTACAGAAAAAAGCAATTGGTAGTGATCTTTATGAACAAGTATTTTATTCATTAGATCTCATTGAAAAAGATTATTTTGGATTACAGTATACAGATGCAAACAATGTTCAGGTAAGATTGTTAAGATTTTATATTTATACTCGAGTTTTATTTATACCTGTCAAAGTTGATAATGTTTCATTTGGTTTTAGCATTGGCTTGACCCCACCAAGGCTATTAAGAAACAAGTTAAAAGTAAGTTTAACATCTAATTTTATTAAATTTTAAAGTTAATTATTATTTTTTTTAATTTGTGTATTTTTTTTTTAGTTGGCCCACCTTTCACTTTAAGATTAAGAGTTAAGTTTTATTCTTCGGAACCAAATAGCTTACGAGAAGAATTGACAAGATATCAATTTTTCCTACAGTTGAAGCTAGATATTTTAGATGGAAAACTGGAATGTCCAGAAAACATTGCTGTCGAATTAGCAGCATTAGCATTACAATGTATAGTTATAGTGTTAATTATGAAATATTTTATTGTTTTGATGAATGTTCATTATTAATATGTAACATGTTGATTGACCTTAGCTGAACTTGGTGATTATGAGGAAGCATACCACACTCCTGCATTTATATCTGAATTTAGATTTGTCCCTAACCAAACTGAAGAAATGGAATTGTTGATTCTCGAAGAATTTCAGAAGTGCAGGTACCTTTTCATACTAATCATAATTAAAATAGTTGAAATAGAGTTTTGACTATACATTTGTTCATAACTATATATATTAGTTTTGGTGGTATATAATTTGCAATAAACCCATTACATTCATTGATTTCTAATTTATTCAATGTTATTACATCTTTTCCTTAATATTGATGAATTTTATCGTGGATGTTAGTTCTATCTAAGTACTTTCTATTTTATCTTTTGGCATAATTTTGGCACGACAAATACATACTTTTCTGTAGTTGTGTAATGCATTTTAAATTAATTGGGTTTGGTCTATAATATCTGCTAACGAATTTTGTGGATAATGTTTAATGTGGGTATATTATAAATATAAGTAAAACTGATCTCTACAAAATGTTTGAAACTCTCAAAATTGTTTATTTTATAGTTTCGAAGGAATTTTTTTTTTTTTATGTTTTTGCTTTGAAAGTCCTGAGAAATGTTTTTTGAAATTAAGTTTTATTTTTATTTAAAGTTTTTCTGGTACTTGTGTACTAACGCCACCACCGGTAAACGGCAATCTTCTGTGCATGAGCAAGCAGTTATATTTCTAACAGTTATCTTGGATAACGTTTTTAAATATTTTTATTGGGGTTATAATTTAAATTTTTTAAAATAATCATCAACAATTAAGAATTGTAGTTTAATAATAATAATAATAATAGAATTGAAGTTTAAAATAATCATTTACAAAAAAAAGTATTCAATCGGAATTCGGTGGAAAATGGGCCAATATACAGTTTAACATAGATTAAACAAAACTTCTTCTATTTTTGGCATATCCCAATTACGCATTTTCGTAGCACTAAAAATCAGCAAACAACAACTCCAGAACAAATCAGCAAACAAAGGACAATGAATCTGCAAAAAATATGCCATTCACTGTTAGAAATATAACTGTTATAAAATATTATTGCTTGCGCATGTCTAGAAGATTGTCCTTTACAGTTAGTACACAAGTACCGTTTTTCTTTCAAGTAAAACTTAAAAAAAAAAAATTTTAGAATACACAAAGGAAGAAATTATAAAAACAATGTAATAGAAGAAAATTGGAGTGAATATAATGGTGTTATGGTTTATTGTTAAAATAATATATACTTTTGTTGAGTCATGAAACAACAAACTTCTTCAAGATTTTTTTTTTGTTTTTTTTAGAGGGCTTACTCCAGCACAAGCGGAAACAAATTATCTAAACAAAGTAAAATGGCTGGAAATGTATGGAGTTGACAATCACATTGTTTTGGTATGATGAGTTAAATACAAATATGTTTTATGCTTTCAAAGTGTTGTAACTAGCATAAATTTTGCTTTTAATTTTTAAACAGGGTAAAGATGGCTGTGAATATTCGCTTGGGCTTACTCCTACTGGAATTTTAGTATTTGAAGGGACCCAAAAAATTGGGTTATTTTTTTGGTATTTTCATTAATTTTACTTAATATTTCTTTTTTTATTGTTTGATAGTTTTTATTAATAGTTTGTTATTTATTTCTAGGCCTAAAATTGGTAAACTAGATTTTAAAAAGAAAAAATTGACTTTAGTAGTAGTTGAAGATGACGATATGGGTCGTGAACAAGAACACACTTTTGTTTTTAGGTATATAATTTATTAGTTACATTTAACATGTTATGCATTATTTTTTGTAGTTTATTCATATTAAGACGTGTTTGTCTAAATGTGATATAGTGCTCACTGTATCTCCTTAGAATCGTTCATTCTATTATAACACTATGGTATGATCAAGTATACTTGTTGTCATCTTACTTCCTCAATCTTTTATAAAACCAATTAAGACTGCCAGGCGCATTTTTCATGGTTTTACCAAGGCGCCAACGTGATTTTGCATATTATTTGTAGTAAATTAAGTGAGTTATAATATCATGTTTGACGCATTTTTCATGGTGGGGGTCATCGGTGACCCCCACGGTGCTGTAGACAATTTTTACGATTGTCCTTTATTAATTCCGAGCAATCGTGCTTCGGTTGCTAAGCGGCTATTTTTTGCATTTTATATCTTTCATTTAATTTTTTATTTATCCCTCATAAATGTGCCTTCAAAGGAAGATTATTCATGTAGGATAGAAATAGTTGGGGGTGCAGTCAAAAATGTACACAATAAATAAGTGGAAACTTATTATATTTTATGTGTGCCGACGTTTCGACCTACTTTGTAGGTCATCTTCAGGGCCAATAGGAGTGGCTACTCGGTGCAAAAAGTAACTGGCTCACAGTGGAACGAGCGTTAGGGAGGACTGGACATTCATTAATATCTCCGCTTCTGGTTCTCCTAGAATAAGGCTATTGGTACAGTTTTAAAGCTTTTTGAATGGACTATTTAATTATATGATAAACAGGATCAGATCTTTTAAGGGAAACATGTAAAAATTCTCGATTTGATATTTCGATGTTATATAATTTATTATCTAACATTGTACCATTTATTGTACCTATATACTACGAGAATAGGTACAATACAGTATTCTATGGAAAGACATATACATAGGTATTAAATAAAGCTATACAAAGGAAAAAGTAACAAACCAAAAAATTGTATTATTAAACAAAATTAATATAATAATTGATAATTACTTTTGTTAGTTAATATACTAGGTATAATTGGTACATCAAAATTATAATAAATGTGGTGCCTATATAAAATTGCTTTATTTAAATAACGGATCAGAATTAAACCAAAATTAACAGCTTAATTTTAATTAGGATTTGTTTTTCTATATTCTAAGTAACAATAAGTGATTGTGCTTCTGGTAATAAATCACGTTTAATGTTTATTATATTTGGTCTAAGAGTGGAAATTAAAGGATCCGAATTTAGTAACAAATTATTTAAAACATCTCTATTGTTTGATTGCCTTGAGGTTTTTCTGGCATGAAACACTCTGAAATTTCGGAATAACTTGCGATTTGCTTCTTGAGCATCTTCTGACAATTTTCCAATAGGTACTATAGCATTTTTGGCTATCAGCGTTCCGTACCCGAGCAGCTTGTGTACGGTGACTGGCATATAATACCAGCCATATAGAGATAGATATAATTGTGCTGTCTCTTTCTTGTATGCTTCAAAGTTATCAAAGTTTATGAATAAGGAAGGAAATAGTTGGGGGTGCAGTCAAATTAAACACTCAATAAGTGGGTACTTATTTTATTTTGTGCCAACGTTTCGACCCACTTTGTGGGTCATCTTCAGGGCTAAGAAAGAAAACCGACAAAACAACAAAACTATAAAAATACATTACAGTACCAAGAATATGATAATATAAAAATATCTGTAGAGTAATAGAAAATTAGAACAAAATAGTGAGGGATATATATGAATAAAAATATTAAAGAGTAAATGTACAGAAAGGTGGTGATGTAAAAATTTCCAAGATAAAAGAAGGAAGTAAACAGAAAGTTTACAAAAAGAAAAAGTATAAACATCAGAGGTGAGATGTAAAATTATGGAAAAGCTAGTAGAATATAGATAAAATATAAATTGTATGATAATAGACTCCTAGAGAGTTTACGTAAGTAATATGGAAGAAAATGTAACAAAAATGATGTCAAAGAGTAAATACCGGAAAAAGAAAAGTAGAAAGTAAAGATAGAAATCTAGAGTATAACAGGTAGAAAAGTAAAATGAACATAGAAAGTAGAAAATATAAGTAAGGGAAGTTTTATAATGTATACAAATAGAATGAAGTGGTATAAATATAAAATGTGATGTAAATATACAAGGAACATATAGAAATATAAGTAAAAATATGGTTTGAGAATGGAGATAGAATATGAAATTATACAATAGTGATGTTAAGTAATAATGAACTCTTAAATAATATCATATGATGGATCCCAAAGAGCTAATGGGAGAAAAAGGTGTGAAGAATATGCTCGTATTTCTCCAATAAATTCCGTACTTAGCAGATCCCATTATGAATTTTAAAAAATGTCGGGGAATGCACGAAATGTTAGGCGTGCTATAAAAAAAAAATCAAAGCAGCTAGGAAGAACTGGAGAACTGGAGGCAAAGAGTTCCACTAAAAAAGTTGTGGCGTATTGTTCCGATTGTGATAATTCACCTTTTCTTTGCCTCAAGTGTTTTAATCTGACCCATCGCAATATGCATTGATAATATTTGTCATGTAGTAATAAAATTATTGTTGTATGTTCTGTATTGCATTAATTTCTTCAAAACATTATAGTAACAATGGTAATATCGAAAAATTTATCAGTATCCATATTTACTCTAATTATGTACTTTTATTATTTGCTACGTCGCCGGTCACCGGTGGCCCCCACGGCGCTGTAGCCGAGTTGAGTGTCGGTCACTGGTGACCCCCACGACAGTCAACGTGTTAAAGAGATAATTTAAAAATATATAAACTTTTTAAAATTGTCAGTGATAAATATGTTGTTCCCACATATTTCCATTTACTTTTTTATATCAAGTAATTTTAAACATATTTATTTGTCTTTAACAATGTTTATATTAAAAGGAGACAATTAAGATTTCTTAATTTTAATTGCTCATTTGAAGAAAGTATTAGTAAGTGACAGTATGCCACATGGTTCCCTTAGTTAGTTACAGGCTAATATTCTTATAAAGATGAGGATAAGGTTTTGTTAATAACATCGCAATTATGGTAAGATGTTCATTAAAAAAATATTCTATAATTGAAATTGATTCAATAAACAAACATTATTACAAGCTTATTTTCACTGAATAATCCCATTTTTAAGTTAAACACTAGTTAATGTTGCTCACACTATTTTTTTATTATTAGTAATTATATAATTTGATTATTAATTAAGTTAAATATTGTAGATTACATAACGAAAAAGCTTGTAAACACCTTTGGAAGTGTGCCGTTGAACATCACGCCTTCTTCAGGTTAAGAGCTCCTGTTAAAGGCCCGTCCGCTAGGCAGAATTTTTTCAGAATGGGCTCTAGATTTAGATACAGGTAAGTTGATAGGTTATTAGGTTAATATTTGGAATATAGCTGCAACATAAAAACTGTTATTAGTTTAACGGGATCCTTTAATGACCACAATTTTCCATTACTTAATTGCATTTGAATAAATCCTTTTGATACTGATAGTCATATTCAGTAATTTTTAGCTTGAAACTCTCTAGAATAATTAATATTAATTGAAATATCAGAAGACTTTTTCAATTATATGATTTTTTTTCCGGATTTTATTCTGCAGGTATGGAAAAGAGAATGTGATTATAAGAAATGTTTGTTGAAATGCTTAGTTCTCGTTGAAATGATTACATAATTCTACATATTTCCTATAATTACATTCTATTTTCCATACTAAAGCTCATGATTATTAATATTTGTGAAGAATATTAAAAAGGTAATGAATGGACAATTAAAAGTTGTAATTCAACTCGAAGCGACAGCCTCCGGAACAGTTACCTTTTTTTTCTCTATAAAATGACTTTATTAGTTTCTGATATTGCTTTCTTTGTTTGTTTTAATGAATAGACTGATTTTCAAAAAGAGTAACACTATAATCTTTCAATATTAGATGGTTTTTCAAAAATATACAAATTTGACTTTCACCTCTTCTGCCTAATGTTGTAATAACAAATTTTCTTTTCTTTTCTCTTACTATCTAGATCTTATATTGAATTAGTATATTACATAATTGAAGGCACTAGAAACTTTATTCAATATATAATATAAAATTTTAATTTGTTTAATTGTTGTACGAAATAAATATGATATCACCATAGAGTTTTGTCTGCCCAATTACTGTCATGGTGACATTCTCAATTACTGGAAGAGTTTCAAGAAGTGTATATATCAAATTGTGTTTCTGAAGATAATTTAATAATAATAAAACCATGCCTGCTTTGTAGTGGGAAAACTGAATTCCAGACTACTCAACTGAACAGAGCTAGAAGGAGTGTACAGTTTGAAAGAAAACCAAGTCAACGTTATGCACGAAGACAGTCACATGTTTACCGGGAAAAAAATAAGTAAGTTTTTATGAATCAATCTGTCTTTTAAATTTTGCCATCTTATTTTAAAACAATTAGTTTTAAATTATTTTTTCCTTTTTTTTTTTTTTTATAAAAAGTTCTGTTACTATTTTCAAGAAATGAAAACAGAGTTCAATCAGTTGAAGTAGAAGTGTCTTCCATCAGCCCTACAAGCAGTGTCGCTTCCCATTCAGGTAATTAATAATAATAATAATAAAAATGAATGTATATAATAATAAAATAGATACGTAAGGAGGGTTTGAAATTTTGGTTGTTTTTGTGGGGCTGTTGGGTATCCATAGCCATTTTTTTATTTATTGTAATTTATTTTCTTCCAAACGGATATTTTATTACATTAAAAACCAGATATAATTTTTGTTTTATATAATTCTTACAATAGTAAAATTAGCTAAAAGGAAAATAAAAGAATTCAGATATTAATTTAATTTTCACATTGTAATTAAAACATATGTTACAATACTAAGTAGTGTGATGTTTGAAAAAACAAAACAAGATCAGTCTTTTTTTTATTAAATAGTTGATTTCAAGTTTATTTTTGTAAAACTAATTAATTGTACGTGCTTATTGCATTCTCTTTTTCATAATTTTTATTTACTTTTTAAATAACTTCTTTTTGTATTTCCTTAGGTTTAGATGTGCACATTCATATTTTTGTAATTGTTCTCTCTTTTATTTTTACATTATATAGCTATTATTTACTCATTTTGTATTTCCTTTCATTTGTATTTATTTGATGATATATAAATTCTTTTATAGTCTTAATTTATATAGTGCGGGGAATAAATTTATCTGTTTTTTTATTGAATTCACGACTGGCAAATTTGCTCGGTTAGAAGGTTAGCGAATTATTATTAGGAGCTCCTTCTTCCACCGGGGCAATTTTCCTGGACTATGTGAGTTGTAATATTTCTAGAATGATGACCGTTGATTGGCGATAGTGAAGATAGATCTGCAGGCAAAGTGGAGCTAATTCTCATTCGGAAAACCTATCACCATCTTAAGATTACATCCTTGTATATTGGAATCCTGTAGGTCAAAAGGGTTTACAATGAAATTGAAAAAAATGAAACCTGAGCCCCCTAAAATATACATAATAAAAACAACAGACAAGTTTCATAAAATTTGAAAAAGCATATATCGTATTGTCTCATTTATTTATTTTTTAAAATTGCTGATAGTTTATCCAATTCTTGTGAAAGCTAGTTCCTTTATGGTTGTTTTATTGTAGTTATTATATATCCTTCATACTCCTTACTTTATTTACTTTATAACTCTATTTGGGTAAGGCAATAAACATTGGTTATGGTTAAATATTTGGTTTATTTATGTTCCTTTTTTTCTTAGTCGGTCCAGTTGCTGAAGAGAGGCTCGATGTCCTCATCAAAAGCCTGGTGAAGGATTCAACAAACAGCGATGACAAAAATGATACAAATTCTATAATTAGCAACAAAACTGACACTGGTAAGTAAAGTAATTTGTTTATTACTTTATTTTTATAAATTAATAAAAAAAATTGGAGTGAGTTAGTTCAGCGTATAAGGTGTCGTGCTGTCTATTTGTACATCCTAGTATAAATCTTTTTTCTGTGATATCTGTTGACCCTCTTGGGTCTCATCGTGCTTCTAAAAATTGGATACTCTTAATTAGAAAATAAATCTGGCATTGAGTGTGCTTTCAACCAAAATACCTCAAAATATATAAATATATTTTTCTTTACTATAAACAGCACCATCCTTACCAAACAGAAACCTAAAACCGTTCATAGGTTGTATTAGTACTGTACAAGTTATTTTATTTTTAGTTAAACATTTTTATTTAATGAAGCTCTTAATTCTTTAGGCATATTTTAAATGGAATCTACTGTAGTATTTGAGTGATTTTGAAATTCTGATTTTAATATTTTTTCATAAATTTTCTATAATTGATTAATACTAATCCTTAATTTGTTATATATGCATGGTCATTTAATTTTGAGAATGATAATTTCAGAAATCGATTGCTTTAATTTTGGATATGCTTTAGAACTACCTTATCCTGTGTAATGAGGAGTTTGAGGTTTACAGAAAATCAAATACTCTGAATAATCAAGTGGTTTTTTTTTTTATATATATATATAAATTTGAGTTCATTGAAAAATTGCATTAACTTTTGAAGCTTTAGTTTTCATTGTTTTCTTGGAGGAAAATAAGTGAGCTGAGAAAATATAAAAAACATTCCTATTTTTTTTTTCCCTTTTAGGGTATCACTTAGATTGTTCAGCAGCCCTCAATTCTGTGAAAAATTTCACATTTTTTAGTTTAACCTACGGTACGTTTCATTATTTCTAATTTTTGTTCTGTCCTGAAAACAACACTTTTTCTTTTAGGTGATATTTCAAAAGGGATCTCAACGAAGAGCTAAGTAGAATTATGGGGAAAAATATTAGAATTTGTAAAAACATTTAAGTAGTCAATAGTAACAAAAACATGATTTACAGTAAACTGGCCAAACATAGTTTCTTTACCATCTTTCAAAATGTAGATTATATATCTTTGATGCGCGGTCATAAGGTCTTAAGTCAAAATAAGTCCACAGTACAGAATCAGGAATGATCAGACAAGAAATTAACGTATGCTTCAAATAGAATTACTACTATGTTGTTTGTAAATTACTACTATATTGTTTTATAAAAATAAAATTACAAATAATATCAATAATTTGATTTTACATAATGTTTTGAACTGTTGCTCTCCTGAACAATTCAAAATTTTGACTTAAGCCCTTATGACCGCACATCAAAGATATATTATATAACCTCTAATCCAATGAAAACAGTTTTATTATCATTAAAACTGACTAACTTTGTAATACTTATTATTTACTTGAAGGAAAAAAAAGTTGTTAAAAAAAAACAGCATCACTTAATTGGATTGGCAGGGAGAGGGAGTGGGGTAGCTCAGTGGTAGAGCGCTGAGCTGCCGTGCCGAAGGTCCTGGGTTCAAATCCTGCTTGCTGGCAGACTTTTATTTAATCTGTTAGCGATCGGAGATGAATCCAATGGGATCAAGGATCCTCCTGGGCTCACCCAGCCTCTATAAAGTGGGTACCCAAAATAAGGGGGAAAATCTAGTGTTTGAGCTTGATCTAGGACAAATCACCTCCCTGCACGACCATTATCCGAGAAACAGCACAGTCTCTACCATGTACTGAACTACTACGTACCCCAGACCCTTCACGGGGTGTAGTGGTTCAGGTTCTTATTAATCTTTTTATTTTTTTTTAATTGGATTTCTTGTCAATAGAAGTTGATTATAGTTATTGTCAAACCATTCATATGGTTTTTAAGTGTGGCATTAACTTTTTTTTCAACATTTTTATTTGTTTTTATAATTATTTGCTTAATATATTTGTATATATTTGTAATTAGCTTATATATATGACCCTCATTTCATGATTGAAGCATTTCCTCAAGACTTCATGTACTAATCTTGGCACGTTAACATGTTTAGTATACTTCTTGATCTATTTCTTTAATTTATAAAAAAAATCAAAAAAAAAACATTGCTTGTATTTATATGTATGTATGCATGCGTTCATGCATGCAAAAAAACCCCACTATTTTCTTCATATTTACTACTTTTCACGATAACAGCACCTATCTATGATAACATCTATGTCTACTTAAATATACCTACACTTTATTTACTTTTGGCAAATCAGAATTAATAAGAAGTATGATGAAGTTGTTTGCCACATGGTTATTGCTGCCTGGAGATTGTACGTCAAACCGATGGTAAAAACCACAGCAAGCTTTATCTTACCCAACCAAAGGTTGTTCATTAAAAAAAACACACACTATTCTAATTTCAACCAACCAATTCTTGGATGAGATTCTGCTAGTTTGGATGTGCAGATAACCAGAGTCAACGAGCCGAAAAGCCCCAAACTATAGCAATCTCAACCAACATATTACCATCAACATATTTATGAATGGAGATAAATTTATCATTTACTGTTTACAAATCAGATCTGAACAACCGATTGTATTTGGTCATTTCTGGTGGTGAACATCAAAGTTTTGAGCAATGTGTGCTTCTTTCCATGTGTAGATAGGATGATCTTGTGTATGTGTTTACACGTAATTCGGTTGACCTTGCTCCATGTGTATGTAGTTAAAAGATTTTAACTATAATTAAAAATCTTATAGATTAATTTTTAAGTGCTTATTGTGTTCGAAGATAATGATGTGAATATATAGCTTGAATATTTGTCTTACGGACATGTGTGAATTGTAAAGATAAAAACAAATAAAATATCCAAAAATTTTAAATAAATAATGAAAAGTAAAAAAAAAAATTGATTAAATGTATCTGAAATAAAGTTAGTCAACTCTCATAATATTTTATGAACATTATTTGGCAAAATTCATTTCTTTTTCTTTGCCTTCCTCTTCAAGCCTTTAGAGTGCTTTCAGAGGACCATGACAGATATGAGGAGAGGATTGAAGTTTGTTAATGGACAAATGGGATCTTCTGAAATCAGATACCGAAGCGGTATAATTCTTTCAAGGAAAAGAAATATTGTCTCGGAAGATGTGTTAAAAAGTTCACAACATGATATTATGTTCTTAGGCAATGACTTGGAGATGCCATTTTAGATATTGAAGTAATTGTGGTTTAAGAGTTGCTTAATTAGACAAAATTATCATTTGTTAACGCATCAAGATTTTTGGTGTAATTTGTTAATGCATCTGGTGTTAGGAAACGACAACTGTTATTTTGGTAAAAAAGGGCCTATTTAAGGAAATATTTGATATGATAGCCATATATTGGCTTGTAAATAATATGTACATGTCATTTAAATTTAAATGTTTTTTATAATTATAGTTTTATATAATTATGTTATATCTTTATGACATATTTTCTTACGTCAAAATTCCTAAACAGAAGTACTAGTGTCAGAATGTAATGTTAAACAATCCTATCTGTGCTGCCTGTATAAAAGGAAAGTACCGCCGAGAAAGCTGTACTTTAATATTTTGTATTTTTTTCTGAGACTATTTTGTTGACTTTAAATAAACTATCTACTATCCATGTTATTATCTCAGTGATGGAGGTTCCATATTCTTGTCTGAGTATATTCCCTAAGGAGAAAGGGTGATCGGGTTTTTCCACCAACTTTTAACTTTTACATCTGTAAAAATCATTCCAAACAATAATAATAATTTATTTAAAATACTTTACTACTTGAAGAAAACATTATACTAACTGTATAATCCATCCATCGTGGGTATGGATTCGGTAGATTGAAGAATTATCTGATTTTTCTAATTATTGAAATAAGTTATTAATAATATAGGTTTGGCCTGTAATTAGTATTACTAGTAATTAAAATATTAAAATGAGTTGTTTTAATTACCGCTATTTCAGACACTGTAATATCAGTAGACAGTAGCGGTGTACCTAACAACAAGACCGTGATACCTACAGCCATGCCACGGCCAATTCCGCCGCATCAACTAAAGTGCAATATTCTTAAAGGTAGGAGTCCAGTCTCATTTTGTAGTTATAGTTAATTTATTTAAAATGTAATCAGTTTTAATTTTGAATGAAAATGGGCACACTACATGATATTAGCACCTTAGTTAAATTATTTTTGTTATTATTAAAGCTTACTTTATTGCAAAAATAAAAAATGCCATTTTTTATCATTTTATAAATTTTTTTTTTAAGTTTCCCACTTAAAATAAAATTTATGTCTAGAGTTTAAAATGTAGAAAGCTTTTATTTTTCATTTTGCCTGCACAGGTTGGTGGCTGGATAATTTGAATTTTGGTGAAATATTTGCACGTTCTTATTTATATGTGGGCTATTATGGTAATTCCTGTTGGTTTTGTTACTCAAAGCCTGGAGTTGATGTACATAGTAAATTTGTTGTATTCTAGTAAAAATTTCTTTAACCGTCACTTCATGGATGAAAGAAGTGATGATTAAGCATAAATATGTGTCTTCGATAATAGAAGTATCATTAGGAAAATACCTTTACACATTGTGGTCAGGTCTTCTATACTGGTACACTGGCTGGAAGGGGTAATTAATTGAAAAAATTGGGTGAATTTTATTACAGTAGAACCTCGATTATCTGCCAGGGTATGGGACCAAGATGGTGACGGATATGGGAGTGAGATATATGTTATATAAATATATAACTTAAAATTATACTGACGTAACAAAAAGGATGGTTTCGGGAAGAGTAACAAAAGCGCTTGAACAACATTTGACTTTATTGAAACATACAGCTCTTATATATTCTATATAATGTTTATACACAAACCAAAACAATATCTTACTTCTTGGCTTAAGGTTAATCCTATTAGTCTATTGGTTTACACATAACTCCCCCCTACCAGGATTAGCTTCTCACGCACTTTTTGCCACGTAGATTTCCAAGTGGTTCGTGATGGGTGAAGCATGGTCCGTAATTCTTCATTGTTAACTGTGATGAGGTCGCCCCTATCCCTCTGCAATTGCCCAAACACGATTTCGATTGGCGACAATCCCGTTGCCGAATGAATCGTATGGTTATATGCAATTATTTCTCACGGCATAGCATCATAGGAATCGAGGTCCCTTCCCAACTTTAACAACCGAAGGTGTTCCCCAAGAGTATTATGTAACCTTTCCACTGCCCCCCTGCCCTTAATATGATGAGGAGTATTAAGGCACCACGTAATCCCTAACTGGGTACACTCTTCACGAATCAACGAGTTATCGAATTCTCGGCCACAATCAGAAGTGACGTCCTCGGGTATTCCATAAGTAGCGCACCATTGGAGAATGCCTTCCCAAACAACCTTCGGAGTTTTCTCCGCGATAGGATAAGTCATGGCGAGTTTACGAAAGGTGTCTAGAACTGTGAGCCAGGACTGTCCCTCATTAGAATAAATGTCGACCTGAGGGGTTCCATTGCCGTGGGGGTGACGGCCTGTTCTGCCACCGTCGGCTGTCGGTCATATTTCTCGCACTGACATACGGCGCACTGGTCAATAAAATCCTTCACTGTACGACCCATCGATTTCCAAAAGTATAAGCGTTTCAGTGCCCGCAATGTCTCTTTGATTCCCCCGGTGGTTTGTTTTGCCGCTGTGGTGATCTCTAATAACCCGTTGTGCTGCGAGATCGGGTTCTATCTACCGTTTCTACCTGACTAAGGCAACGCACTAGCGAACTCCCCACCTTGATGCGTTCTTGGCGCCACAATCGTTTAATTTTATTGAGGAGAGCCTTATTCCCTACATTAATATGGCCCCGGTACACAGAACTCGGAAAAAATCTGTTCAACCTCGACATCGGCTACGGTCGGTGGAATACGAATCGTAACTGTCGATAATCCTTCATACATTGATGCCCTTTAATCGGTGCCCACACCTTGTTTAGACCGGATAACCATCTGGAACCGCTTGTTGTTGATGATTTCATCGATTTCTGGAAGTTCCCTAGCTCGTTCCGGTGAGCCCGTGCTTTCTTCCGACTGTTGGCGAACTAATGGGATCTCTGGCCCGTATTCCGCCTAGTCCCGCAAATGGTTCGGCCGATGTGCCTTCCTCCTCTACCACACTAATGACTAGATTGCGTGACAGCCAATCCGCCACCGCGTTCTCTACCCCTTTTTTGTGAAAGACTTGGAACGTATAGGGTGCTAATCGTTCCTTCCAACGGGAGACACGCACCGAAGACTCCTTAAGTGTAGCCAGATATACAAGTGGTTTATGATCTGTCAGTAGCTTAAACCGACGCCCATGTCCGTAAGGTCTGAAGTATTCGACTGCTCATACCACCGCTAGGAGTTCGTGCTCGATCGCACTATATCTTTGTTCAGCCGGATTGTTTCTGGCTTGCGAAAGCGATCGGCTTTTCACCCTCACCGAAATTCTGCGACAGGACCACCCCAATAGCAACCTCACTCGCGTCTGTGGTGATTCTGAACATGAGGTGAAAATCCGGGAAGCCCAACAGCGGTTGTGATGTCAAAATTTCCCGGCACTTATGAATGCTATCGACCTGGGAGGGCCATAGACAAACCGTTTCCCCTTTATTAGAGTCTCAGTCAAAGGCTGAGTTGGTTCTGCAATCCTTGGGATAAACCGCCTGTAATAGTTCACCATTCCTAAGAATCTGTGGATTCCTCGAACATTGTTGGGTAACGGTGCTTCTTGAATCGCTTTCACCCTTTCTCGATCAGGCTGTACCCCTTTTCGCGAGACTACATGTCCCAAAAAACGTATCTCTGGTAATCCTAATTTCAATTTCCCTTTGGATAACTTAAGACCAAACTCGCGGATTCAATCAAACACCCACCCAAGATACTTGGCATGATTGTTTTCCAAACGGCTAAAAACGATTAAATCGTCCATATATACTTGGGCGAAGTCCTCTCCTAACCCTCTCTGGAATTCGTCCATTAACCATTGGAAAGTCAGTGGTGCTCCCTTCAGCCCGAACGGCATTCTTACGAACTCATAATGGCCCCGTTCCCAAGAAAACGCTGTTTTCCCAATGTCTTCGGCCGCCATTCTTACTTGATGGTACCCACTTTTTAAATCTAAGGTACTAAAAATCGTTGCCCCTGTCAATCTGTCTAGGATGTCCTCCACGCGGGGAAGTGGGTATCGTTCGTCCTCGGTTGCTTTGTTTAGTTTCAACACCTTCTAGGCCATCTTTAAAACGCTTAAACCATTCAAAAACACGTGCCCGCGATAAAAATTCACTGCCATACACTTCTTTCAGTAAATTATAAGTTTCAGTAGCGGTTTTTCCAAGTTTGAAGTGAAATTTCACAATAATTCGTTGCTCTATTATTGCACTAACCATTTTATCCGGCAAAGCAAAAACACTAACGCGAATGTAGGCTCTGACTAAACGGTATTGTTTACAGAAGGGAGACTAACTGGATACTAAAGAGAAAGCTTCACACTAAACAGCTGTCAGTCAATGGCGGTTGGCGCATGCGAACTTGTTCTGCAGCAACGTCAGTCTCGTTATTTAATAGCCACACCTCTTATGTACATTTAAGAAAACGAAAAGTACCCGTAAGACAAGAATGAAGACTGAAGGTAGTTCAACTGCGGAAGCTACATTAGGTAGAGATAAGGGGATAATTAATTTCTGAGAAATGTATGCGAGGATACTTTGGGTGTCTTTCAGTAAGGAACAGGTTTTAGGAATCGAAGTTATCAAGAGACGATTGATTCTTAGCCGGTGCCTATGACTTTAGCAACCAAACAGTATATACACATCTTTTTTTTTCTCAAAACTGAGCTGACGGTTAACAGAGAGTGACGGATAATAGAGCTATTACTGTATTACAATAAATCACTGATAAATAAATGAAAGAGGCTTTTAATTTTTAAAAATTGAATTTATATTTTCTTAACTTAAAATGTATTCTTCATTGTTATAATAAAAAAATTAAGGCACTTTGATCTTACCATCAGTATATCTAATCTATTGTTTTGTGTATATTTGTACTTCGTTATACTACGTATGAGAAAGGGCAACAACAAACATTGGTAACCCTTATAGCTTTATTCTACCACTCATCATCAATGAAAAAACATGTGTCGCATGCTCTAGAATGCCCAACCACAATCTGAATCAATAATTGATTCTAATTTTATTTTAAACATTCAATAACTACAAAAGATCTTACATTAGTTGCACTGTATAAAATAAAGAGTTCAGTAGTACTATACAAGATAATTCAAAATGTCCTCTATAAAAAAAATATTGTCTGTGGTATAATAGAGTATAATGGTTGTATAATTATATTCGATAAGAAAATATCGACACAATTGAGACTTGCATTAGAGAGATGGATAAAGAAAGAGGTGTTAACACATGTTTGTATTGCCTTTACAATGTTTTTTATATTGTAATTTTTTTACAATGTTATTGTCCATGTTAAACCCTATCACATCTTTGTCTCCTATGTCTAATAATATGGTTTTTGTGACATATTAAATGTTCGTACCTTTGGTATTAGTTTGGAGGACAAACTGCTGCTTCTTCCCAATTAATTTAACATTAAATTTGCAAAGATTATTAAATGTTTTATTTAGTTTTTAACATTTCTAAGTGTGCCAAAAATAATATTAATTGAATTTATTTGAATATCTACATCATAATTTGAAATAGCTATCTGCAACTCCACAAAATCTAGCTTCCTTAATGGATTCTAAGTTATTCCGTAAAATATATAGAAATAGTCCAATTCCATAAAATAGGTAGTCCTTTCAGAATTACATTTACTGTATAATTTATATTATATAATTATATGTTTAGCTCATTGTCCATTACTATTCTATATTATACACTTACAAATTTTAATAAACAATCAAATTTTATAACAAACTAAGATATATGGTATTGGGACGCTATCTTATTCTAACCTTCTTTTTGGCTTATATTCTAAATTTGATTTAAAAGACTTATTCTTGGCACTGCAGGTGATGGGTTTAATTTATTGATTTTTACTATTCATTTTTCTTTTTTTAATTAAATGTTTGTTGGTTTTTGTAAATATACATATATATATATATTTTTTTTTAGCAAATTTGAAATAACACTGTCTTGGAATGAAAGTTTAAAAAGTTTTTAAGTGTAGTCTCAAGTGGTGAGTTTCTGATATGTATTATCAGGGAGGGGAATTTTATATGCCATCGACAATATTAATGACTATTTTGTAGTATTTTATTTTTATTATTACAGCACAGTTTTATTAGCGAATAAGAAGAAAATAATAGCTAATATTCTGAGAGTTGGCAGGCTACTTATCTTTGTGTAACAAATCTCAACTTATTTTAAAAAAAAACATTGCATTGAAGTTCTCATATTGATTTTTTGGAGCGTAGGAATATCGACTATTGAGCAGTTTGATTTTAGGTATCCATCTGTGCAGATGTGTCGTATCAGTAATTAATTAGACACTTTTTTCAAAAATCCTTTCGCAATTCATCCAAAATATGTGAAAATTAGCTTAGCACTAAAAGGGTTAAGAATGATTGTTATCCTTGGTTAAAAATTTAATTATGGCGAACTGTTGAGCCTTTTTGGATGGAGATCTGCACATTTTTCTCACTCACGGCATTGTTTAAATCGCTTTAAAATAAAAACTGTTCAAATGCTAAGATTTTAACTTTTTATTTAGAGGTTAGGGTAACAACCTTCTATAACCGAAGGTTCACAGCAGTTGGCCCCCTAAGATTTTTGAAAGAGAATAAAAACTCCTTTGTTATGCCATTCTTGTGAAGGGATGTAAAATGCTAGTCCTGAGCCTATGCAGTGTCAGCTACTCACTAAAGATTCCTTTCCTAATTATACTTGGATAGGCAAAATTTATGGCTCCCACTGTAGCATCATCTGATTAGCCACAGCAGCATAAAAGTAATATTAAAATGAATAAACAAACTTCTTATTTTTAAATATGTTTCATTTTTCCACACCATTTTCGTTTTAACATTACTGGATAACATCTACAATGTACTAACTGACAGGTTCCAGTTTGTTTGTAAATAATGCAACTTGTCGCTTGCCATCTTCCTGACTATAGCATTTATCACAGTTTTCATTGTATCATTCAAATTTTTAATTTGCTAGGATATAATAAAATGGTGTTTTTTAACACAATTACTAGCTTTTGTGTACCTAATCACTCAAGGCAGGTAAGTGGTGCGTCAAGATTTTTTTTTAAATGTTGAAATTGGTTAGTCAATAAAACTGAATTATATTATATTTTATTTTGTTAAAAAAAATATTTTTTTGTTGTTATTTTCTTGATTTCTTTGCATACATTCTAGCTAAAGTAGAAGAAATGAAGAAGTCACCTTTACCTACGACTGTAGAAACTCCTACTCAAGATGAACCACCTACATCACTCTTGGACCTCAGCATCGAGTATGTTTATTATATTTTGTGGCAGTATTTTTGATTAGAATAAGATTACCATTAAAAAAAAATGCGTGAATTTTCTTGACATTAAACTGGTAAACTTGTTCACTAAAATTTTACTATTGTTCTGTGGTTCGTAGTTCAGAAAAAAATTTCTGATCATAAAATTTAGGGCTCCCACTATAGTTTTGTTATACTTTGCAACATAAAAGTGGTGTTAAATGAATAACTATAACAAAATTATTTATTTGTGAATTTTTTTGTAGTCGAGAAAACATACATCAAGATCCTTAGTGTAAGATTGACACATTTTTTTTAATATTGCAATTTTCATTTTTTTGCTTATTATTTATCTATTTTTCAGGGATCTTCCTGGTGAATTAAAAAATCAGGAACAGCAGCTCAACAGTTTAGAGCAAGCTACATTTGTTTCAGTTGTAAGTATATATTTTATGTATCCAGTCTATAAAAAAAAAGTTATTAATTTTTGGAGATTGTGCTGTGTGCTTGTTTGTCTGTTTTAATGTCGCTATTAAATGCTTTAAGCATATTGTCAATATTTTCAACCAAGCAAAATGTTCTTGTATACATTCCTGAATTACATCCTTAATATGTTTTGTATATTAGTCTCTATTCTAGGTAAATAGATTATAGCTCGCCCCGTGTAATATAGGAATAGGAAACACGAACTATAAGCAATATGTTTGTTTGCATATCGTTGTTTATGTCATAATTGATTAGAAATAATATAAATTTTTTTACAAGAATTAATAGCTAAACATAACTTCATGAATCCATTATTTATTTAAATAAGATTTTTCTGATCATTTTGAGGTCACCATGTCCATCATTCTTTATATTTGAAGAATAAACAAAAATGGCTTTTGTTGCATCTGAATTTCTTTTATTCTCACAATTTGCCCGATGGTGTTTGTTAATAGCGCTTTTTCTCCTCCTGTCATTTTATAAATTTTAAACGTGATACTTTTTAAGTATTAAAAATCTGATGCATGTGTTATGCACTTAGATGTTATTGAGTTCGCATAAAAAATAAGTTTTGTATTCTTTCATCGAAAATGCTTTCTTTATATATATTTCTTTTAGCTTTCATGATTAAATCAAAATTCTGTGGTGTTTGGGTTTATGTTTTTTTTTATTTTATTTAGAAAAATGACAAACCTTTTGCTATAGAAAAATTACATTGTTCATAAACTTGTACTCTCCATATTTTAATCCACTTGCAATGGGAAAAGTTTTAATTGCAGTTATTCGTGTAATTATATTAACTCGACCAGGATACTCAATTTATCTTCATTATCGTTTTATGGTAGATTATATCACGTCATTTTATATTAAAAGAGATGTTTTCTGTTAAGAGTGAGGGTATTAGAGAGCAGCTGGGACTTAGCTGATTTTAAGTACTGCGAGTCAAAAAGGTCAATAGTCCATTCATATGAATCTGCACTATTATCCGTAAATCCTGTTAATTCAACTCAAATAAACTTTACTTTTGTATAGAATAATACAAATATTTATTATAATATACTTCTTATATTCTACTTCCGGGATGGACCGTGTCATGTTGGTTTATAACACCAACATGACACGGTCCATCCCGGAAGTAGAATATAAGAAGAATACTAACGTGGAAGCCTACGTGAACATATTATAATATAATTTTAATATGTGCCAAGATTTCAGTCTTCATCAGGGCTAAGCAATACAAATATACCAGTTCTAAATTGGATTAAAAAAAATTAATAATAAGTTACAATCCTGGTTTTAATGTAACAGTTAAATAGAGTATTATAATAGTATCAATGATTTATAAAAAAAATTATGATTAAAAAAAAGCTACTTGTTTTTAAGTTCTATTTACACAATATTTTATGTTCTTTTTATTCCTCTTTAAAATACTTGAACCATTTCAGTATTAAATGCATTTTAGGTAAATTGGTGTCTCTATTGTATAAAAAAGTTTTTAGAGATGTAATATTTTATTCTCGCCTCAACGGATCGCAAAACTACTTTTAGTTGTCTTTTTTAGGGGTTTGATCCGTTAGATAATAAATATCATTAAAAATTTGCAAAGCACAAAGCCACTGCTCCTGACTTATTTAAGCTGCTACACAAAATATAGCACTGTTTTTAAATTTAAATGTAAAAAATGGAATGCATCGATTTTAAAAATGATACAAGCTATGTCTTATTTCAGAGAGGAATAATCACAGTTGACTGGATGATTCTAATGAAGGATAGAATTGGTCAGGGGTTGCAGTCAATGATAACATCCAAAATAAAACTTATTTTTTCATAGTGCCAACGTTTCGGCCTACGGTGTAGCCCATCTTCAGGACTAAGAAAGAAATTTAATTATATCTTTGTTATTAAATTGAAATTATTAATAATTTTGTTTTCTTTCTTACCCCCCCCTGAAAATGGGCTACACCGTAGGCCGAATCGGCACTATTAAAAAATAAGTTATTCTTATTTTAGGTGTTACCATTGACTGCATCCCCTGACCAATTCTATCCTTCATTATGTATTATTTCAATACATAGAATGCAGTGAAATGACATTGAGACATTTTTCTTATAAACTATAAGTTATTTTTATATATATATATGTATATAAAACTAGCCTAAAATAAAACAGAAAAAAATTCATTATTTTATTTAATGCAAAATACTCAATATCTCAAAACTATACTTAGTACTCAGTTAGTAATTGTTTACAAAAGGTCTCCCTGCCATAACCTTATACTTTCGTGACATAGGTGATAGCCAGCGCCGCCTACATTTCGCTACCGGCATTTCTCCCCCCACTTCCTTCTCATTGTTTATCTGCCTAACTCTTATTTTGTTTTCTGAAATGGTTTGTATCAGTTGCAGTGTCTTACAGTGATTTTGGTGCCAGTTTCCTTAAATTTTATGCACTATTCTAAAAAAACTTGTCCCAGAATAAATATGGATTTTTATCAGTTTGATTATTTTATATGGTCTTAATTATACATATATTTTTTTAATTTTCTAATTATTATTCTAGAAATCCTCTAAAATTCACTTGATAATTATTTAAAAACCATTTTTTATAATTACAATACTTAATTAGTCGAAAGAAATGCAAAAATGCGGAAAAATAAGTTTGTCCAGCTAATTCTTACTAAGCCAAACACTGTGTGGCGAGGGGGAAAGTTCCGATAACGAAATTTAGACGGCGCTGGTTATCACCTACGGCACTCCCCTCCTGTGACGTAAAATTGACTTCACGAAACTGGAGGTTATCGAAAGGAGACCTTTCGTAGACTACTACCCTCAGTTTTTATCGGACCCACTAATGAAGTACAAAACAGGTTCTAAACTGAACTTCGATTTCTAGAATAATATCAGGGTATGTCTAATAAAACATCAAATACATACTGTAGTACAATTGAATATAAAAAAGCCATATTATTTATGAGATTGGACTGGACCACCGTTAGGCGAACAGGGGTTGCCTCTTGGCTAATTTAAAATACAATTTCCCATGGGTTTTGTATAAACGTAATTTTACATCCACCACTCTTGATGCCTATATTCTTACTAGCTTTTTAAAAAAAATTAAAGTTTTTAAATTAATATTCTGGGTATCATGTGTTAGGGATTGGGCTATGGTTTAACCAACGTATTATGTTATTATTAATTATCTTATTCATTGGTGGATGGTACGTTAGTGTTAATTGTATAGCTTAGTCCATAAATTGCTTTGATTGTGACGAGATCTCTCAGACCAATATATGTCTGACCATAGGGAGGTGATAAGCTGACTCTATCCCTGAGCCCGATTCCAATGAAATCCCCTTCTTCACCAGCCTCTCCTGCTCCTTCCACAAGTCCTCCCGTCGCTCCGGTCCCTTCCAACACTCCCGTTACAGTGACCCATTTTTCGTGGGGAGACGCTGGGCAGATAGAACAGCGTACCCTCACCAACCCGTTTCTCTCTTCCACTAACCCTTTCCTCAATCCTTTCGTTGGCGATGATGAAAGGCAAAAGACCGAGAATGACCAGGAAGAATTGGAGACTATAAAGGAAGAAAAGGAAGTTGCAAAGCAGCAGCCACCCTCTGTTAAGGTAATTATGTCTCTTGTACAGTGTCTATATGCTTTGCTATGCTTTTTATGTATATATTGTAAAGCTCGGTCTATATTTCGTCCGTTTATATGTTGTCCCAATGAAACGTTGTTCTTGTCTAAGTTATTAGTCATTCTTTCAGAGTTCAACATGAATATGTAAGTAATATAATACAATTTAATATAATTATTCTATTTAAATTAACACAATGACTGCCAGGCACATTTTCCATGGTTTCCAAGGCGCCTAAGTGATTTTATATAATGCGATGCATATTATGTTGAAATATCATTTTCAGTGAATAAAGTGTGTTATAATATCATGTTTGACGACAGATTTTTCATGGTGGAAGTCACTGGTGACCCACACAACAAAAAATTATTTTAGTATTTTTGTAATAATATAAATTAGTAAATTATTTCTGTATGTTCTTTATAGCATTAGTTTCTTCAAACAATTAAAGTAACTGTTGTGATGCCACATAATTATTCATATGTCTTTGCTTTATGCAGACTCAGTAATTTGCTTACAGCTGCAAAGTAACGTTGTTGGGCATGAAGAAATATCAAACAGCTACAAAGAGGAAATAAGCAAATTACCGAGCCTGCATGAAGAAAATAATTATGTGGCGTCACAACAGTAACAAAGGTATTGAAAAATTTATCAGTATTCATATTTACTCTAATTATTTACTACATCACTGGTCACTGGTGACCCTCACGGCAGTCAACGTGTTAATGAAGCTTTTCTTATCCAGAGGAATCACCTTTTATTATTTATCCAATTGATTTTTGTTTTTGCTAAAACCTTTTGGTGTTTCAAAAAGGCTATGGATTTTAAAAATTTTATTTTTTGATTAGTGAAAAGAAAAAAAAAATTAGCTATTTGAATTACAATATTTGTGTAACTTTTATGAAGTATATTTATATATAACTATAGTGTATATACATAGAAGAGATTTATGCAAGAATTTGACAAAACACTTCTCTTTTTCCTCTATATTGCTCTTTATTATGTTATCTTGGGTATATTCATGAGTAAAATTTAATGGAATGTACTAAAACTATCATTATAATAATTGCAGAAAAAAAATAGTCCTTCATGTCTGTACATCAGAGGTAAGAATCAATTTAGCCATTCAATAAGAATCCATTACTTATTGGTTTAGCGTTGTTACACATTTATATCACCCATTGCGTTTTAGACCCATTAAATGCTTTAAAACTACAGTAATTGTGGCATATAGAATTTTTCTGATATCTCACCTTAAGCATTACTTCCTTTATGAAACCTTAAATGTTTACATCTAACAAGGGCCTCCTTAAATCCAATACGATTATAGACGCTCATTTTTAAAAAAAAATTTTTAACTGTAGTAGAAAAATATATTATTACAATTAAGGAAAGGCTGTTACAATCTTGTTAAAACTTAAATTAGTGTTGTTTCTAGTTACATAATTGCTGTTTTTTTTTTTTTTTAATGATGAACATTGTCACTTATAAAATCTACAACCGCTGAAAAGAGACATTAATAACAGATAAACATTTTTGAAAAATATTATATATATACATTTTATTGAGATCTTACAATCTGCCACTTTTAGGCAACAAGTAATAGCGCTAAATAGCTATACAATCATGCAATAAAAAAATAAAATAACTAATAAACAAAGAGTAATAATTATAAAAAATAAGTAAAATAAAAATATATACATGCTGATAATAAAAACAAAATAAATACTTGCGAAGATGGTAATATAAATAGAATAATTTCTCACATTCATACCATAATTACAATATTTACAATTTGCCTGGAGTCCCCGAACTAAGCTTCTTCCCCAGGAATGGGGGCAAAACAAGAGTCCAGGAGGCCCCTGCCCCCTTTCCCAGCCGCGTGACTGGCTTAAACGCCAATGGGAGCTGGTTAAGGGCGCGCCACACACACAGGTTGTGATTGGAGAATCTGCCCAGTGCTATTACTCCAAATATATTTTTTTTAAATAGCTAGTGATACTTAGTTTCTATTTAAACGTACTAAATTGAGTTGTATGATGAATTATTATAATCGTTAACTTTTTTAATGTATGCGCTTAAAATATAGATATGTTTTAATATATAGCACGCACTTTATTAAATTATATTTTTTGCTAAGTTTAAAAGTTTTTTCAATATTATTATCATTTTAGTTATCTAGCTATCGATAGGTCATTTATAATTTTAATGATTATATATGATCTTTAATTCCATAAACATTTTTAGTAAAGCTATTTTTTTTTTCAATTATTTAGGAACAATTGAATTCGACGAATGTTTCGATTACTTCTCTGAGTCAGCTCTCTCCGTGGCTCGTCAACTGCGAGCCGACATCTCCTGTGAAAACCACGCCCACTATCATCAAAACTGTCATAACAACTCAGCTTTAATATTTATTTATATTTATTTAGTTTAGTTGTCAATCGTGCGCCATTCCATTATTGAACATATATTGATATAATACTGACCATCGATTTGAAACTCAGATATATTTAACTTGTGTGATAACAGAGTTAAATGTTAAATTTCTGGTGCAATTTATATTTTCAGGGTGAACAAGAAGTAACAGTATTCCAGTAATTTTACTGTAGATTAATTTATTAGGAGTTAATGATTATAAGTGCCTTTACTTTTTTTTTAGTCTTTAAGCATGTACAGAAGCGCGATTATTGTTCAAAATGTATTATTTTTGTTTATGTTTTTGAAAATTTTCTTTTATTCCATTCCTAATATAAAGGGAATTTATAAATATATTTTTTAGACATTCCCCAAAATATAACGATAAAAAACCATGATGATTTTATGGCATATTTAACTATTTACTATGGCCTAATACAGGGTAAGGTAGAAAAGTCTTGTGTTTTTGATTAAATCATGAACCTTTAACAATTCTTATTGCCAGAATTATATTTGTTTGAGTATAAAATAAGAGAAATATTATTTGCAAAAAAATTAAAAGTTAAGTCCCTGTTTGTTAGAACATTTTTGAACCTGTCTATGGTAATTGGCGCCCAAACTCTCCAGTTGGTCTTTGACAATTCCGTTGACTTCATAGCTGCTTGCATTCCTCTATCTTTTGAAGCTTTGCTTTACACATGTCTTTTTTAAGTATCCCCTTATTACATATATGGGAATACTATACGCACATAACAAATTTTGAATGGCTTCAATATTATGTGAATTATAGTGAACATAACATTGCCAGATTATTTTTTTGCTCATAATGTTTCTTAAATTCTAAAAATATCATTATTAGGGTTATTTAAAAAAATGTCTACTTCTCGGCCCTACCCTCTATAGATATTGTAAATTGAAAGATAAGTAATCAAAGGACTATTTTACAAGTATTATGTATAGTAAGATTCCCAATCCAAAAAATAAAAGCTATAAATATTATTAAAATACAATAATTGGCAAATAGGCAATTGATTTATTTTTTATATACATATTTTATAATATATTATTCAAGATAGATATCTTGACTTAATTTTCAATACTTATATATTTATACTTAGAATAATTTAATGAATTATTCTACATTTTAGCTTATTTATCCATTTTTCATTATAGAGGAACTTTTCAATTCGGAAGGGATAACAAAAACATTTTTTTTGCAATATTAGTTTATATTAACAACTTGAGAAAGAACTTAGCAGGAGATTATGTCCGAAGGTTGCGATCAAAGATGAGATAGTATTTTTCTTCTGAATAAATTCAGGCTCGTGGTCAAATATACAAGAAATTAGAGAATTTGATAAAGTCTATTTTAAAACTGAATTTCCCGAACTTTTGAGCATCTCAACAACCTTTCGGTACTCCGTGTTTTATAAAAAAAAATCTGATTTCTCCTGTTTTTTTCATATACGTTTGGTCATCCAATGTTAGGTGTATGGACACTAAAATGTTCTCCCTTCAGTTGTTAACTTATACTGTTATTTTAATTTGGTTAAAATATTTGAATATTTTTTTCCGTTTGTTTTATTTATAGTTTTTGTAAATTATGTCTTCTATATATCTATAGATATATATATATATATATTAATCTTCCAGTATTTTTCTATTTGAGATTAATAAAATGTATCGAAATTAAAATCAATTATACTATGAAAGAACAGCTGTACCATACAAAATTATTTTCTTAACTTTTAGCAAACTTATTTTTAATCAATATTTATATTGTTTACAGGTGTATTTCTCAGAGTTTTATGTCTGTTTTTCTTTTTATTTCCGTATTATTGCACAGGGTCTTACAGTACTCTTAACGTTTTTAATTTATATTTTGTAATATAACTATCTCCTTAGAGTAAAGCATGACTGCCAGATTTTTTGATACAATGTTTTTTTAAAAATATTTCGCCTTTAAATAGTTTATATATATAGTTATCTATGTTTTGTTAAAATTAATTATTAAATCTTCTGATTTCTTTCAGAGATGTGCTGTTTAATTAAATAATTGAGTTATTTTCATTTTCCAAATATTTTGATTTTTGAGTTCGGAAAAAAATTAATCCCTTATTACCCAATAATTTGAGTCAGTGCCATTAAATCACTGGCAGGTGGGCCCTGATATTATTTTAAACTAATTGATTTTTTCTACGAACGATAACAACATAACTTATTGCACTGGGAGGTTATAATAAATTTTCTTGCATCCGATCAATTAATATTTAATATTACTTTTTTTAAATTATAATATTTTTGGAATATATTATTCGCATGGAATTGTAATTTATATAAGTCTCGTTTTAGTTTCAATTGCTTTCTGAGAGAAAAATGATTTTGCAAAAAACTTTTTTCCCTTCCCCTCAGTGTAAAGAGAATCCTAAAATATTTATTTACTTGAAATATTAGTTATTGATTTATTAAGCCAAATTTTTAATATTCATGAAGAAATTAGAAAAGAAAGAAAAGCTATTGAAACATACTTGCCTATAACTAAACGTAAAGACTTAGTGAAATGCCGTCTCTTTGGTATCATTTAAGACTGCATTACATTTAGGAAATAATTTCGATTATTTTTATAAGAAATAAAATTGTTAGCTTAAAAAAAAGGTTGTCCAGCTATATTGCAGTTTTATTTATTTATAAATAAAAATTAATTAACAAATTGCCTTTGTTTATTGTATAAAATTATCTTTAAAAAATTGGTTTGTAGCACTAGCAATTTACTGTAACTTACTGTACTTAAGTAAGTGTAGCAAACTGTTGATATTGAACTGATGAAGAAATGGATTTCAATATTTTTTATGAAAATACTCGTAATTTCATAGTTGATTGCTATTCTATTTTCTTCTGTATGCCATTTTTCTGTCAATTTGTGCCATAATCAACAGTTTGGCTCATTATTATAAACAAAATAAAATATTTACATGGCATTTTATTTACATCGTTTGTTATGAAATATTTTTTCATTTTTCTATTATTAATATCCGTCCCTATAAGAAAATAGTGCACTGTTCTTATTTATAATTATATTTTATTGTTAGATTTTGTTAATTACAATTTAAAAAAATAAATAACTAGATTTAGTTTATTTATATTGGAGTTATGAATTTATTTGATCTTATATTTCAGTTTTTGAAAATGTTGTAGATTCGATAATATATTGATATATTTTATCAAAATACCCTTGTTTTGGCTAATCCTTTTTATTTATAAATGCTTTTATTTATTTTTTTCCTTAGGGTTTCCTCTGATTGAGGTTTCTTTAAACCAAACAATTTTTTTTTATTTGTTTTTCCTTTTTCTTCTATCATTACATCTTTCTCCCTCAAACCATTACCTTGCATACTTTCCTCATTTCCTTCTATTCATCCTTTTCATGGTCATCCACCCTACAGCACTCCAATTGAACAATCTTTCCTCCTTCATCTCTCCTTCATTCTTCTGAAATGGCGATACCATTCCAATCTCCATTTCTCTGTATTTTTGAGGGCGTTTGTTGGGTTAGCATTTGTTCTCTAATTTCAGTGTTAGTCCTTCTTTCTAGGCTGGACATCCTGGCAGCTCTCCTCCAATAGTCCATCACAGTAGCAAGTATCTACTTTTATTTTTTTAAAGGTTATAAAATTTATGATAATTTCAGGAACTTAAAAACAACCGGACTTCTTATAATGTCGTTTATTATATTGATTTACTCATCCTAAGGGGTTAGAGTTGATCAGGAAAAATGCTTATTTATAAATATTTTGATACTCGATGTCTCTTTGCTGGCCCAGTAGTTAAAGCTTACAAAAAATATTACATTAGAAACAGAACAAAATGGGCAGGCTTTTACTATATATAAAAAAGCATGAATTAGAAATATTCATAGTTCATTAGAAATATTTAAGAAAAGAAGAAATTCTCCTCAAGATTACAAAAGGGAGTAAAAAATCCTTGGCTTTGCTGTCCTTTGTAGGGGACGTAACATGGGGGTCTCGAGCCTTTGCGTTGTGCGGTGAGGTGCTCCTTAAAGATCCCAATCTACATTATACCTCAATAGGCAAAATTTAGGACTTCCACCGTAGCGCTATCGGATTAAGGGAAGATAAACAAACAATTAAGGTAGTAAGAAAAGGTGAATGTTTATTCTGTGTTATGTTTGATGTTTTGATTTTAATTGAAATTTTAAATATTACTACTTTAATTAAATCTGAATAAGGAGAAACTATAAGTGTTGGTGACACTAAATTAATAAATATTGAAACTGTAAAAAATATTAAAATATTGTAATGTAAACGAGCGTCTACGGTGCGCGCATGCGCCTTGTGATCTATGTCAGTGGAACAAGTGCAGTGTAGAAGTTAACTCTGATGTGAGTGCCGGCCGGTCTTTAAACTTACACTCATCTAAACTTGCTGCATCAGGCGTAAACGTATCCATAGGATAGTAGGAAGAGAACTGTGGTGATTAAACAAACCATATAAACATATTTCAATCTTTGTAAGTGATATAAACCAACGTAATTAAAAGAATGTTTTTTTTTTATTACCAGATTGACTGTATTTTCTTTCATAACCCCCCGTTAAACTTATTTTATTTTTATACACCAACAATAAGACTAATTAATGGGGAATGCCAGTAATAAAGTAGGAAGCCGAAGTATATGGTTAGGATATGGTAAAATAAAATGGAGAATGATTTTAACATAAGAGGGAATAAATATGAACATGTCCAGAAGGTAAAGTATTTTTATTTATTGAGGGTTTTCCCCAATCAAATTTTAGGATAAGATTTTTTTCCAGGATTTCCTGTCAAGTGCATCTTCTTCATTGAGACTATATCCTGCCATGTCTTCTTGGACATGGTCCATCCATGAAATTCTTGTTCTGCCTCTTCTTCTTCCTTCAGGGCACCAGGCTAAGTATTTAAGATCTATAATAACCATTAAAAAACAAATTCTTCTTCTTTTCCTCCCTGCTTGTACCTTTCAGTGTGGAGGAGCCTCAACCCAGCTCATCCCTTCCTCTCTATCTTGTGTGAGTTCTCTCATTTGAGCAAGATTATTCCTCCTAATTTGCGGATATATTTTTTGTAGGCAATCCTGGTTCTTCCTCGAGGTCTTGAGGAAGTAGGTCTGGCCACCACTATCTTCCGTGGGTCTCGGTCCTGACTCATCCTGCATACATGTCCAAACCATCTCCTTGTCGCTTGTGTAAGGTATCAATTAATGCAGGGATCTTTAGTTTTCCTCTAATTCTTTCATTGCTTACACAGTCTTTTCTAGTCTAACCAGCTATTCTGCGTAGGTATTTCATTTCTACCGCAGTGATTCGGCTGATGTTCTTATCAGTAGCAACCCAACTCTCACTTCAGAGTGGGAAGAAATATCTCTTTAAAAATGTGGAGTTTGACTTGCTTGCTTACTTCACGTTTACCTACCATGGTGTTACAAATCTGGTAATAGACCTTATTTGCTTTCCTTGTTCTGCTTGAGATTTCCTTCTCTATCTTTCCTGTCTTGCTAATAACTGTCCTTAAGTAGGTATAATCTTTAGCTTTTTCCAATATTTCTCCTCCACAATAAAGTCTCTCATTTCTTGCCTCTTCCCTGGAAACAATGAGTACTTTGCTCTTGGAAGTATCTATCTTTACGCTTTTCCGCAAAAGTTCCTCCTGCTATTCAGTTATTGCTTGTTGCAGTTCCTCTGTTGTATCAGCAAGTAGCACAATGTCATCAGCGAATAAGTAGCATTTTGTGAGAATCGTCCTGAGATTCCACTTTCCTATCGTTGTCCAGGGTGTCCTTCTTTTACAAATCTTATGGATTTTATCCATCAGAATTAAGCAGAGGAGGGGGCTCAAGCTATCTCCCTGTTTTACTCTTCATTCCATTCCGATCAATTAGATGCTTGACCATTAACCCGTATTATACCTTTTGGTTCTTGATTTGTTGACTTTATAGCCTCTATTAGATTTCCAGGAACATGCTTCAGTTGAAGTGATTGCCATAAATGTTTTCTAGGAAAATAATCAAAAGCTGCTTGTAGGTCTATGAATGCAAGATACTTATTCCTATCTCTCTCCCACGCCTTTTCAAGAATATTTCTCAGGATGAAAATATTATCCTATGTTTGTCTTCCTGGACAGAACCCAGCTTGTTCCTCCTCTAAGTCACCCTCTACTATTTCTCTCAGCCCGTATTGGAGGATCAACGTATAGATTTTATAGACTACTCAAGAGAGACATATCGGCCTTTAGTTGCTGCATTCGCTTTGCTTCCCCTTCTTATAAATAGGAATAATAACATTTATTTCCCAATCCTTTGGTATCCTCTTGTGGTCCCATAGGCTCTGAAGAACTTTCACCATCTCTTGTCCTCCATATTTAATCATTTCTGGTGAGATTTGGTCATATCCCCTTAGCTTTGCCAGTCTTAATCTTTTCCATGGCTCCTACTCTTTTCCATATGGGCCAATAACTCCACTATTGTGATCGCATCCTGTTCTTGCATTGAAGTACCCTATAAGGATTATGTTTTTCCTTCTATCGCGGCATTGGTTTATTGTTCTCTCCTAATGCGTATAGAACATTTCTGATAATTGCTTTCGTGTGTAATTATTCTGGAGAAGATTGGTTTCCAGTCTTCTAGTTGACTATTAGACGCGGGTAGCGGGTAGATACTTCTTCATGCACCCAGTGAGGAACAGATCTACTTCAGGGACCTAGCGACCCTGCCCACGCGAGCTCTTGTTATCCCCATCGTCATATATCCCAGGGGAAACATGACCAGTTCCTAAATTCCTTTCTACCAAAACTTTATTCCTTCTCCTCCATATCCCTTCTCCAATCCTTCCTTCTGGGGAACAGAGGGCCAGTTATTCCAAGGAAACGGGATCTCTTTTGCTGGGCCAATCACCCGTAAAGGAGTAAGTGATTCAGAGAAGAAATGGAAGCCTCGAAAAGGATGATTCGGTAAAACGGAAACACGACTTGGCGCGATCAAGGGGTTACGTATGGCAGCATGGAATCTATAGACGCTAAATGGAAAAGAAGTAGAGCTTGTTGAGGAAATGCTCAGATACAAGATCGATATCCTGGGAATCAGCGAGATGAAGAAGAAGAGTAGTGGAGAGATGAAATTGGATCATGATCATGTTCTAATTTACTCCGCGGTTC
Organism: Troilus luridus; assembly: GCA_964056705.1. NCBI lineage: Eukaryota > Metazoa > Arthropoda > Insecta > Hemiptera > Pentatomidae > Troilus > Troilus luridus. The sequence continues at coordinate 66,053,916 of OZ057417.1, forward strand.
CGAAAGTTAGCTTTGCAAAATAAAGAGTTGGCTTTATAATGAAATGTATAGTAAAAAAAAAAAAAAATCAAGAGAAAATACAGGCAGAAAAACCTTGTTATTTTTTTGTCTTCACCTTACTAAATTTAAAAATTTGAGTTTATAAAACTTATGTTCTTTATGGTTATGAAACATGACCGTATTCGGTAATAAGCGTTTGCCTAGAATATTAGACCTGAAAAACGATGAGGATTTAGATTACAGACTTCGGAATTGCTAAGTTTGCACTCAGTTAATAGGGGTCACATTTGGTTTAGTGGTTAGCATAAGAACCTTCTTCGCCGTGGTTCGGAGCCCGGCTGGGTATACTATATTTTTTTAAAAGGGAGTAAAAAATCCTTAGTTATGTCGCCCTTCGGATGTTACGTCAATAATGGGGGGGTCTTGAACCTGTACGATGGGTAGACAAGCTTTAAGACTCCCATTGTTGCATCGTCCAATTAGCCATAGCAGCATAAGGTTAAATGAATACACAAACAATAATTATTGAAGTGACATTATCGCGAAAGTTACTCAGAAGGTTGAGATCAAAAGATAATCCTGTCTGTCTATAAATTTTTTCTATAACTACAAAGAAAAATAAACTGAACCGCTCTAAAACGCCTAGCGAGTGTCAGTACTTGATAGAGAATGTATTGTTTCTAAGCCAACGGTTGTGTACGAAAGTAATTTGTCAGTGACCACGTTCTACCTCAGGGTTTTCCCCCAATTATGGCTTCACCCAGTTGTTTGTTTATTCATATTACGTCATTTGATGCTACATTGGGAGTCCTAAATTTTGCCAATCCAGGTAAAATTATAATAGGTATCCTTAACGAATACTTGACACCGGGCTGGCTCGGAACCTCAATTTTATGTCCTCTCCGAAGAACGGGATAACTAAGGATTTTTAAAACCATTTATAAAATTCTTAGACCATCTCCAGAAGCTACGAACCCGCGGTCTTGAGCATAGTAGGTTTGTTTTGGTAACCCCCTAGCAGAGGCTGAGTTAGCCCCAGAAGGCTCTATAATTTAGGTTCAAGGGTACAGGACTCTAATTAGACATTTTTCTAGGGATGTAGAAAACCTTTAGTCCAATTCATTGTATTTCATCAATTTATTAAACGTTTCGACCTGTACGGTAATTTTCAATATACACTGATCCCATTAGTCAACAAGGTATACACTTTTTAATAGTAAAAAAGTAGATACCTTTATGGAAAATAATAGTTCCATTGTCATTAAATAATTTTTTTTATTAAAAGTATCTTGGGTTTATCTTATCCCATAGTCAGACACCTAAGATACACCAGGGGTCGCCTCTTACCTAGGACAAATCCATTCTATTCACCGATCCCATATCCCCATGTATACATCGCAAAATTGCGAATGATGAATGAATGCCCATAATTACATTATCTTTTTCATACTAAAGATCATGATAAATTGTATTTTTCGAAAATATTTTAAATGAAGTGAAGAAACAGGTAAAAGTTGTTGTAAATCAACTCAAAGTGACAACTTGCCGAACAATTTAATAATTTATCAGCCTGAGCCAGATTCAAATCTAGGACCTTCGGAACGGAAACTCATCACTCTGCGTACTGACTGACTGAGCTTTACTGCCATAGGTAGACTACAGATTCGCTACCACCCTTACCTTTATCGGAATTGCTGGATACCTGGAAGAAATCTGACTGAATCTATAATTTTTAAAATATATATGGTTAGATCCTGTCCTATTTAGTTACTCAATTAGCGACGTTGCTTTCAGGCTCTTACAGCGCTGGTGGGTTCACCTTCAACCTCCGAGGCTCGATGTAATTAAGATGAGGTATACGGATGAAGACGCTATTGCGGCGACTATCGGACGCAGATGGTACGGCGCTGTGGGCGTAGAAGCGCAAGACTGATGGTGTCGTTGGAGTTATTTATAACTTGCGCTAAGCTCGCGCCACCCGAACACTGCGGGGGAGACTTGTCTACTCACTATTTATAGTTTTATGACCGTTGCATATTCTCTCTCCCTCGCCGCCATCGACAATGCAATGGGCTTAGGGCTGGATCAAGACCCATTTTATATCCGTTTCCGTTTATATGTCCTCATGCCACTACTCTGCCACGCAACTTACAAAAAAAGAAAAATATATATAACCTTGCTTATTGTTGTTTTATTACCTCAATTCTAAAGCCAAAGCAGAGTCAGGAACAAACATTCTTAAATTTTATAAACTCCACTTTATGATGCTATGGTTAATTGGACGCCACAGTGGTAGTTCTACATGTTGCCTCTCCCGGAATAATTAGGGTAATTAGGATACAAACACTTGCAATCGGACTGGCTCTGGCCGTTTTCAGCGCCCTCTGAAGGAAGGCATCACCAAGTATTTTTTACCCCGTTTTAAAAAATCCTAGTACTTCCTGCCGGACTGCCAAACCCGTAATCATTGGTTGTTATGCTAATACTACACAACAGGTCGCCCCAAAGGATTTAAGATATTGTACACCTGTAATAATAATAAATAAGTAAATAAAAGCCTTAACGAACCCGAAGGCTCGATGCCGATACCACGAATCTCCATTTACAAACCTCCGTCAACGGAGCACTACCCAAATCCCAAACCCGCCAGATCACTCTTAACGTTATACTTTCACCTACTCACCCATAATAATATCACTTATGGTACTTATCACTTATACCTACCCAGAATAATATTACTTATGGTAATATTCGTAATAATAACACTGAAGCTTTTATTTGTATACTACAAAATTAAGTCCATGGACCTTTGCCCAAACCGAAATCCGCCAGATCACAGATCGCAATCCTCCCACCTACTCCTTGGTGTACCCCTCAGACGTTTATCAGTCGGCACGGCGCTTATTAACATTAGTAAACCCAGCAAGTTTACAAGCACATCTTAATCTTCGTGATGTTATCGCATAAATATTATAAACCGGGTGATTGGGATGCGATTCCGCCTTGTTTAATCTCTTGAATTCTCCAATATTCTCATCCTTAATGGGATAGAATATTCTACCCAACGCCTTATTTTCGAATACCTTAAGACGTTGTTCATCCTTCATCGTTAATGCATACGTTAGGAACACTTGGAAGGATGATAGTTTTATAACTATCGCGCCGTTATCAACATGTTCAAACTTATAATTATTATGTTACTAACCATATACTTAGTCTTAACTGAATTTACTTTCAGCCCTATTTCATCTATACATATTCGTATTATAAAACAAAGTCCTTCGCCGCGTCTGTCTGTCTGTTCCCGATAAACTAAAAAACTACTGCATGCATTGTCATGCGGTTGGCAGGAATAGATGGAGGGTTCATTAGGAAGGTTTAGATATATAATTATGTACATTTGTTGGAATATAAAGGTAATTGTTGAAAGTGTTGGAAAAAGTCAAGCTGCCTGGCCGTTTTCATCGATGACGGTGCTTAATCCTTTTGAGGCATATCAAAACAATGCAAGGTGGAATATTCCTCTTTTATTGATCTACAAAAAAGTCTGCAATAGCTTTCTTTTAATGATAGCTTGCTATATAAATACCCATTATATTTTCTAAGAAATGGTTACGTACAATGCGATAATTGGAAAACTATTTATACGGATACACATTATTAATCCTTATCAACTTAAATACTTTAGTTACCTTGATACATTACTAAAATATTTTATGTAGGAAAGAAAAATGTAAAATATTTTACACCATGTCATTTAAATGAGTATTTTCGGAGTTATCGCAAAAAATTATCGCGCGTGAAAATAAATTCGTATATAAAGAAATATTTTAGTTTTTCTTTATGTTTATATTATTTACACAATGAAATATTTGGTGTAGTGTCTACATTATATAATATTTAAATCTAATCCACTAATTCGACGCATCCAACCGATCGCTGGTAATTCATAATTTGTAGATATGAGGAGCCTGGCAACACCGAGACATACATATTACAACAACAAGTGACATACATATAATACATCTATATAATAATAATAATTAGACTAGAAGATTTTACGCCCGATGAAAATCCTGGTAAAGCTCATCATCTTAGCTTAATCGCTAACAAAGACAAAAGCACTTCCTACCAACGTGATCAACTTGCCTGAGCATGCGTTACGAAAAAGAAATCTCTTTCTGGGGATACAAGAAAAGGAAAGTCCGGCAACAAAAAAAGGAAGGGACGGAGTCAAACGTCGCCGTGCAAGTGTTCAAAAAACGCAAATAGAACAAAAGAAAAATCGAAAAAAAACAAGCTATAGAAGGCAATGAGGGGAGATATCGAAGAGATATTTTCACTAATGCCCCCAGATCTTGCAATAATGGGGGTAACATTCTTGTCCCGGATGGAAGCATTAGCCCAGGAGATAACGAGTGGAATGGACCACTTTACAATGCCGAGCGGCCATCTTATGTCTTGTAGCGGGTAGCTACATGTGTTAGCCTTCCAGATTGTGTGATCATCCCGTCTATTTCATGTCCACTTTATCTCAATGGGTCGGCCGATTTAGGGCTCTCGGCTTTGAAATGGTCAGCGCATTTATACTTGAAAATATCTGATGTCGCCAACGCACAGATTCCTTGTAATCCTTTTAAAGTATAAATAATTGCCTCAAAAATGTCAAATCAAAACAACAGTACAACACCAAGTATTTTTGGTACTTATGTATTAGCAGGTCTGCAGAGACTGTTATCCATACACAAGTAACAGCATAACAAATATTTCATGTCTGTTTTGAGCATGTACTATTCTATATTCTTATTTCAAAAACTTAACTGGATTTGTTTTAGTTTACATAATATAAAAAAGAATTTCAGACCTCTTCGTTGAAATGTTATTGCATATTTTGTGAATCTATAATGCTTTCCAAATTTTACCAAAACACAACGCGATATTGTTATAGAAGAATAAAAAAATACCGTAAAAAGTTCATTGATAATTAAAAGTTTTCAAATTTATGAGATTCCAGAGACCTTTCTAAAATTTAGCAGTTTTGTAGAAAGGAATTGTGTCATTAGTGCTGAAGACTATAAACATTTTATTGCTCATTAAAAATTATTAAATTTATCACAGACTTCTGAGATTTATGAAACATCTTGAATATTTCTTTAATGACTTGATGACATTGCACTTACTATTGCTAATAGTAGTAAATAAAATTTACACACGTTGGCAATAGAGAGGTAATAACAGGTATTTCTTGACTGTCCTAGAGTTGATTTGATGGTCCCTAGTAACTTTGGACTACCTGTTGGATACTTGTGGTATAGTAGGTCGCCACAGACTTTTTCTCAACTTTATCTCAAGACTTTTTTCCCACTCTTTATAACCTGAACACTGATAATTCAGATACTGGTATCACCTAATCTCTTATCTATATTAATGGAAATTGAAATAAACACAATGTTATAATAAAATGCTAACTCTAGCCACACGTCTCTCTTCTTATATAAATGTTTTCAATGAAAATATCTACATATTTATCTTTGTTAAAAATTGTCTATCGTCACATAATTTCATCTTTGGAATTATTACGAACTCCTGGAAATGTTATCTTGTTCATTTTGAATAGGCATTTACAATATTAAATTGAATAAATGATACAGCAATTTGAATAGACAACAAACAAAACAAAATAACTTAATGACACACATACAAAAACTCAAATGACCTGAGTGATAACATTAGGTTACACGAGGTATGGAAGTAGATTTTCAAGCAGACTACTATACAAGTATTAGACCGCCTTCTATACAAGTACCCCATTTTTTAATTTAATTTTTTAAATTATTTTATTGAATTGTACAACTGTAATATATACATCTAGTACAAGGGCTATATGAATAAATAAATACATGACAGGACATGTAGAGGCAGCACTGGCAGCACTCTAATAACATTTCTATAAAAGAAGGTCCCGAGGCCATCTTCTCTTCAGACGCCTAGGAGGATTGTCCGGGATGGAATTGGATGCAAGGATGGAAACTAGTGGGTTTGGATGGGCCTGGAGTTTATTATGGAATGATAGGTATCTGGAATGGGCTAAATCGGTAACAGGTCATTATGGATGGTTTTATTTGTGACAAAATAAGGAGCGTTTAGGATTTTGCGAAGGATTTTGGATTGCAAGGATTGAATACGAGAGGAATTCGATGGTTTGGTGGACCCCATAGTTCAATTCCGTAAGTCCATTTAGGTCTGTAACAGTCACATAAATAAGTCTTTTGTAATTGATCTGAAGCTTTGAGCGTTTGTCTAGTATGTGTTGAAGCCTTCCTACTACTTCAACGTCTAGCTGTTTCTTGTCTTTTCAGTCTTGTGTGAGGGTTCCAAGTAAGGCGTTTGTCTATGTTGAGTCCTAGGTAGCGAATCTGTTCAACAGAGATAAGTGGAGTACTATTAAAGGATACAGTAGGACAGGAAGTCATGGGTTTTCGGCGAAGGGTAAAGGTAATTTGATGGGACTTGTTGGAATTGATTTTAATTCTCTAATTCCGACACCATTCTTCGAGGCTTGATAAATGTGTTGAAGGGACTGGGATGCAATATATGAGTCTTTATTAACTGATAACACACATGTGTCAAGCATACGTGGAAATGAAGGTGTTAGGATGGGTTGGAATGTCAGCTGTATATACTGTGTACAGGATAGGACCGAGGATGCTACTTCGAATTTTTAAATTGTTGTTTATTACACAGAAAATTATAAAAAACAAATTTGGCTTGTGTTACAGTAGTCGGTACTAGTGACTCAGCAGGTCGCCATGAGACCTACCTCCTTATCTTGTTTAAGTTTATCTTATCACTTGTAACCTTTTTTAGCCTAATAGTGACAGCTATTTTTACCTAAACTAAATTTCTCATTTCTAAGGTATTTTGATTTGTTTAATTTGTTTTGAAATTTAACGCCGAACTTCTCTATCAGTTCTGAGTTTAAAAAAATGTTATAGAAACTTTCAGTGAACGATAGTATTTATAGCGAACACTTAGGATAGACTACATATACATGTGTGACCGAAGTGGATAGCATTACCTTGGAAAAAATTAGTTTTTTATTAATATGTCCTTAATAAGCTTGAATAAAATTATTCACGTCTCTATTGTTTGTTTTTCCTGAACCAGTTTCACTTGTTTTTGGATGTATCGCGGGAATCGGTAACTGTTTATTGTTAAACAACCGCTGATCGAACTTGTGGGATCTGCAGGTCTTCCTTTGACTAACTCAGTCTCTATAAAGTGGGGTAAATTCTGCCGGGTGAGCGTCATTTCGGCAAAAAACACCTCCTTGCGCAACTGTTGCTTAGAAACAATGTATAGCCTCTATCATGTACTAAACACATTTACCCTGATGGTTTTTTATTTGACTACTATTTTGGTACATTTCTGTCGATATTGGGTGCGTCAGAAAAAGTATAGCGTGTAGAGGCTGGAATAAACAAGGATTTTTTAAAGGGAAGATTGTTTATGCCGTCCTTCGGAGGGGGAGTAAAATGTGGGTCTCGAACCTGTACGATGTATGGTTAAAGATACCTATCTACATATTACCTGGACTCCCAATGTAGCTTCGTCATATTTCCCACAGCAGAATTAAGTGTCGTTAAAGTAATAAACATTATCAGAAAAATTATTTCAAAATGTCAGATACAGGCTTAAAAGGTTTGTTGGATTTGTTTATTCATATTATTTATCTCTTGGACACTAAAATGTGTATTTTTCGGTATATACCTAAAAAATATTTGTTTTTGAATTAACATATTTTCTTACTTGGATTGTACGGAGGTTATAAGGTACTTATAACAAATTATTAGGGAGCGGAGTGACTCAGTGGTAGAGCACTGAGTAGCTCTGCGGAAGGTCATGGGTTCAAATCCCGCTGCTGGCAGTTACTTTTATTTAGTCTGTTTGCGGCGGGAAATGGACCAAATGGGATCTAGGACCCTCCTGGGGCCGACCCAGCCTCTATAAAATATAATAAAAATAGGGTATCCAAAATAATGGGGGAAACCTGGCGGTTGAGCGTGGTATAGGACAAGTCATCTCCTTGCAGAACCGTTGTCCATGAAACAGTACAGTCTCTACCATGTACTTAACCCCAGATACGTTCACGGGTCGTAGTGGTTACAGGTTTTTTTAATAACAAATTATAAGGCATTATTTCATTATTTTTTTATAATGAAGCCATCCTACTGCAGGAACGGCATACTTGCATTTAACCTTGGAAGGAACGTCTCAGGGTCATAACAGGTCTAGAGTATCAATGCGAAGGACGATAATATTAAAATTAAAAGAACAAGAACAAAAACGAAAAAGTAATGGAAATGTCCATATGGGAATGTAGATGTATGATTACATGGGACCTGAATGCGCATGCTCATAACCGGAGAGCGTCGGTGGTGTCGAATTACCTTCTCGGGTTTTATTCTCAGTTTTATTGGCTCCGTAGAGGGGATGATTTATGGGCGAATAAACACGGAATAAAAAGACGTAAAGAAAAAAAAAAAAAGAAAAAATCTCTGGGGTTTGACAAAGTCCGAAGGAGGTAGGACTGAGCTTACTCCATAACCCGATCCATCAGTGCCTTCTCGGCCACTTATGACTAATCTAGGCACTTATTCACATTGCTACAAGTATATCCTCCTCAATCGTGGCGGCGGTCATTTACATCGCCGATCTGTCCCACGTCCGGGGACCACACATCGGCCTCAGAGGTTCAGAACGGATAATCCCCGAAGAATCGGCGAAAAGGAACCACTTGTATGGCTATATGATTATATGATTATTATATATAGAAACAAGTATAGACGGATACGGTAGAGGAGAGGAGAGATGGTGGACACAGATACGGAGGGATATACGTCAGAGGATATTAATTGCAGTAACAAATAGTTACAGGAGACTGGTTTGTGAGAGCCGAGGCGGCAAGAGATTTGTCTCCGCAAGATTTACATAAGATGTGCCTCCATTGTCTAACTCGAGGCAATAACTCCATGTCCTCCGCGCCAATGCTTATCTCTTCTTCCTAACGTGTTCATCAGCTCTTAGGTTCTTTGTCTTCGCATCTTCACTTATCCTCTTACTTCTTATCCTTTTTCATAAAAAAATAAAATAAATAAGTGCGGGTCAATTGTATTCATTGTTATTATGAATAACAGGATGTTAATTTATAAATAACAAGTAATGAGTCTGAAAGCTACTGATCCGGTGGTCGACGGACTGTTGATCTCTTACTTTAGTTTTGTCAAATGGTAATAATTATAAAAAATAAAGGTAAATTGAGGCAAAATAAATAATAAATGATTTAAATAAATAAAACAAGAAAATATAATAGAGACGGAATAGGGAGAAATGAAAGTAACAAAGAAATATAAATATATAGGAGAAACATTAGGCAACAATGGTTTGGACAAAGAGGACATAAAAGGGGAAATCACAGAGTTCGATAAACTAAGCTTCACAACAGGAACAATTTATTATTTATTTTATTAATTTTTATATATTTTTATTTGAAAAGGAAAGATATGTACAGGACCGGGACTCGAACCCGGGTCGCCCAGATCGCTAGTCTGGAGCTCTACCATTTGAGCTATCCTGGCTCGCCCCCGGCCAAAGACATATCCTTTCTTTTCACTGATCTCATGTCCCCGTGTTCTCGCAATTTGCGATGTCTACGAGGGGAAGAATGTTCTTTGAACATTTATTTAATTTGGATCTTGTTGACTCACGTCATTATAAATTATTATTTATTTTATTTGTTATTGATTTTATTAATTTTTATTTGAAAAGAAGTTCGAGTCCCGGTCCTGAACATATCTTTTCTTTGTGGAAAAACGGAAGGATACTGCTAGGCCAGAAAGAAAGAAACGGGGCGACCTGTGGTCTAGTGGTTAGCATAACAAACTACTAACCCCAAGATCGCGGGTTCGTAACCCGGCAGGTGGCCCTAGGATTTTTTAAAGGGAGTAAAAAATCCTTGGTTAAGCCGTCCTTCGGAAGGGACGTTATAAGGGGATCCCGAGCCTGTACGATGTCAGGTACTCGTTAAAAATCCCTACCCTAATAAAATCTGGATTGGCAAAATTTAGAGTGGTAATTGTGCAAATAAACCACCACCTGTAAAGGGAAATCTTATACACATGCGCAAGCAGTTACATTTTATAACAGTTATATTTCTAACAGTTATCTTGGAGAACGTTTTTAAATATTTTTATTGAGGTTAGAATTTGCATAACATAGCATGGAATATAATAATAATGGAAATAAATAAATAGAAGTAATAATAATATAATTGATTATATAACATATATAAAAACATAATGAAATATATAATATAAATAAATATAATAATGATAGAAATAAATAATGGAATAAACCATCAACAATTTAAAATAAAAAACACCCCTACCCACCAAATAATCAACAAATCAGCAATAAACAAAAATGAGGATACAACAACTCTAGAACACACGAGGAAAGGAACAACAATGAATCTGTCAAACATGTAACTGCTACTGTTCGAAATACAGCTGTTATAAAATGTAACCGCTTGCGCATGCGTACAAGATTGCCCTTTACAGGGGGTGGTTTATACACACAAGTACCTTTAGAGCTACCACTGTAGCATCGTCCGATTACCCATAGGAGCATAAAGTGACGTTAAATGAACAAACGAAGAAAGAAAGAAAGCAAAGGCACGCAGAAATGATGAGAAAATACTGGGGGAAAAGAAAGAAGAAAATGAAAAAAGAAAAATAGTGATATTCGCGTAGTCTTAAATTGTGCAGAAGGTCCTGGATTCAAACCCAGTTGTAGCTAATAATTTATTTAATGTGTTAACAGTAATAAATGAAACCTGGGAATCATAGACCCTTCTGGGCCTTACCCAGCCTCAATAAATGGAATATTCGAAACCCCTGGAGTGCGTCTCTCGGTCGATGTGCTACAGGTCACACAAAATTATAGGTAATATTTTTATCATAATATCATGTACTTTTTTTTTTATAACGGCGCTACAACCCGGTTACATGTCTTGGCCTTCCTCCGCTTCCTCCAAACGTCACAGTCTAGTGCCGAAGCCATCAAGCTCCCCACTCCGAGAATGCCTAAAGCATCACCTGCCACACCATCTGACCACCTCAGCTTAGGTCTCCCTCTTTATCTTTTTCCATGAATCGGTAGTCAGGAGTGCTTTTGGCATTTCTCCATCCATAGCAATAGCACAAAAAGGGTTAATGGGAAGTAGATGATCAAGAGGTTCATCTCGGGGGAATAAACTCTTTGCACAACCGTTGGCGTGGAAACAGTACTGTCCTTAACAAGTACTGAGCCCAATACCCTTCAAAGGCTGTAGCGGTACAGTTTTTTTTTTTTGATAGTCAGGTAACAATTTACATAAAGATGCTATTAAAAAAAAAAAAAAATCGAGAATAGTAGTCAATCATCCACATTTCAGAAATTGGTATAAAATTAGTGGGAGCACAAATCACAAGTACTGTAGAAGTGCTGACACCTGCCTATTAGTTGCTCATAGCCTTCGGGGGTATTTGGCCTACACATCCTCTAAGAGTATCCATCACGGTTTAGCAGCTTTTCAAATTAAGGTTTTTTTTATTTTTTTATATGCCGAATAAAATTCAAAAAAAGGAATCTTAATTATATATTAATATGGCCGTATGGAAGTCGTTTCGGAGTTCATGAGATGAAAAACTTATTATTGACAGGGAAGAGTGTAAAATGGTCAGGAGGTGCAGTAAATAAATTAAACCAAATAACATAGACTTATTTTATTTGTGCCTACGTTTTGGCCATCATTAGGACTGGAATAAAACAAAATAAATAACTAAATAAATAATACAGTACCAAATGCGACGTGACAGGTTTTAAAAATCGTACAGATCCTGTGCCAGTATCCATCACGGTTTAGCACCTTTTTAAATTAAGTTTTTTTTTTTTCTATTATGCCGAATAAAATTCAAAAAAAGGAATCTTAATTTTGTATTAATACGGCAGTATGGAACTTTTTTCTTGCGCTCAGGGTCCATGGGATGAAAAAAAAGTATCAATCGTTAGGGAATTTCACCAAAACACGAGGAATATTGATTTCGATTCTTAAATTTTTATTAGGGCTTAAATAGAAAAAGTAAAACATGCATCATTGCAACTCATGAAGAAAAAATAAAACTTATTTGTTCTAGAATTATTTTATAATTTATAAACATGTGGAGATGGTTGACTGAATACATCTTAGGCGAGTGTAAATTACACACTAAAGTTTGACTTATTTTTATTTGTGCTTGCGTTTTGGCCAAATTTTTTGGCCATCGCTAGGGATGCCAATAACAGAAAACTATATAAATAATACAGTACCGAAGAAGATATGACAGGTTAGGTAAACAAAAATAATAGGAATGACAAGAAATACAAAGAGAAAAGGATAAATTATGAAATAATCGCTGAGAAATAATAAGAACGGAAAGATACAGCCTAAAGCATATAATATATATATATATATATATATATATATATATATATATATATATATATATATATATATATATATATATATATATATATATATATGATGTTTAGGCTCTTGAGTTTAAGTAAGTTTCTTTTAACTTCTTAAGGCGACGTTTCGAGACTAGGTTAGTCTCATATTCATGCCAAGTTCCAAAGAATTGACCAGTTTATCATCAATCAGTTATTTCGCAATAAATCATATAATGTTTATATTGCCTCATTATGTTTATAACTTATCACGTTATTATTATAACTTATTATTATATCAAATTATATCAACTTATTATTATTATATATTATAACTGATATCAGTTAAAATGTATAAGTATTAATAATTAAGTGACAGGAAGGAATAATAGCAAAAGGATGAAGCGTCCTTAGCTGCAACTAACCACAATCCACTGAAGTATTTAAAGGTATAAAAAAGGTTAATCAGTGTTGATAATCAATTGAATTATTAATTAATTGATAGGGAATTTTTCCTTAAAAGTGAGGAATATTTATTTCGATCGGACTTAAAAGGTAAAACCTGTCTCACTACAACCCATGAAGAGGAAATACAACTTGAAAGCTAGATTTTTTAAAGCTATTATTCTGCGGAATTTGAAGGAGGGGCAAGAACTTGAAAATCATCACCCAATTTATATTAGGACTGGGTGAGCCTCAAGAGAATCTCTGGATTTACGATTGTTAATACAACAAATAATTAATCTACCAAAGCCGGCCTCTTTAGTTTCATTCTTATAATGGCCTTCTTCTTCCAGAAATAATCCAATATTTGCTTGATCAATCTATTCTCGTTTATTCTGTACAGATATACGACCAATGTCAGCCTCCTCTTCCGCATGGTATCCGAGATTCTTACCACTTTCTGTAGATTCCGCAGTTTCTTCAGTCTGGACTGCGTCCACGATTTTTTCATAGAATCCTTCTTTCCAGGACTTCCAGTTTTTTTTTTTTATAGTACCTACTATTTTTTATAAATTTTGTATTGTGTTGTACATGTATATTTTTTTTTAATCTAGAATCATTTTCGAGCTATCGATTCGTAGTTAATTAAGCGTATATGGAAGTGTTGGCCACGAAAGATATTGATATAATCCTTAGAATCGCAAACAGTTTAAATAAATACTTCATCTCAGTTTATTTTGCTTCATCCAGAATATAAATTAAATATAACCACTTATTAATCAGTTTATAATTGATTCCCATGACAACTATAAGCCCAACGTATATCAAGAGGTATATTCTTTAGTAATCTCGTAAAGCGGTCTCTCCCTGCTTTGTTTATGTAAAATCAGCGGCCTTGTGCCGGTTTAGAGAACCCGCCTTCAGCGGACTCATGTATTGTAAACACATAAAATACCTACGGGTAGAAAATGATTGTAGTTAATTGTTGTATATATGTATTATATTATTATTAGTATTATACATATATATTGTAATGTAAATATTATTTTTGAATAAACGGAGATTTCGAAATCAAAAAAAAAAAAAGCAAATTCTTTAATTTATTTTTCGATTACCATTCACGTTTCTTTTTAAAGGCAACTTTTTTATCCTAAATAATTAGAAAATCCTAGAGACGTTAACAATATTTACTTAATTTATTAATAACATAAATTCACCCATTCATAACGAATGAGGCAATTCTCAAAAGATTAAGGATATTTTGTCTTAGAATTTGTTTATTTTTACTTTCTTGTATTTAGTTTTATCAGCATACTACGGTTTATACTCGATGAAATTTGTAATTAAAAAAATGATCTATTGTTCGGGCGTCTTTCTTGACGTTGAACAGGCTTTTGACCGAAACTGGCATCCGGGATTGCTCTACAAACTCCGTAAATTCCTACCGCCTACCTACTTTCTCGTCCTTCAATCCTATCTCACAAACAGAACTTTCCAAGTAAACCATAATAATGTCTATTCTTCCCTCTTTTCCCAATCTGCTGGTGTTCCTCAAGGTAGTATCCTTGGCCCAATCCTTTATCCAGTTTATACAGCTGACATCCCGACTCATCCTAACTATCCTTACCACGTATGCTGATGATACATGTGTATTATCAGTCAACACCGATCCAGTTATTGTATCCCAAAGCCTCCAATCCCATATCACTGAAGAATGGTGTCAAAACTGGAGAATTAAAATAAATTCTCTAAAATCGCATCAAATCACTTTTACCTTACTTCGTAAACCAATGACTTCCTGCCCTTCAGTATCCTTTAATAATATCCCACTGGTGCCTGTAGAACAGATCCGATACTTAGGGTTGCATCTCGACAAGCGATTAACCTGGAATCCTCATACAAGACTGAAAAGACAAGAAACCGCTCGACGCTTCAGGCTACTTCAACACTTACTAGACAAACGCTCTAAGCTCCCAATTAATTACAAAAGACTCATCTACATGACCATCATACGACCTATTTGGACCTACAGAGTAGAGCTTTGGGGCTCCACTAAGCCATCGAATTCCTCTCGTATCCAATCCCTACAATCCAAAATCCTTCGTAAAATCCTCAATTCTCCTTATTTTGTTAAGAATAAAGTCATCCATAATGTCACATTTGTTGCTGATTTGGCCCGAACCCGCTATCTATCCTTTCATAACAAACTTCATTTCCACTCAAACCCTCTAGTTTCAAACCTAGCTTCCTCTTGAATTCCCGATAATCCTCCGAGCCGTCTGAAAAGAAGATGGCCCCGTGACTTTTTTGTTGAACTTGTGATTTGAGTACTACCAGTGGGTAGTTTCTCTACTTGTCATTTTCACATGTTATTATGTATCGCTTAGCCCATTTACTTGTTGTATTTTTTTTTATACAGTTGTAAATATCAATAAATAAATTTAAAAAAAAAATGATCTATGAGTTGGATAGGAGGTTCAGTCCTTATTCATTAAACAGTGATTATCTTTCTCTTTTCTGTAGTTTATAATATTTGAGTATTTTAAAGGTTTGTATAATAACAATTTTTCTAGTTGTTTTAGCATCTTAGTCAATCTATCATTTAGCTTACAGTTTATAATTTTATATTGAAAAAAATTGATTTATTAATATAGATTTTTTGGATAAGCTATTTATAAATATTTAATTGTTCATATGAAAGCTATTAGAATCTGGTATTTTACGTTTTACATACTTATGTATTGCGAATGGATCCAGAAGGATCACGCTAAGCATTATGGGGTCGTTTCTTCCATACTTCCTTTATCTTTCTCTATGTTCTCTTTTTTTCTCCTCTATCCTTTTGTTCTTTTTCTTCTCTGACATTACTGTCCACTTTTCTGCTTTGTTTCCGACAAATTTTCAGTCTATAACATCACTTCTTTTAGCTTTTTGTAAATCTATTTTAACTTGGGTAATCCAGGTTGTGGTTGACTTTTTGTATGTTAGCAAGAAATCTATTGGTATTGTTGGTATAATAATCATGAAGGAGAAATAGATCAAACGTTTTTAACTTTTAAACCAAACAAAATTCAGAAAAACGATTCAGGTAAAAGTTGTAGTTATTCAGACCTAGTTTGAAGAAATAAAAATACCTTTTTGTTTTTTCACTTTAAATGGTCAATATCGACCTTCAAAAAATGTAGTTTTCTGTTGACCCCCATTTATTTTTATTTTTCTGAAATGTACAATATAAAACATGGAAAAAATGTATTTAACATTTTTTTCTATCTTTCATAGGTTAAGTAGAAAAAGCATTCAAAGTTCACTACTTTAGTATACCTCCTTTAAGAGGGAACGTAATGTAGCATTAAGTTATTTCATGTAAGAGTTTTTAGTCGTAATAACTTACTAATCAAGGTATTTTGAATCTTTCAGAAAATGTCTGGATATTTAAAAACCTTAATTGTAATTTTAAAAAAATTTCTATAAAAACAGGTTTTTATTAAAATTAAGGGGTTCCATTTTCTAAAAGACATTTTCTGAAAGATTTGTGAAGAAGTGAAAAAACAAAAAATGTTTTTTTATTTCTTCAAACTAGGCCTGAATAACTACACCTTTTACCTGAATTGTTTTTCTGAATTTTGTTTCATTTTAAAGTAAAAAACGTTTGATCCACTTGAAATGGGACACTCTGTGTATTATTGTTATTATCTTTATTTTGGATTTCTCGGGTTATACCGAATGGATACACTAACCCAGACCAAGGTTAAGGGTATGGTTAATTTTATAGTTAATTTGGAATATTGAAGAATTATGCAGTTCCCAGCATAACAGCTTTCTGCACTTTTTGAAGTTCCAAGCTTATTTCAAGCGCCTTCATAGATCTAATCGTTTCTTCAGGAATCAAACCAATAAGTGGGAGTACTTGTACTTCCACCAATTATGGCATGGTATAGATGCCTTAATTCCTTGCACAGCTCTTGGTACTTAAGAATTTTTTCGCTCAATGTTTATAAAATATTATCATCAGCAGGCTTTCAATCGATTCAATCATCGAATTGATGGTGGCTTTTTTTGTCTATTAGCACTATATCTAGTCTGTTGTGGGGGATATGGTCAGTCATCATAGCTTGATCCCAATATAATTTGTCTGCTTTTATATTGTCTGATTTTGTATTGCCTGTTATCT
Organism: Troilus luridus; assembly: GCA_964056705.1. Classification (NCBI taxonomy): domain Eukaryota; kingdom Metazoa; phylum Arthropoda; class Insecta; order Hemiptera; family Pentatomidae; genus Troilus; species Troilus luridus. The sequence continues at coordinate 66,071,059 of OZ057417.1, forward strand.
GTGAAACGGCCGATGGCTGGTTATTAATTGATATTTTTTAGCCAGTGCCTGATGCACGATCTTTGCTGCATTATTGTGCCTCGTTAGGTATTCTTTACCTGCTAATACCTGGAAGCCAAGTATGGACATGCTAAATCGGTGTTTTTACATAGGCGGCATTGTCTTCGATCGCTTATTATTTTTATTATTATTATATTTATAATAATTTATATTAGCAACAATCAAATATTAGTTAATATCTTATCACACAAAAAAGCCAGAAAAAGCGTACAACTCTATACTAGCTACATATTTTAAATACAATTTAAGAATCCTCTTTAAATATCTGAAATCATTTGATGAGTGCGTTTTGATGAATGACCCCCCACCACCCGATCCAGCAATGGCCGCCACAGGAAGTAGCCAGTGAGGTGTAACTTCCGTAACAGCAGTGCTGCCACAACTCCGGCCTTAATTACACTGTTATTTAGGCAACAGTGCGGTTACTCCCCCCTTCCCCCTCCTTCCGTTCAAGTCGTCGCGGTGGGGGAATCGCTGAATGTACCGGCCCGAAATAGAAGGAAAAATTTGAATATATTATCATTAAACATCACTTATGTAGCTCCTACTTGTCAAGCCAGTCCAACATTCCGGATTTTAGCAGAGGCGAATTGAAGGAAGTGGTGAAAATATATTTACATTGTTATGTACAACTTTTTATGTAATTTTCTGAATATCGGACAAAAGTATAGATTAATATTCCATTTGCGTTTCACGTCTGTAAAAATTATAAATAATTATCTGCAAAAAGCAGGTCTCGAAATTGATACTTTGTGACCAGTTACTCAGCATCTGTATGTAATGTGCTACTTCACCGCTCACCCGATTGTACAATACTTCGATAAATCAGTAACAGTTGATTTGTAAGAAAGAATTATATTTATTGTGAAATGAAAGTGGCTTTCTGATTTGAACTAGATAGACAGTTAACTATGGACTAACCTTATAACTTCTCAACTTTCGACTCAATAGTTCGTTCGTTTCTTTTAACATCACTTTACACTGCAATGGCTAATCGGACGATGATACAGTGGGAGCCCTAATTATTGCCTATACAAGTTTAATTACGATATAGATAGGATATACCTGGCATACAAAAGGCTCGGGACCCCTCCAAATCTACCTCCTTCCGAAGGACGCCATAACCAAGGATTTAAAAAAAAAAAAAATCTCAATTGCCACTTGTCTGGCTCCAAACTCACGATTTTGGGCATAGCAGGTAGTTATGCCAACCACTACGCAATGACATTAAATTGTTAATCTTCTCTAACTACTCTTTTCTGTCTCGAACTATCTATCTCTCTCTCTTCCAACTCTTAGAGGAGGTTTTGGCACATATATAAAAGAAGAGGAGAGGTCAAAGCAAGGATGGAATAAATGGTTAGGGAGTAATAATAATTATAATAATGACATTAAAATGGTCAGATACCGATCTTAAAAGAATGGACCGTTTCATTAGAACGCATATGGTGAAATCGAGGCAACGGCATCCGAACTCCTCAGTCCCACGACTATATATAGCCAGGAAACAAGGAGGAAGAGGTCTCACTAGTTTATTAAAATCGTGCAGAGAACAGGAAGCACAACTTAAGGCCTATGTCATGAGCAGTACTTCACCAGTATTATCTGCGATTGCAAGGCTTGACCACAGATATACGGCATTAAACTTGCTTCGAGAGGAACTGAACGAGAACCTAACTGAACACAGCCTTAGTGAGTCTTGGAAATGTAAAGAACTTCACGGCTGATTTTACAACGCCTTAATAACTTCTGGAATAAATTTAGCAGCATCTCTCCAATGGTTGAAAAATGGAAGTTTGTTTCTAGAAACGGAAGAATTCCTTTTAGCTATACAAGATCAAGTAATGGCAACTCTTTCGTATAGGAAGTATATCTTACAAGAGGCCATTGATGATATGTCGTCTTTGCAAATCTACAAATGAATCAATACAACATGTGACCTCAGGCTGTCAAGTACTAATGGGAAAAGAATACCTCCAAAGACACAATAATGCAGCGAAGGTCATTCATCAAGCAGTTGCTAAAAGATGTGATCTAATTAAAGATCACCAACCTTTCTACAGATATCACCCTGAAGCATTATTAGAAAGTGGTAATGTTAAATTATATTGGGACCATACGATGATAACAGACCACCATATATCTCACAACAGACCTGACATCGTGCTTATTGACAAGGCAGCAAAGAAAGCACAGATTATTGAGATAGGAGTTCCTTCCAACGATAACGTGCAAAAAACAATAGGAGAAAAAAATCGGAAATATCAGAAGCTTAGCGAAGAGTTGAAGCATCTTTGTGGACTGGTGAAGGTTGAAGTACTACTAATTGTAGTTTATAACAATAAAATCCTTGAAAATCCTTGAACTGAACAAGGAAGTTGAACTACTACAAAAAGCAGTGTTATTAGGAACTGCTAATATTGTACGAACATTTTTAAAAATCGATAAATAAGACGATTAAGCTTAACCTTGACCATGGTCCGGGTAAGACATATCAACCAGCAATGCTGAGAAGAAAAACATAATAATAATAAGGTTCGATAAGCCTCGAAGCAAACCCTCGATGCCACCAATCTCTGTTCACAAACTTCCATCCTCGGGCCACTACCCAAAACAAAATCCGCCATATCACTCTTAATGCAATCCTCCCACCTACGCTTCGGTCTACCCCTCAGATCCTTCCCAGTTGGTTCAGCTCTTAGGTTAGAGAGTAGTAAAAATAATTATTTATTCTGAAAGCTGACGTTTTTATTCAATTGTGTGACCCATTATTAGATATATGAGACAAGTATTAACAGTTAAAATATACTGTAGAGATGTTAGAACTCTATCAATTCTGAAGTTCTATTTACTGGGATTACGAAGCAGTTACAGCAATGCTTCGCCTTTTTCGGTTACAGTCGATGTCTTTTACAGTATTTTTATTCGTTTCGTTTTCTTTTGGGTAGAAGCAAACAACAAAAGACAAATTACACACTCGAGAGCTAGGAGTAGGGAGGAGATGGTAACAAAAAAAACCACCCTGACGGTGTAAGACAGTAGGCAGTATTTGGCCGGTGAGGAATATTGATTTTGTTCTGTTTGTCGTTGGGATCGGCCCAGTCCAAACAGTGTGGGAAGGCTTCTTCAAGTGGGGAACTGTTTACACTCGACCTCTCTCCGCCGGGGGATTATCATGACAACGGCGTCTGAGTAATCACTTCTGTCTTCTTCGGCGTCTTCCTAGGCCCCTCAGGTGGTCGCTCTTGCAACGTGGAAACGCCCTTAAAAAAAAATAAAAAAAATCCTTAAGCATCAAGTCTTAAGAACACAGGAGACACATGTAAAGATATTTACACTTTGTTTTTATTAACAACAAAACAGTAGCAGTTTTTATTCATAATAATAATCTTGTAGGAGAAATTTGTTGAAATTTACAACTTTATAGCAATAATGAAATAGGAGTTATGAGAGATGATAACCTACAGAAGGTGGTTGCCGAAAAAATTAGAAAATATTAGGACTTGGCAGAGGTACGGAAGAAATTATATAGGCTTGATATAACAAAAGTTTTGCCTCAAATGGACTGATTCCCAAAATGACGGTGAACAACATAAAATAATTAGATATTTTTATTTTGAAGAGAAAATATTTGCCCTGGCCGGGATTCAAACCCGGGTCGTTCGTCTCTCCGTGACTGCACTCTACCATTTGAACTACCAGGGGTCGCCCCACAGTCAGGACAAAACCGTTCTCTTCACCGATCCCACATCCCAAATCCCATCTTTTTGTCCGAGTGTGAGGTATTTAGCTCAAATGGTAGAGTGCTGTCACGGAGAGACGGACGACCCGGGGTTCGAATCCCGGCCAGGGCAAATCTTTTCTCTTCAAAATAAAAATATTTAAAAATGAAAACAATTGATAAAAAATTAAAAATAATAATATGACGTAGGTCAACTAGATCAGAAAATTAAAGTAATGTTCAATGAACATACTTCCTCCTGTATACATTGCAAAATTGCGAGAACACGGGGATATGGGATCGGTGAAGAGAGCAGATTTGTCCTGACTGTGAGGCGGCCCCTGGTAGCTCAAATGGTAGAGTGCTGTCACGGAGAGACGGACGACCCGGGTTCGAATCCCGGCCAGGGCAAATATTTTCTCTTCAAAATAAAAATATTTAAAAATTAAAACAATTAATAAAAAATTATAAAATAATTAGACCTTTCTTTTAATGTAACAAATGCAGAAAGCTGTATTGACCGGAACAGTGAGTATCCTTATAAAAGTGATGAACATTAAAAATTAATCTTTCTAGGCTCACCCTTGACGTTAGGGTTGGTGCATTCTCCAATAGAAAAAGAAAGATGATGATAGTAATAATTATAATAGAAAAACTGTACTTCTACAACCCGTGAATAGTGTTGGGTTCAGTACAAGGTAGAGACTGTACTATTTCTAGCTCTCTACCCAGTCAGCTACAAGACTTCCTGGATGATAATAATATATCAAGTAAATAGAATGATAGGCAATTAGAGAAACTACCTCCTGGAAGTACTCAAATAACAAATTCGACATAGTTTAAGAGGTCATCTTCTTACAGAGACCTTGGAGCATTACCGGGGATTGAAGACGTAGCTAGGTTTGAAACTAGTGGGTTTGAGTGGGAATAAAGTTTGTCATGGATCAATATTCGGGTTCGAGCCAAATCATTACTAAATAGGACTTAAAGGTCATTAGGGATGACTTTATTCGTAACAGAGGAAGTAACGATGGTGATTTTACGAAGGATTTCGGATTGTAATGATTGGATACGAGAGGAATTCCATAGATTAGTGAAATCCAAAAGCTTTACTTCGTAAATCCAAACTGGAGTATTACAATCATGTAGATGGTTCTTTTGCAATTAATAGGGGGCGTAGAGTGTTTGTCTTTTGAGACTAGTACGAGGATTCCAACTTCAACGTTTGTCAAGATGTAGTCCATTACGCGAATCAATCATCGGTTTTAAATATAATTTGAAATTTGGAGTCTGAAAAACTATCGCACTGACAAATAATGTGAAACCTCCTAGCTTTTTAAAGGCCTGGCATACTATCGAAATATCTTCACGATAAACTCTTGCCATAAGAAATAATTCTTATCTTTTTCTTTTCCAGATATTCTTCACCACAAACTGTATCGAATCCATTCTGTTTTTATCATCCCTGTTTGTTACGGGGTCCTCCGACGTTATAACTGACCTTCACGTTTATTCTGCAATGCTTGTGTAAAATGTCTCAACCGGAAAATGACTGTGTTAAAAATAGTAAGACTGTATCCGGCATATTATAATGAATAATAGAGAAGTGGCAAAAAAATAAAATAAAATATTTATAACACTACAACTTTAGCTATAATGTTTCGAAGCCAACGGTTGGGCAGTTAGGTTATTTTTCGAGATCACGCTCAACCGCCAGTTATATCTCCCATTTAATGGTAAACACTTTACATGAGGCCCGGAAGATCTGCTGATCCCAGAGGGTTTATCTATGACTAACGCGAATTTGAACACAGGGTCATCTGCACAGTAATTCAGCGCTCTACACACGCCAGACTTATCTCCTACAGAGTTCCATCTGCTAAGAAATTCGGACAACTTCCTTAAGGGTAAATTTTTTGTAAATGATTAACTAGTCAAAAATGCATTTTCAGACAGAATTTAACGAGAAATCCCAACACTTTTTTCAGTTCTGGGATTGAACATTTGATAACCTGTACCCCTACAACCCGTGAACGGGTCTGGGGTTCAGTACAGGGTAGAGACTGTAATGTTTCATGGACAACAGTTCTCCAAGGAGGTTCCTTGTCCTAGGTCACGCTCAACCGCCAGATTTTCCCCCTTATTTTGGGTAGCCTATTTTTATAATTTTTTAAAGAGGCTGGGTGAGCCCCAAGAGGGTCCTAGATCCCATAAGATCCGTCGCCGGTTGTAAACAGACTAAATAAAAGTCTGGGGCGCAGCGGTATTTGAACCAGGATTTCCGGCATGGGAACTGAGTTTTCTACCACTGACCCACTCCGCTCCCGAAAATGAAGTTTTCCTGCGAACACGGTTATTTCATATGAAACGACCAAATATATAGTTCAGAATGACCTAATCCAGCTTCAGATGTTTCGTCTCGACAACAGAAATCGAAGCACAACAACTCCACAACTTTTAAACTATATTTTATTGGTTTCCCAGTTATCATTTCTCCATAAAACTCCGGACGTGGTCACCGGTGAATAGATATACGACGCTCCAAAGTAGGAACACAATCGGTGACTACGACACAAAGAGGATCTACAGCGCCCAGGTCACACATCTCCCCCCATTTTATGGCTTATAAAGCAAACATAATTACGATACGCCTTCACTTGTTTAAATTATTTCCATCTCCTCGACATTTCCAACGCCCACTAAACAAATATTTAATGTCCGACTCAGAGAACACATTGAACGATATTTTTAAATATATATATATTTCTATAATTCGTGTACAATCTATAACTACAAATATAAATGCCACCTTGATTTATTTTTCAAGTTCAAAAACAAATTATTTACTACTATACATACTAATTAAAAATAAATAAATACCATTATAGTCCATGAAGGATCTTCGGTTTAGTACATAGTTGAGACTGTACTATTTCTAAGACAAAGTTTGTGTAGTTAGTGTCTTGTCCAAGATCACATTCAATCACCAGATTTTTCCCCCAAATAAGAATACCCACTTTATATAGGCGGGGTGAGATCCAGAAGTGTTTCCAGGTTCCCACAGGATCCATCCCTGTCCGTAAACAGATAATAAATAATTTATATGCCACAACTGCACATATAACGACCCCAATTTACAAAAACCAGAAATAATTATATTTTATTTATGCCTTATAAATTATGATTAAGAGATTCCTCAAGTTCTAGAAGACCGTCAGTCTATTGGAGGCAACTCATAACGAGGAATGACTAACCTACCCCGTGAACTTCTTTCTTGAGTCGGGTTTTCCAGAATACTAATTAGCCTACAGAAGGTTTTACAGAGACGGTATATTTCAGGAACCGAAATATAAGTTCTCGTGCGACTGCTGACCCTTACCAGCCATGATCCATGGATTTAGACCGATTTATCAATGTTCTTGAACCCGGTTAATCTTCTGTAGGAAGTGCACTGGTGATTCGGTCCCAATGGTACTGGTTTTACAGATAAGGGGTTTTAGAGATATCGGATGAGGTCATGACATGAGGAAAGATACTTATAATTATGAGCTCACAACCCCTAAAATTTTCAATTTGCTTTTATCTTGTCTGCAATGTAAACTTCCTAGACGTCCTGGACCTCCTCTTCTGAACATGGTCATGTAGACCTCCTGGACAACCTCAGAAGAGAGATGTTAAAGACAGGACTAGAGTATAATATGGGTAGTTAGTTATGAGATGTTAGTTCATAATTTATAATTTTAGTTCATAGTTAATAGTCAAGTTAGTTCGTTTGTCTTTGCATGTTCTGTTTTGTATATCTTAAATAGAGTTTCTTCTTACAATTATAGTCTCTATCTGTTAATTGTAGCAACGTGAGATGGGATGAATCCTTCCAGGATGTGCTCCCGCAAACGATATATGTCTGCAAAATGACCACATCGGGCGGCCAAAGATCATCATGGTCTATAGCGCCAACAGAAGATATGTGTATATATATATAACAAAAAAGTTCTTGAACTTAAGTGAATATTCAAGTATTCAGCCTTCACTGGATACCTCAGTTATGTATTTCGACAGAGAACTTTACTTTTTAAAAATATTTATTTGAAAGAACACAACTGAAAAATAATTAATCGGACATAGTGACAGACTGCGACTTAGACTAGACTTACTTGACTCTGACTAGTGTATTTTTGAGGGCTCTATATATACTAGCCTAAAGACATACAATTCAATAATAATAAAAACAGAGTACAATGCGATAAGGCTATAATTCTAATCTTCTAATCCTATATGTCTTACCATAACTCTCGTAGTCGTGGAGCTGCTCGCTATAGGCGGGGGCAATCTTCATCCAGACTAGGAGAAGAATTGAAGCTGCCTTGTAGTCGGTCTTAGTCGATTCAATAATGAATCAAAGTTACTATTATATCCACTATAACAGCCCATGACACTGTGTTCGGGCGCCAGGTAAAGGTCGACTACTTGATTAAAACTTTTAGAAAATAAATTTATTTAGAATAACACATACAAAATAATTAAACCTTAAAACCTGTAACCACTACGACCCGCGAACGAGTCTGGGGTTCAGTACATGGTAGAGACTGTACTGTTTCATGGACAACGGTTCTGCAAGGAGGTGACTTGTCCTAGGTCACGCTCAACCGCCAGGTTTTCCCCCCTTATTTTGGGTACCCTATTTTTATAATATTTTATAGAGGCTGGGTGAGCCCCAGGAGGGTCCTAGATCCCATTTGGTCCATTTCCCGCCGCAAACAGACTAAATAAAAGTAACTGCCAGCAGCGGGATTTGAACCCATGACCTTCCGCAGAGCTACTCAGTGCTCTACCACTGAGTCACTCCGCTCCCTCCATACAAAATAATTAAATAAATTAACTATACTGTTCTAGAATAAATCAGACATAACGACAGGCTGTAATTAGACTGGGGAACTAACTGCCTCCTCCTTGATCGAGGCGGTTATATAGGATCAGCAAGTAGGTGATAACAGTTCAAGGAAAAGCACATCTGTGCCACCTGTATATATATAATCGATAGATATTTCTGTTTAGTATTTAGTATCAGGTAGCTGCTAGCCGTGAGAGGTTAATAGAATGTGCACCGCCCGAGTGGTTCCATTGATGGGTTGTCCATTGTTCGAGGATCGCGCCGGAGAGAAAAAACTCACTCCCTAGGGAAGAATGTGCTTCCTCCTCAAAGCATGACCAGCGGCCTTCTCTTTCTGACTTTCGGAATCCTTCGGGTCCTCTCTCCGGTTCTTCGACCTGTAATATACCTCTTAATGACTCCTCCAAGGTGACATTTAACCTTAAAAGTAGGCCATGTAAATGTTTAGGCGTCCAGAGCCTACTGCGTCTAAACACCACAGGGACAGTGACAACACAGATTGAGTTCTCGATAATATAAATAAACAAGTCGTCTCAAACGACAGAGCTAGGCATTTCTCACATCAACTGTTCAAACTAGAGTGTAGGGGGCTAAATCAATAAATCAAAATAAGATAAATTAAAACAAAATATTAATAATATTACTCGCACTATTATATTATATAGAAATTTCAAATTTAGTTAGGGGAAAACATGAATGATTAGGACCGCTGGATTCACTATTGCCGTTATTTCTTTTATATATTATACTTTATATGTTATTATTATATATTTCTTAAACAAAAAATGAGTTTTCCCCCTCCGGTATTGGTTTATTCCATACACCCAGATTAAAATTGTTTAAATTTTTATAACCTTAGTTGGTCAGTATGCCCTATCCCATTTTTGTTACCTTTTAAAAAAAACCGATTAGGAAAATTTAAAACCAGGTTAGCTATCAGGCTATTTTTTTATCGGTCAATTTCATGTTTTATTATTATTTAGTTGTTTTTTTTTTAATCAAAAGCTCGGAAACCAACTAGAAAAAAGAGTAGGACAAATTTAAACTAGGTTCACAACCTAATTATTTATTATCTGTCTTCGCTGAATTCTTTATTCTATTCTCTATTTCATAATTAGATGTGTTTTTTTTATGGAACATTATTTTAAAAAAATGGAAAATTGTAAAAAAATAAAAGAGGGAAGAAAGATCTAAAAAACTGATTAGAAAAGAACTAGAAAATTTAAACTAGACTGACAATTTAGTTTTTTTGTGTCATATTTTTTTTGTATGTTTGGATATAAATAATATTTTATACTTTATTGTAGTATATATATATATATATATATATATATATATATATATATATATATATAAAATATACAATAGAATATATAATATAGAATAAAATTAAAATATAAGACAGATAAAACAATAAATAAATGAGTAGTCTACTTTATATTTTGTTGTCCTTTTCGAAATGGTTTCGCAGCTTTTTGTTTTGTTTTTTGTTTTTTTTCTGTGAAACCATTTCGAAAAGGACAACAAAATATAAAGTAGACTACTCATTTATTTATTGTTTTATCTGTCTTATATTTTAATTTTATTCTATATTATATATTCTATTGTATATTTTATTAATATTATTATTAGTTGCCTTTTTTGTGATAGATAACAGAAAAAAAAGCCTAAGGAACCTTTAATCAAATATTTAGAAACTTTATACTAGGTTAACTATCTGTTTTATATTTTTTGTTTTATTTCTAATTAAATTCTATTTTATGTTTTATTATTACTTGTTTGTTAAATAAAAAAAACTTAGAAACCGACGAGAAAAAACATTTAACTAGGGTATGTTTTCTATAGTTGTTTCTTGTTCTATTTATAGGAATAATTTAAAATTCCACAGACACCGAAGGGAGAGGATATGATAGTTGTAACCGTTTCGGAATTAACATGTCGTTTCCATAAATTTAGGTTTCCAAAAAAGTGGTGCATTGAATTGATGGCCCATGATGGCCTAGAGGCCAATACCGCCTCCAAAATATTAACATTTACCTCCGCAACCATCTCTTTAGCCACACGCACCACATTCCCTTTTATTAAATTCAATTTTTTTTTTTTTGGACATCCTTGATGCCTCAGTAGAGTTCCTGGTTCCAACACGAAACAATTATCAAAACGATAGTACAATGATAGATTAAATCTGTTGTATTATAGTTGAGGAATTGATAATTGCATGCGCACAGTAAAAAAGAATAATAATAACTTTTGATATAAATATTACAAAAAAAAAAGCTGTACCACTGACTACAATCCCTGAAGGTTCAAGGATTCAGCACGTTCTAGAGACTGTGTTTTGAGGACAATGGTTGTGGAGGTGATCTATCCCAAATCACGCTACACCACCAGGCTTTCCCCCAATTCAGAGTACCCAGTTTAAGAGGCTGGGTGAGCCGCAGGAGGGTATCCAGATCGCATTGGATCTCCAGATCTCATAGGGTCTGGGAGGGATTAATCTGTTAACTTCCCCGGCTAACATATCTACCACAGCCGGATGCAACCCAGGGTTCTACCACTGGAGCCATCCTGCTCCCAGCATTATAATAATGTAACAAGTAAATAGAATAAAGATACGTAATGGCATGAGATAAAAGATAAGATAAGGATAAAAGAAACTACCCACTACTAGTACTGAAATAAAGGTCACGAAGCCATCTTCTTTCCAGACGCCTCGGAGGATTATTCAGGATTGAATAGGTAGTTGGGCCAAATCAACAACAAATGGAAGATAAAGATCATTATGGATGACTTGAATCGTAATGCTTGTGTAAAGAGAAGATTTGTCCTACATCACGCTTTACCGCCAGTTTTCCCCCAATTTAAGAGGCAGGGGGGTATTTGCCACACCTAGGAGATAGACAGGATTCCAAACCACCCATGAGGTTCTGCCTGTGGTTTCGTTACCCATTTTTTATAGTGGATGGTTCGCATCACTGAATCCAGTAGCAGGAATGGGTGCCTGCTATGAAATCAGTTTTGCCCTATTAAACCACTTGACATTCAGTCCCTGCTCCCACGTCATCAATCCGTCGAGAACACCATGAATTCTTTGGAAAAGGAAGCCTAGCTAAGCCTCAAGGCTGTGGTGGAAGGATTTCTAGGCAATAACTAGGAGCCCAATTACCGAAATTTGGTGGAACGCTTGCTGAAAACTTTCCAGAACCTCGGCTGCCTCATTAGCGTAATGTTTCATTTTCTTCATTCTCACATTGACTATTTCCCCCAGAATTTAGGGGATTACATTGAAGAACAAGAAGGTTCCACCAGGATATAAAAGTGATCGAGCAACGATACCAAGAGAAGTGGAATACCACCATGATGGCAGATTACTGTTGGAACCTAACAAAGGGTGTAAGGAAGTTAAATTATCTACAAAGAAAAGACTTTACCACTCCTTTGTCAAAAGTGTGGCATTATATGGTTCAGAAACATGGGCCATCACTACCAACTTGTTTTTATTTGGAACAGGTGGAGGAGCGGATTTTGCTATATATTTGGCGTTGAAGTTAACCTTGTCAAGCCACATATATTCCTTTCGGCACTGGAGATAGCACGCTGGCTGGAAGATTGATATTCATATCTTGTAGTATAAATTTAGATCATGTGGGTGTCGTGGGTATTGCAGAAGCTGTGTCTCTCACCTCCAAGTGAAGGTGAAAGAACATCCAGAAGGTCAAGAAAAAGAAAATTCTATAGTGACTAATTTGTACTTCAATTGAACCAAAATTTGTTAAAAATATTTTATATATATATATATATATATATATATATATATATATAATATATACCCTAAATATTGTTGTTTCATTAAGAACATATGTAATAATTAAAGATTTTAGTTTGTATTTTACTTCTAATTTTTATCTGGCGGTTGAGCTTGTCTATTGCCTAGCAAACGTCACATATAGTGTGGACGTACCTTTACTCCTCCAGTAAAATATTCAGTCTCAATTTCCATATGGACAAATTTGATCCACTCGGGGTAACTAAATAATATATGAAATATATATGAAGTAAAAGAATATTGCATTATCTCCAATATCAACGTTGTAAGTTAAATATAGGTGTGCTTTTTTTTTTTTCCCTCGGGGTAACTAAATAATATATGAAAAAATATATATGAAGTAAGAATATTGCATTATCTCCAATATCAACGTTGTAAGTTAAATATAGGTGTGGTTTTTTTTTTTTGAATAGTTACCCCTCGGGGTAACTAAATAATATATGAAATATATATGAAGTAAGAATATTGCATTATCTCCAATATCAACGTTGTAAGTTAAATATAGGTGTGGTTTTTTTTTTTTGAATAGTTACCCCTCGCGGTAACTAAATAATATATGAAATATATATGAAGTAAGAATATTGCATTATCTCCAATATCAACGTTGTAAGTTAAATATAGGTGTTGTTTTTTTTTTTTTGAATAGTTACCCCTCGGGGTAACTAAATAATATATGAAATATATATGAAGTAAGAATATTGCATTATCTCCAATATCAACGTTGTAAGTTAAATATAGGAGTGATTTTTTTTTTTTTGAATAGTTACCCCTCGGGGTAACTAAATAATATATGATATATATATGATGTATGAATATTGCATTATCTCCAATATCAACGTTGTAAGTTAAATATAGGTGTGGTTTTTTTTTTTTTGAATAGTTACCCCTCGGGGTAACTAAATAATATATGAAATATATATGAAGTAAGAATATTGCATTATCTCCAATATCAACGTTGTAAGTTAAATATAGGTGTGCTTTTTTTTTTTTTCCTTCGGGGTAACTAAATAATATATGAAATATATATGAAGTAAGAATATTGCATTATCTCCAATATCAACGTTGTAAGTTAAATATAGGTGTGCTATTTTATTTTTCCCTCGGGGTAACTAAATAATATATGAAATATATATGAAGTAAGAATATTGCATTATCTCCAATATCAACGTTGTAAGTTAAATATAGGTGTGGTTTTTTTTTTTTTGAATAGTTACCCCTCGGGGTAACTAAATAATATATGAAATATATATGAAGTAAGAATATTGCATTATCTCCAATATCAACGTTGTAAGTTAAATATAGGTGTTGTTTTTTTTTTTTTGAATAGTTACCCCTCGGGGTAACTAAATAATATATGAAATATATATGAAGTAAGAATATTGCATTATCTCCAATATCAACGTTGTAAGTTAAATATAGGTGTGCTTTTTTTTTTTTTCCTTCGGGGTAACTAAATAATATATGAAATATATATGAAGTAAGAATATTGCATTATCTCCAATATCAACGTTGTAAGTTAAATATAGGTGTGCTTTTTTTTTTTTTCCCTCCGGGTAACTAAATAATATATGAAAAAATATATATGAAGTAAGAATATTGCATTATCTCCAATATCAACGATGTAAGTTAAATATAGGAGTGATTTTTTTTTTTTTGAATAGTTACCCCTCGGGGAAACTAAATAATATATGAAATATACATGAAGTAAGAATATTGCATTATCTCCAATATCAACGTTGTAAGTTAAATATAGGTGTGCTTTTTTTTTTTTCCCTCGGGGTAACTAAATAATATATGAAATATATATGAAGTAAGAATATTGCATTATCTCCAATATCAACGATGTAAGTTAAATATAGGAGTGATTTTTTTTTTTTTTGAATAGTTACCCCTCGGGGTAACTAAATAATATATGATATATATATGATGTAAGAATATTGCATTATCTCCAATATCAACGTTGTAAGTTAAATATAGGTGTGGTTTTTTTTTTTTGAATAGTTACCCCTCGGGGTAACTAAATAATATATGAAATATATATGAAGTAAGAATATTGCATTATCTCCAATATCAACGTTGTAAGTTAAATATAGGTGTGCTTTTTTTTTTTCCCTCGGGGTAACTAAATAATATATGAAATATATATGAAGTAAGAATATTGCATTATCTCCAATATCAACGTTGTAAGTTAAATATAGGTGTGGTTTTTTTTTTTTTTGAATAGTTACCCCTCGCGGTAACTAAATAATATATGAAATATATATGAAGTAAGAATATTGCATTATCTCCAATATCAACGATGTAAGTTAAATATAGGAGTGATTTTTTTTTTTGAATAGTTACCCCTCGGGGTAACTAAATAATATATTAAATAAATAAATAAATAATATATGCGCTGCTCTGGTGCTAACTTGGTGCAAGTGTTCATCAAAACGGAGTCTGGCGTCAATCTGAACTCCGAGATATCTAACAGACGGCTTTGATAAAATTTCAAACTCCCCGACGGTCAGACTGATTATCTCCCTCACTTTCCTACTGGTTACTAAAACTGCCTCAGTTTTATGATCAGCAAGTTGGAGGCCTACCGCTGAGAGCCATTCACGAATGGTGAGGACTGCTTTGTTCGCATTGTAAATAATCTCCTCTAATAGTTTCCCTCGAACAATTATTGCTAGATCATCTGCAAACCCGAGGGTAGTAGTTTCCTCTGGCAGGGGCAGTCTAAGCACGGTGTCATACATAATGTTCCACAGCAATGGCCCTAGAACTGAGCCTTGAGGAACGCCACCCGTGACCTTGTATGTTTTCAACCCATCTTCTGTATCATACATCAAGATTCTATCTGTGAAATAGCTCTCAATAATCTTCATAAGGTATTGTGGGACTTCCATCCTTCGCAATCCGTCCATGATACTATCCCACCGAGCTGAGTTAAAGGCATTCTTAACGTCCAACGTTATAATGGCGCAGTATTTCTTACCGCCTCTTCGCCACCTTTTTTCCGCTATGGCTTCCCGAGCAGCTCTGATTGCAAAATCAATGGCATCGATTGTCGATCTGCCCTTCCGAAAACCATACTGGTTATCGGACAATCCTCCGGGTCCTTCACTGACTTCATTTAACCTGCCATAAACAATCCTCTCCAATACCTTGCCAGCAGTGTCTAGAAGACATATTGGGCGATAAGATGAGGGGTCTTCCGGGGGTCCCTTTCCCTTTGGAAGGAGAACCACCCGTTGCTTCTTCCACTGTGTTGGAAATACGCCTTCACTGAGACAGCAGTTGTACACGTCTAAGAAGAGTTGCGGCCGTTTTCAAGGCGAGATTAGGGATATTATCTGGGCCCGGAGCTTTAGAGCTCCCTATTTTTCTGCTTGCTTTATCTAATTCGTCCTCAGTGATTTCTGATTCCAGGTCCAGCATAGATATCTTTTCAAAATGGACTTCCGGGCGCCTTGGAAATAGCACTGCCACTATTTTTTCTAAAAGTTCTGAAGAGCTCGGGGGCGACAAGTTTGAACTTTTCAGTTTTGCCATGACTGTTTTGTAGGGCCTTCCCCACGTGTCTTTGTCTACCTCCTCACACATCTTCCTCCAGCAGTTGCGTTTACTGTCTTTTATTGCCTTAACTAGGTTCCTTTTAGCTTGTTTATGCTCTTGCTTTCGAGCATCGTATAATAAGCGGCCTCTCGCTCGCTGAGCTAATCTTCTGGTACGAAGACAAGTTCGTCGTAAAACAGCAATCTCCTCGGTCCACCAATACACTGCCATGTGCCGATTTCTCCTAGAAATTCTGGTCATTGATGCATCGCACGCCACAGTAATAAACTCCATCAGTTGCTTTGCTCTGTCTTCTGCCGTTCCTTTTAACTCGATTCTTTCCTGCATCATGATAACAAAGGAATCTCTTTCGAAAGACTTATGGTTCCAACCTGCTGCTGGCTGCGTTTTAATCATTTTTCTTGCGCCATTTGGGGTAACGACTTCGAAAAAAATGGCCTGATGGTCACTATGAGTATATCGGTCACTGACGTGCCAATAATTCCCCCGTCCCAATAAGTCCCGACAGCAAAGGTTTGCGCTAACAAGAGTCAAATCGATTATTGAGGAATTGCCATTTTTAGAGAACGTTGGAGTAGAACCGGTGTTAAGGAGAACAACATCAAGAGCAGCGAACGTGTCAAGAAGACACTCGCCTCTCCTGTTGGTATATCTGCTACCCCATGTAGTAGCCCATGCGTTGAAATCACCGGCTATGATAAGAGGATGCCGATGTCGCAGTTCATGCTCAATGCCATCAAGCAGAGCCTCAAATTCTTCTAGTGGTGCACTAGGTGATGCGTAGACACTACAGATGTAGATGTCTCTCACCTTGATCCACACAAATCCTTTTCTTCGAATCGGTTGGACTTCCTGTACAAAGTGGTCCTTACTGACCCAAACGGCTGCTCGGCCACTAAGATCCTTCATCCATTGCCCGCTGACGTCTCTATACTGTTCGCATAGTACAGCGACGTCAATGTCTAATAAGTGTGTGTGTGTGTGTGTGTGTATACATATATACTACTATATATATTATATATTATACCAAATATTATAGTGTCCTCTGTAATGTTTTCATAATTAATTTTGGTCGAAAGAAACTCAAAGAGATAAGAGTTTCTTTCTTCCTTTGGGTGCAATATTTATATACAGAATAAACTATCATTAAAAATTAGTTTAATAATAATAGTTGATTTTATTTAAGTATTATGGAAATGGTCTGGGTGGAGGTCAGAAAATATTCTTTTTAACCTCTTTAACTTCAAAAACTGCAAAATTGCGAGAACATGGGAATATAGGATCGGTGAAGAGAATGGATTTGTCTGGCCGTGTTACGAGCCAGGTTAGCTCAGTTGGTTAGAGAGGGTTCGAATCCTGACCTGAATCCTTGTTTTCAGTATTTAGGAAAGAAGTTTCCAAAAGTCACATCAGAAAAATTAAAGCTGACATATTTGTTGGTTGGAAAAGCACTGGAGCAATTAACAGCCGCAGAAGTGAGATACCTGAGGAGAGTGGCTGGCCGAACCAGAAGAGTAGCGGTTGAAATTAGCCAGCTGAAATGGTTTGGCTACCTTTGCCGAATGCAGGAACATCGGTACCCGAGAAAGTTCTTTGAAGCTAGGCCAACTTGAAGACGTCCCTAGGGCAGACCTAGGCGAAAACGGACTGACCACATCTCCAAGCTGGGACAAGGCCTGAATGCCATGAAGGCCCTGGCCAGGAACCGGGATGCGTCGCTGACATGGACGGAGGCACCTCCACGCAGAAAGGCACAAGGAGGAAGATGAAGAAGTTTATAAATAAAATGATGAAGGTTGAAAATAAAACGAAATTGGCAAATAACACATACATATTCGGACAAATAATTAAGAATGAATGGTTCGAATGTTGAATAATATTAAATTATAAACATGCTAATTAAAATTATAAAAAATATATTTATTTATAAATTATAAATTAAAAACAAGTATAAAATAGCTCATTAAGTAAGATAATTTTAAAAGTGACAGCATACTTCTCGATGGGCAAAGGAGACAGTCTGAGCCCTCTGCTCTTCATCATATTCATGAATATAAAAAATAAATATGTAAGAGAAGAACAGCAAGTGTATCGATTGGTTATTGGGAAGACTCCAGGGGACGACAAAGATGGGGGGTCCAGAGAAAAATGCAGATCCTGGGGTAGAACAACTCGAAGCAGAATGGAACTTGGAGGAGGTAAAAGAAGAAGAAAATACTTCGAACCTGGGGCCTTCGGCACGGCACCTCCTTTGCAGATTCCCAGAGATCAGACTCACCAACAGATTTCTTAGACACATACAGGAGCTCATGACTACTACACTCTGGGTGACACATGTCAGGAATTAGAGGTTGGCTAATGAAATTCTCAACCTTAGAGAGAAATGTAATGTGCAACCTCCATGGATTCAGAAGTAGATGAGAACTTAAGGGAAAACATTGGACCAACCGAAGAGTAGGGCAGGACTAGATTTGGAAGCAGAATGGTATGAAAGATCCTCCCCAACGAATCGAGATATGCTTTCTGCAGAAGAATGATCGAGAAGGAGTCAGAGGCTAAAAGATCTCTGGCAAGAAGTAACACCGCGAAGAAGAAAACCTGAACGGTTGTTGTGTATTATATCAAGTGACAAATATAATAATACAGCACTATTATTAGCTTTGAAGGTTCACCGAATATTAGAAATGTAGACCTCTTCATGGTAGATTTTAAAGCACCTTAAATACGCCTAGAATCAATTTTGAAACAATTTAACAACGGTTAAAAAGAGGAAGTTTGTGGTTCTTTTTGGCCATACAAGATTAAATAATGAGAACACAGGAAGTATATCATACATGAGTCCATTGATGATAACTGTCCCCAAATGTCGTGACATTTGAATTTAATATCAATTGTCAATTTATTGAAATTTTTGTAAACTTTCTGTTTACTTCCTTTTCTGTACATTTACTCTGTAATATTTTTATTCATATATATATATATATATATATATATATACATATATCCCTCACTTTTTTGTTCTAAATTTCTATTACTCTACATATATTTTTTTATATTATCATTTACTTGGTACTGCAATGTATTTTTATAGTTTTGTTGTTTTGTCTGTTTTTCTTTTATCCACCGTAGATATTACAGAATAAGTAGTTAAGTCGAATTGAGAAGATGGCCCCGTGACTTCTTAGTTGAACTTGTGATTTGAGTACTACCAGTGGGTAGTTTCTCTACTTGTCATTTTCACATGTCATTATGTTTCGCTTATTCCATTTACTTGATGTATTTTTTTTATACAGTTGTAAATATCAATAAATAAATTAAAAAAAAGTCGAATTGAAGTTTTCTTTAACCAAAACTTTATTTTAATTCGTTTTTAGATTTTCTTTTATCTTGTATATTTTCCTCCCTCAGACCGTAAGGACCGTAGGGACCAACACGGCATCGTGAGCACTACTTTCCTCAATTCCTCCTATCCATCTTTTTCGAGGTCTTCCTCGCCGTTTCTTCTCTTCAGGACTCCAACTGAAAATTAAATAGGACAATCTTTCCTCCATCATTCTTGTAAGATTACCATTCCAATAAAATTTAATTGATACTATTTTTATAATGGATAGGGATCGATTGCATGTCGAATAAGATGTATACTCTTTCATTAACTGTCAAATATTCAGAGCGGCCCTGCCAGTCGAACTGAACAGCGCGCAGATTTATAAGACGAGTAATCCTGGCGTCGAGATTCCAGAAGATGGAGGATTGGTGTTAAAGACTCCGAATGACTTATCGACGGCTGTTCCCCGATGACGAATCGAGATGGAGGATGTCCTTATACATCAGCGGAGACAACCCGCCCGGAGGCTGCCCCCAGGCCACGGCGATGGGCCCCCAGCGGCAGATCCATCAACCACTGGTCTCGCTACAACGGGGATTAACTAGGGCCAATTATATCAACCCTCTTCTCCTTGGATTTATATCCGCGATCAATAATCCACTAGGGAAAGTCTCGGGTAAGGCGAGGAATCGAGGTATCCCACACAGGGGTGTTTGACACCAAAAGTCGATCAAAATAGGAAAAACAATTTTTGACAATTCCGGGAACCTACTCTACTTACGTTAAGCCAAATGTTTATAGAACATAAGGTCATCACTTTTTCTGGGAAAACAGCTGTATTAGTTGTATTATGAAGGTATTAGAAGTCGCACGTGCTGTTACCAAGCGAATGAATGAAATATCTGTGTGTTTCATATTGGTTTTATGTGTGTTATCTAGTGAATATTGGTGATTTTTAAAATGGATATTATACAGCCAGGTATGTAGAATCAGAAAATAACAACATAAATCTACTGATGCCTCTCAATGTTATCTTAATAATTTTTTGTCAAACGATTGATTTTGTGCCAATTTTTTTCCATAAGAGATGTATATATTAGTAATTTTGATTACTTCCGGCCTTTTACCGGGTTTGATTTTTGACTTTTCTTTAACGTTAGAGTGTTGTTTCCCATTTTCATCAAAAACTAGGTGCCATAACATACATTAAATGAACAAACAGTCAGTTGTTGTAGAATCAAACGAGGTCATTTATTATTTTCACTCTTTTACTTTTTTAACATATCACTTGTTATAGTCTCCTCTGCATTATAAGATAGCTAAAGACTGTATAGGAATGGATTTTGCACAGATGTTGGAATTAGTCGAGGAAAATATTGTAAAACAACCTACATTCTCAGAGGAACAAATGCAACAGTTTCGGCAAAGGTTTTTAAGACTCAATCGAATATGAAATCAAAATGGGAGGCTGCTAAGAGAACAGAAAGTGTATTTTTTAAGAAATACCATTATTGGTTGCAAGGAACCACTGAAATTCTTATAAAACCATTTTTATCTAATTTGGGTCGTCCTGAAGAATCACTCTAAGATTTGACTTCGGCTTATAGTGGATGTGCCTAAACTTTTTTTTTTTTTAAATTATTTTATTCAATTGTACAACTGTAATATATACACCTAGTACAAGGGATATATGACTAACTAGATACATGAAAGGACATGAAGAGGCACTACCCACTGGCAGCACTCTAAGAACATTTCTATAATTTAAGGTCCCGAGGCCATCTTCTCTTCAGACGCCTAGGAGGATTGTCCGGGATGGAATTGGATGCAAGGATGGAAACTAGTGGGTTTGGATGGGGCTGGAGTTTATTATGGAATGATAGGTATCTCTAATAGGCTAAATCGGTAACATATGGAACGTTAAGGTCTTTATGGATGGTTTCATTTGTGACAAAATAAGGAGCATTTAGGATTTTGCGAAGGATTTTGGATTGCAAGGATTGCATACGAGAGGAATTTGTTGGTTTGGTGGAGCCCCATAGTTCAATTCCGTAAGCCCATATAGGTCTTATAACAGTCACATAAATAAGTCTTTTGTAATTGATCTGAAGCTTTGAGCGTTTGTCTAGTGTGTATTGAAGTAGTCGGAAGCGTCTAGCTGTTTCTTGTCTTTTCAGTCTTGTGTGAGGGTTCCAAGTAAGACGTTTGTCTAAGTTGAGTCCTAGGTAGCGAATCTGTTCAACAGGGATAAGTGGAGTACTATCAAAGGATAGAGTAGGACAGGAAGTCATGGGGTTTCGGCGAAGGGTAAAGGTAATTTGATGGGACTTGTTGGAATTGATTTTAATTCTCCAATTCCGACACCATTCTTCGAGGCTTGATAAATGTGATTGAAGGGATTGGTATGCAATATATGGGTCGTTATTAACTGATAACA
Source organism: Troilus luridus (assembly GCA_964056705.1). Classification (NCBI taxonomy): domain Eukaryota; kingdom Metazoa; phylum Arthropoda; class Insecta; order Hemiptera; family Pentatomidae; genus Troilus; species Troilus luridus. The sequence goes on from OZ057417.1 coordinate 66,092,880, forward strand.
CACATGTGTCATCAGCATACGTGGAGATGAAGGTGTTAGGATGGGTTGGAATGTCAGCTGTATATACTGTGTCGAGGATAGGACCGAGGATGCTTGAGGAGCACGAGCAGACTGGGAATAGAGAGAAGAGGAGGAACCATTATGATTTACTTTAAATGTTCTGCCAGTTAGAAAGGAGCGAATGATTAAAAAATATGTAGGAGGAAGGAATTGTCGGATTTTGTAAAGGAGACCTGGGTGCCAGACTCGATCAAAAGCCTGTTCTACATCTAGGAAGGCTCCCGTGCAATACAATCTACCCTCCAATGCAGAGGAGACAACATCCACCAAACGATGACATTGCTGGATAGTGGAGTGGGAAACCAAACTGGTGGTCTGGGATTATGTGGTTACTATCTAGGATGGGATACAGACGTTTTAGTATGAGTTTTTCGAGGATCTTGCCCATTATGGGTAAGAGGGAGATAGGACGATAGGAGGATGGGAGTTCTGGAGGCTTGCCTAAATCTAATTTTGGAAATTATAATGATGGAATTACCAGCAGGAGGTTCTTTGCAAACATAACAGGTATTGACAGAAACCTTATCGACAGATTTGCGACTATTTTAGAAATGATATTTAGTGACCACAAAATATATACTAAAAAATTCGCTGCCTATTGTCATGAAACAGCTGAGAGGTACATCGAACTGTACTCGTGGTATCCAATGTCGCCTACACTACATAAAATATTAATAGATGGCCCAGTTAATATTGATTATGCTCTTCTACCAATTGGTAATTTGTCAGAGGAGGCAGCAGAAGCAAGGAACAAACATTTCCGGCAATACCGAAAAGATATTCCAGAAAATGTTGTCGCATTCGATGCAATACGGATGTTGTGAATAGGCTTTTATTGACATCTAATCCATATTTGAGCTGCATAAAGCCCAGACCACCAAAAATGCCAAAGTCTTTCAATCAAGAAACCATTGAGATGTTGCTCCCACGGGGCCCATGTACCCAATTTTAGGACAACAACACAGAAGATGAAATGACTTCTGATGAAGAAGGATGGGATAATTTCTCATATCAATAATAATTATTAACATTATTGTACTGTCATACCATTATTATGTATCTATTTTAAAGTTGTTGTTTTTTTTATTAAATATAAAAAAGTTGTGTTTAATGTTTTTCATAGTTTCTTTTATTCCTATTTAATTTTTTTATAGTTCTAACCTCTATTATAATAAAGTAATGAAATTGCATCAAAACTTACATAAAAATAATTTTGATCGACTTTTGGTGTCAAATATCCCTGTGTGCATCCCAAGGCTTCAATCTCCTTATTGAATGTTTTAGAAGAATCGCAAGAAAAAATTACTAAATACGATAGGATAATTAACATTATTATGTGTGTTATCACAATTTAACAATTTAAGTGCTACTTATAATTGGATAGGCAAAATATAGAGCTCCCACTTTTTAATTTTATTTTATTGTCGTCTGATTAGCCATAATAGCATAAAGTAACGTTAAATTAATAAACAACAAACGAAATATTGCTGAAGATATAAAAAATACTAGATAAAATTGATAAAGACTCCTTTAGCATCATGCGGATGGTAAAAATCAGATCAGTGTTTGAAATATTTTATAAGGCAAGTAGGACAAAACCAGTTTAATTCCACATAAAATCCTGAGATACGAGGTGACCCCGAAGATGAATCTATTTTAATAATAAATTTATAATTGATTAGATTTGGGGGTTGTAACGAATTTCTTTTTTTTCCCTCGCTAAATACGTCCGCCAGGTGTTTCTACCTATCTGACCTCACTCTACTGTGGACTGTCGTTGAGTACGGATGTATATCAGTTGTTTATATGACAATGTAATTGCCAAATTTTACTATTTTTTTCTGATCGTTTCTTTACGGCTCAGCGTTGGTGTTATGTTATGGTATGGTTATGTCGTTGGTGTTACCGTTTGATGTAAAGAATATGAATACAACCTTTTTGTTTCGACGTCTTTTTATTTAATTAATTTGGACCTTGGAATGAAAACCCACAACCTGGTAACAGGGTAGCCAGTAGTAGAGTGCTTAGTTGCTATGCTGAAAGTTCCGTTTTGAAATCTGACTGTGGTAGATATATTATTTAATCTTTTAACGGCCCCGGGTGGACCTTGTGAAATCTACTGAACCTCCTGGGGCTAACCCAGCCTCTAAAAGGCGGGTAACCTAATTTTGGGGGTAAACAGTGATCTAGGATAAATCATATGCACAACCGTGTTCCTAGTAAGGGAACATTCTCTACCCAAGACCCTTCATGGGTTGTAGAGGTACAGTTTTTTTTAAATATACATAAACCGATCGACATACATAAACACAATCAGTGTAAAATGGTATATGAACACACAAGGACGACATGTATATAAACCAGCTGGTGTATAGCATGAGACTGTTATTGCCTGTTAGTTTTAAAGAGGAAGGCGAAGAGGACCTTATTAGTGTGAGCCTAACCCGCGCTACACGAGCCACTTTAGATAATGACAACAGGCGGTAATAACTGGAGGATAGGGAACAGCTTGTATCGATAGCCTATCGCTCCTGCTCACTGTCTCCCGTTTTTTGTCCTCTTCCTTTGTATGGGGTTGGGGGGTGGTGGGAGGATGATCACTCGGTTAACTTGAATACACTTTTATGTATTTATCATCACTTTATGCTGCTGTGGCTAATATGACGATGCTACAATAGGATTCCTAAATCAGGATATTTAACTTCTTTTTTTTTTAATTTATTAGTTAGTTGTTTTAATAATGCCGGGGGCATATCTTTTCTCTTCAAAATAAAAATATTTAAAAAGAAAATATATCTGTCCAGGACCGGGACTCGAACCCGGGTCTTCCAGATCGCTAATCTGGGACTCTACCATTTGAGCTATCCTGGGCCCTAATGAAGCACGCTTCCCGGCCGTTGTCATATCTTTTCTTTTCACTAATCCTAAGTCTCCGCGATCTCGCATTTTTGCGAAGTATACGAGGGGAAGAATGTTCTTTGAACATTATTTTAATTTGGAATAGTTGACTTACGTCATTATAATTATTATAATTTATTTTATTTTATTTGTTACTAATTTTTAAATATTTCTATTTGAAAAGAAAAGATATGTCCAGGACCGGGACTCGAACCCGGGTCTTCCAGATCGCTAGCCTGGGACTCTACCATTTGAGCTATCCTGGGCCCTAATGAAGCACTCTTCCCGGTCGTGGTCATATCCCCTCGTATACTTCGCAAAAATTCGAGAGTGCGGGGACTTAGGATAAGCGAAAAGAAAAGATATGACCACGACCGAGAAGCGTGCTTCATTAGAGCCCAGGATAGCCCAAATGGTAGAGTCCCAGACTAGTGATCTGGAAGACCTGGGTTCGAGTCCCGGTCCTGGGCATATCTTTTCTTTTCAAATAAAAATATTTAAAAATTAGTAACAAATAAAACAAAATTAAAATATTTAAAATTAAAACAACTAACTAATAAAGTTAAAAAAATTATAAAAAGTAATATGACGTAGGTCAACAAGTTCCTAAAATTAATGTAATGTTCAAAGAACTTTCGTTCTCGTGTATACATCGCAAAACTTGCGAGAACACAGGGACATGGGATCAGATAAGAGAAAAGATTTGACCCCGGTTGGTATCAACTCCGGTAGCTTAGTTGGTAGAGTCCTGTCACGGTTAGACAGAGTACCCAGGTTCGAATCCCGGCCGGAGGCATATCTTTTCTCTTCAAAATACAGGACATTTAACGTTTAACAGAAACCGCATAGGCTCGGGACCGCTATTTTACGCTCCCTTTGGAGGATAACCAAGGATTTTTTATTTCCTTTAAAAAGTGTCCTGAAAATCAAAAAAATCACCAGTCGTCCTGCATATCCATGAGCTTGGGCATGAAAGATGTTAAGCTAACCACTACACCACAGAACCCGATAGTTGGTTGGTTTAAGACGGTCTGTAGCCATAACATATACCGTTCCCAAGGCAATAGTCACGACCGTATAGGATAGTTCTTTATTTCCTTAACGTTACTTTACGCTGATATAGAGAGTGGAGAGTGGCTCAGTGGTTGCCATGCCAAAGGTCCTGAATCCAAATCCCGCTCTTTGGCAGGATTTTATTTAATATTTTGGATCTAAGACACTCATGGGACTCAACTAGCCACTATTAAGTGAGTATCCAAAATAGAGGGAATAATCTGGCGGTTGAGCGTGATCCAGGACAAATTATCTACCTGCACAACCGTTATTCAGGAAACAGTACTGTTCTCTACCATGCTAGACCCTTCATGGGCTATAGTGATACTGTTGTTTTTTTTATGGTGTTATGGCTAGTAGACAATGCTACACCAGTAGTCTTAAATTAGGATCTTTAACGTGTACCTGAAACCGTAAAGGCTCGGAGCCGGCATTTTACGTCCACTTCGAAAAACAGCCAAGTATTTTTTACTCCTTTTAAAAAATCCTGAGGTATCCTTCCGTGCTGCGATAACATGAGTTTGACCATACAAGGTTGTTATTCCAACAACTACATCACAGGTGACACCGATAGTTGGTTTTTGTACGTATGTAGCCGAGATACATATACATTTCCATATACGATAGTTGATTATTTATCTAACGTCACTCTATGCCGTTATGGCTAATAGGACGATGCTTCAGTGGGAGTACAAAATTAGTATCTTTAACGAAGGATGTAATTAGGCTGGGGGTTCAGTCAAAATAACACTAAATAAGAAAAACTTATTTATTATAAGTGCCGACGTTTCGGCCTAGAATGTAGGCCATCTTCAGGGCTAAGAAGGAAAAACAAAAAAATTACTATATGAGTTCCAAAGTATAAATTATTAATGGATTGTTTAAATAAAAAGAGATTAGAGTTAGTACTTTTTAATAGTCACACTATTAGCACATGGACATTGGTTACTTATTGCAACCTTCCTCATCAAGAGGCGGTATCTTATACATCGATATTTAATAGTTTTTTACTATTAAATTTAAATATTATTTATTTCAACAACATATTATTGTTTATTTTGATTAACACAATATGGAGCAGAACTTTGGGGTTCAGCAAAAAAAGTCCACATACACAAGATTCAAACCGCACAGTCCAAAATTCTCAGAAAAATTGTTAATGCACCATGGTATATTTCGAATCACACCATACACAACGACATGAACATTCCCACTATAAAATCATATATTCATAACAAATACATGACATTCCACTCATCGACACAACATCACCCAAATCCACTCGTTCTTCCGCTTTCCTACTCCCTGTTACCTGGACTGGATAGGAAAAGATTAAAAAGAAATTGGCCAAGAGACCTACTCACCAATTGATATTTATATTTTTACTACATCATCATAAAGAAGTTCAAGTAGAAAATCAAGGTGAAAAACACTAGTATCAAATTTGCTGAATGCGCAATTGCGCAGGTGCAAATAAAAAATTAAATTATAAATAAATAAATAAATAAATAACACAATATAAATTATAATAAATATAAAATATTTATTAAAATAATAAAATATATGTTTGTCCCTACAACTATAAGAACATTGCGGTACTAGGAATTATAGAATAATATATAGAGTATAGAAAAGTGGAGACTTATAGAATAGGATAGTTTATGAAAAGAATTAAGAATAACAAATTGACAAAATGTGTGAACAGAAAGGTGATAAAGTAAAGAAATATAAAAAGTAAGATACTAAATGAAAAATACAAAGAGAAATACAAATCTAAAACTGGTGAGACATAAAAGTATGGTAGACCAGTAATATATGTAATGGTATAAAATGTATGAAAATAACGTAGAGGAAAGTTATAAAAATATGAACAAATATTAATACTAAGTAAGATGTAAATGTATAAATATAGAAAAAGCTAATAGAGGGTAATGTATGTAAAATTACGTAAATAGCATAAACATATTTCAAATGATAGATAGTATATGTGTCAGCACTTATAATAAATAAGTTTGTCTTATTTAGTGTTATTTTGACTGCACCCCCCACTTTAATTACATCCTTCATTAGATCTTCCAGTCACCTATATCCCGCTCTATTAGGATCTTTAACGTGTAACTGACACCGTGTAGGCCTTTTTAAGCCCCCCTCTGAAGGACGGCATAACGAAGTATTTGTATTCCCTTTGAAAATCCTAACCTGCTGGACCGTCAACCGTGACCTTGGGCATAAAAGGCTGTTTGCTAACTACAACACCATAGGTGACCCCGATAAGTCGTTATATATATAAGCATATTATACATATGCTTTCTATATACAACCGCCACGATCATTTAAGATAGCTGCTTATTTATTTAACTTGACTTTATGCTACTATTGCCAATAAGACGATGCTAGTGAGGGATTTATAAATTGTGTCTATCCAAGCAAGTAAGACAGGGATGTGAACGAGTACCTGTTTCCGCCCAGGCTCGAGATCGCCATTCTACGTCCCATCCGAATGACGCATACTCTAGACAAGGATTTTATACTCATTTTGAATAATCTAACATCACCTACAGGGCTGCGAACCCGGGACCTTGGGCATTAAAGGTTTTTATGCTACCAAAAGGAAGCATACATGAGATATACTGAAGTATATGATAGTGAACCTGTTTGCTTATTATATAATTAACATATTTTAATTAGGGTAGTTCATAATACAGTTAGGATTCTTACCTTTGCACTTAGGAATCTTCCTCCTGATCGGCTTCCCAAGAGTACAGTTACTCCGCTTAATGAAGCCTTGCGATGCCGCAATTAGGAAGAGGACATTGGAAGCGAGATAGGAACTGACGCGGGGACAATGCGGTGAGTAAGTGGGGCAGCTACCTGGGGCTAATTGGAGAGAGGTGTGCTGGACACTGCCTTCGATATCCAGCTCCCACGGCCCGTGAGTTATGTCCTCCTCCGGGTCACATATCACTGCCTCCTCCATCCCTCGCGTCCATTGTCTTCTGCATCTTCTCTATGAAAAATGGAAGGGATCTCCTGACAGGCCTTCTTTCCCTTGTAACTGCCTTTGATCCCTTTTATAGCATTCTGTCGCGATTTCGTTTGAGGATTCGAGATACAACTGATTGAGGCAATGTTGTCTTGTTGTCTTGCGTGTGTTGGCAACACTGTTCCCAAGGCGAAAATAGGACGATTCCCTACTCTAAGGTGGATTCAGACGATATTACTTTTAACGGGTGCAGTTGACCCCGTACTTATAATTTATGTATGGGATATTCAGATGATACGAAGTGTCTACTTTCATAAATACGATATCTGCAGGTTGCACGGCGTGTAGAGAGCTGAGTTGCTGTCCTGAAAATCTCGAGTTCGAATCCGGTTTATTCTATTAACTGGAACGTCCCTAGGCTTTGTACATTTATATCACACTATTTCTACGCCAACAATAATGGAGGGAGGAGGGTACTTGTGTATTAGATGCACCACCAGAAAAGGCCAATGTTGTACGCATGCGCAAGCAGTTACATTTTATAACAGTTACATTGTTTACAGATTCATTCTTCTTTGTTTCTTCCTGTGTTCTAGAGTTGTACTTGTTGTATCCTAATTTTTGTTAGTTGCTGATTTGTTGTTTGTTTGGTGGTTAGGGATGGTTTTTATTTTAAATTGCTGATGATATATTCCATTATTTATTTATACTATATATTTCATTATTTCTAGAGTTGTTGTTGTATCATCATTTTTCTTTGTTGCTGATTTGTTGTTTGTTTGGTGGTTAGGGATGGTTTTTATTTGTTGATGTATTCCATTATTTATTTCTGTTATTATTATATTTATTTATATTATATATTTCATTATGTTGTTATATATGTTATATATTCAATTATATTATTATTAGTTCTATTTATTTATTTCCATTATTATTATATTGCATGTTATGTTATGAAAATTCTAACCCCAATAAAAATATTTAAGAAGGTTATCCAAGGTAACTGTTAGAAATGTAACTGTTATAAAACGTAACTGGTTGCGCATTGGCCTTTTCTGGTGGTGCATCTAATACACAAGTACCAAAAGAACTAATATAAAAATGCTGAAACCAACTATTTTTGTATTGAATTTCAATACAATTTGAATTCTCCTGGTGTAACCAGGGAGGTACCGAGTTCAAATCCGTACATGGCAAATAATTAATTAATTCTGTTAACACCCAGGGATGGATCAATTTGGAGACCCTCTTGATTCGGGAAAGAAGATATTGACCTTCCTGCACAACCGTTGTTCTAGAAGCAGCACAGCCTCCATCACGTACTGAACCCAAAACTCTTAATGGGTTGTAGTGGTACAGTTTTTTTTTTCCTTAACTAATAACAATATTATAAGATAATTAAGATATTGATGATCCTAAAACGTAAGTAATGTAAACAATTTTGAATTCTGTCTCAATGATTTGACAACCTCAAACAGTATCTTAGCAACTCGGAATGGAATCCAGGCTCTTGGGTGCCCAGAATTGGAAGTTGCACGGATGCATCGACCTAATAATATACATAAGATAATAGCAGAGGACCGGTAAAGGCGACTGTTGGCGGTCTCTATACTGTAATTACCATCAGTTGGCCCCTGAGCAACCCCTGTGGTTAGCCTTTGTTCATCCGCTATCATATTATTCTATTGTAAATCTCACAGCTGGAATAACATCACCGCTAATATTTATAACCGATCCAGATACTATCGCATCACGATCCGGGGTGTCCCGAAGAAGGACTGGCAATATTCTCTAGGTCTTTAGCCATTCACTTCTATCTTCTTGTTTCCTCTTGGTCATTTGCTGGGTAGATCCTGGAAATAGGTCATTTTATAGGCATTCGGATGTTTAAGATTCTATTTTTTTGTAGCTTGGAACATGAGGTGGTTTTCTTAATATATATTTTATAATAATTATAAGATGAATTCTAACCGAAAGGAATTTATTGTAAGAGATGAATAAATAGTATGCAAACCTTAACGAGTATAGCCCAGATAGGGCGTTGGATCCAAAACATGGAAGCTGCCTGCATATTGATTCCTTGTATGAGTGTAAGTCAACGGTTACGGGCGGATGTGATTTGGCGGAGGTAACGCTCAACTTACTCCGTTAATGGAACATAGAGAGACTGGGGTGAGGCCTAAATCTGTTAATCGAAATAAATAACTTATTTCCAGTAACCGGTACCGGAGTCGGATGCCGAAAACCTAATAAATTTCCAGGTTTTTCCTGATTGAAGGTACCATTTTTATACAGACTGGTTGAGTGGTTGTTAACAGATTAAATAATTTATCTGTCGCAGCTGGAATCTTCATCTGCTACTCAGAACTCTAAACACTCAGCTGTCTCGCTCCCAAAATAATGTATATAATAAATAAATATTTTGTTTGTTGTCAAATTTTCACCAAAATTATTTTTTTTATTTGAGGAAGCGGAATCGTATTATTTTCGGTAGTGGATGAGGTGCTAAGTCAGACATTGATTTTATAAGGGGTTATTGCTTATATTACAGCTCCAATTCAAGCCAAAAACTACGAGAAATACGTTTCCCACAATAAAATTAACTCACACTGGTCAAAATTCGACTTTTAATTGACCGGGGATGCAGATATAATTCAAATTAAGTCTACTTTTGCGATGAAAAGTCTTCTCTTTCTAGTTTATTCCAGAATATTAATGAAGTAATACTTCAGCTCATGGGTACATGCTTCAATAATCCCAAGTACTACATATGTACAACGTTCGATAATTAACTACAAATCATTACATAGTTCGGAATGATTCCTCTCGATCAGGTTCGTTTCTCGCCGAGCAATGCGTGCCTCAGGTATCGGGCGGGCTCCGGGGCAAGAAGACAGATACGGCCCCATTAAAATATTCCTCTTAAAGAGGCCGGATTTGTCAATAGTAATAGGCTGCGATACGTCTCCTGTACAGAGGGCTCTTGGAGAGGGGGGGGGGAGTTAAACGAATCAAAAAATGCTAGGAATGAAATTAGAGATGGGATCGGAAGGACTGGTCATCATTTTTTTTCTCCGCCCGCTGCTCACTCGAGTCCTCTGTCGGTTAGTTCACAAAAGGCTAAAAATGCCAACATCCTTTTTTCTCATTTAATTTTTTTTTTGTTATTTCCCTTTTCTTTTGTTTTTTGTTTTTGCGCGTGCGCGAAATTCGAAGTGCACTCATGAATCGGCTTGTTGGCATGTCTAACGAGGAGGTAAATTGTTAATTTAAATTAGCAGTTAAAAATCAAATTTGCCATTTTTATGAAAACAACCCATAGTCATAGGTTCAGTATATTGTAGAGACGTTACTCTGTTTGCGACAAGGATTATAGAGTGAGAAGATTTCTCCGCCAGGTTTTCGCACAATTAAGATTATTCCCTTTATAGAGTATGGGTGGCTCCCGGAGTTTCTTTAGATCCTACAGGCTGCATCCAGGGCTGTCAAAAGGAATTGATCGACCCTTTACGATCTATAGACCTTTCTCGGGTTCACCCAGCCTCTCTTTACAGTGAGCACTCATTAATTCACGGGACACTAACGCTTTCTACCGGAATTCGTTGGTATAGGCATAGAGTGTGATGACCACCTCTTTCCACAAGATATTTATTGAATTATTTAATGATGAAATAAATTATCAGGATTCAGTCAGTGTACTTTTTTTTTAAATATTTATTTCTTGTGTAATTTGCTATAATCCACAAAGTTATATTCTGTACCAAACAGACCAGTCTCAAATTTCAAAAACTTGGACAATTAAAATGTATCTATACAGAATCATAAATGCAATGAAAGAAAAAATTAGGCAAAAAAAAACTTTCAACAGCAGTCAATATACTAGTCTAGGATCCAAGGTTCATTTTTGAACTTGATTAGTATCAAGCTGAATCTTCGTTTCGATGAGACGCCCAACAATTTCCTGTGCGAAAATTTTTGGTTGTGGTAGCTAACAGAGGTAGCAAGAATAAAATTTGTCGATTTGATGAAGTCAAAAAAGAAGAAGTAAAAAAAAAAAAAACAGTTGGTTAGTAGTCATTTTTGATGACCTCGTTATCGATAAACGTTGGAAGGAGGGGACTCTTTGATCAAACCATACATTTTGTAGGACAAATATTTCTTCAAATATTTTAGATAATTATCTTGATATTTAACAAACAAAAAAAACCCAGTTAGTAATATATTTTTGAGAATCATCAAATCGACATATTTTATCCTTGCTACCTCTGTTAGCTACCACAATCGAGAATTTACGCACAGGAAATTGTTGGGCGTCTCATCGAAACGAAGGTATGCACGAAGATTCAGCTTGATACTATTCAAGTGAAAAAATGGACCATGGATCCTGAACTATACATTTTTATTCCGAGTGCTGACGTTCTATCGAAACTTTTTTTTTAAATTTAATTTATTGATATTTACAACTATAATAATATTACAACAAGTAAATCTGCTAATATGAACAATATGACATGAAAAAAAAAACACTTTTGGAGAAACTACCCATCGTTAGCAATCCAATAAAGTTCTATAGTAGAAGATCTCGAGGCCATCTTCTTTTCAGACGCCTCGGAGGATTATCAGGAATAGTATGGGAAGCAAGTTGAGAGACTAGCGGATTCATTCTTGTCGAAACTTAGAAACAGAATAAAATTCAACACCTGTTTTGAGCGAGTCGAAATTACTTCTGTTTGACTCTCTGAAAATATACATTCAGTTTTCACTCTGTTACTAACTATACGATCTTCAAAAGGCTGTAAGTCGTATACCCTGATGATGAACCGACAAAACGTTATTGAAAAACTGCAGCTTGAGATTTTTTATGCTTTAAGCTGAACTGTTGTTGAGAAGTAGTCTGTATCAGTTCTAACTTTTTCTTCTCAGAAGGGGCATCTTGTGGCTGGAATGCCAAGACGGTCCAAAACCGGAGGGTGTCATTCTTCAACTTAATGTTTCCGGTACGACCCTTCGATGTCTACATTTGTCATGAATGTTGGCCGATCTTTGGGAGGTCTGATCCATAACTCCGAAAATTCTGAAAGAATGCTTCAAAAACTTCCGTCATTTACAAACACCACTGTATTTAAATTAACAAATTTAATTTAAAATAAAGAGCAAACACACAAAATGATGCATAAATTATAAATAGGATGTTGTAGGAATCCCAGTCAACGTTTCGCCAATTCAGGAATCATGAGGACGTATACCTAAATAATTGTTTGTGGATCGCTTTAGACCAATATTGATGAGTCTGTTTGGACTTTTAGTGAGAGATGTGTTGTACTTTGTATTCATATAATATTATCTTAAAAATATTTATTTAAGAAATTATATAAATGCTATTATTTATTATGCTATTATTATTTAAATATAGTATTTTCGATCTTCTTTTGGAAACCTCCCCTGAGGGATTCTTATGGAAGCATGTATGGAGAAACCTCCCATGGAAGGCACTCCTAGCGTTCTTCACCTCTTGGTAGTAGATCCCTGCTCCAGATACGTTTCAGTCTCCTTGCCGGATTCTGTGGTAATGTGTCTGGCAGTAATGATTGTACCAGTGAGTTTGGATGTCCAGCAAGTGAGTCATAACATTTTTTGTAAGTTTTCTTGATTGTGCCAGTAATGAGTGGTATGTTGGGATCTTTGTGTAATGATTTTGTATCCATAGGTGTGATTTTCTTTTGGTTTTTTCCTGATGATGCCTGAATGGAGAAATTATGACTTAAGGAATTGTTTCGGTAATTTTTTTTCGTATCTTAATTTAATAAAAACGAGTGAAAACTAAAAAAATACATAAAATAATTTTTAATTTATTATTTTTATTAATTGTTATTATTTTTAAATATTTTTGTTTTGAAGAGAAAAGAAAAAATTGCCCTGGCCGGGATTCGAGCCCGGGTCGTCTGCATCTCCGTAGCAGTGCTCTAAACCACTGAGCTACAAGGGCTCGCATCCCAGTCAGACAAATCCGTTCTCTTCACCGATCCTATATCTCCGTGTTCTCACAATTTTTGCGATGTATACACGGGGAAGAATGTTCATTGAAACTTACGTCAATATATTATTTATAATTTATTATTTTTATTAACTGTCATTATTTTTGTTTTGAAGAGAAAAGATTTGCCCAGGCCGGGATTCGAACCCTGGTAGCTCAATGGTTTAGAGAACTGCAACGGAGATGCAGACGACCCGGGTTCGAATCCCGGCCAGATCTTTTCTCTTCAAAACAAAAATAATTTTTAGAATGCAATAGGAAAACTCCAAGAAAGACCTGAAAGGTGGGTTGAAAAAAAAATCCTCTACCACTACTACCCATGAATGGTCTAGGGTCCAGTACATGGTAGAGGCTGTACTATTTCGTGACCAACCGTTGTGCAGAGAGGTGATTTATAGATCTCACTCAATTCACAGATTACCTCCTATCTTGGGTACCTATAGAGGTTGGGTGAGCACCAGAAGGTTTATAGATATCTAGATATCACCGGCATGGCACGGCAAGTCAGCACTCTACTACTGACCAGCTCCGCTCCCAGTTGAAAAAAAAAACCTGTACCACTGCAACCCGTGAACGGGTCTGAGATGCAGTACATGGTAGAGACTGTACTGTTTCATGGAACAACGTGACCTTCTGCAAGGAGGTGACTTGTCCTAGGTCACGCTCATCCGCCAGATTTCCCCCCCCCCCCGGATTTTGGGTACAATATTTTATAGATGATGGGTGGGCCCCAGGAGGGTCCTAGATCCTATATGATCCATCTCCCGCTGCAAACAGACTAAATAAAAATCATGGCCGGCAGCGGGATTTGAACCAGGATTTCCGGCATGGCAACTCAGTCCTCTATCACTGAGCCACTCCGCTCCCCGAACATTTGACAACACTTTGGGAAAATTGTACAGAATATTAGGGTAAATGAAAGCCAGTTGAAAGCTAGGCCGAAACTTGCCACACAATAAGTTATACATATCAGTTTATAGAACTTTACTGAATTAAACTCCGGGCCATTTTCTTCATTATTCTTATAATATTATGGAACATTACTATTATTTTCCTAAAATCCTAGCTTTCATTGTCCCTTCAACCTTCTAACATCTTTAGTCACAATGTTTCTTTTCTCCATTTTATTTAGATTTTTTCTTCTTTTTAAGTCCTCGGAAGATATTTTCGTCCTGGATCGTGAACGATTTGTGACATTTAGTGGCAGCATTGTAATCTCTCCTAAAGATCATTTCGATACCGGTGGATTCCTATAATTCCAGTTGAGCATGCGCATACATCCTGCGTACAATATACTATTGCTAGGATGTATAAATATGTAAAAAATGCCCGGCTACAAATAAAGGAAGAAGGTCCTCATTAGTTTGTTCTCCCTGGTTTTACGTCCTCTACTGTCTTATATATTATCTCTTATCATCCACTCGTCTGTCAAACCCTCAAATATTTCTGGAACTTTCTTGCCGCTCCGTTTTTTCTTTTCTCTCTCCCTCTCTCTCTCTCTCTCTCTCTCTCTTTTATTTTGAAACGAGACACCGAAATTAAAAGATATTAATGCTTTGAATTTGTGGTATTTAAGAATATGAATTTAGGTTTAAATTAATTTTACAAATTAATACAAGTTATGAATTAGCTTATATATTTTATATTTTAATTTATTTTATTTGTTACTAATTTTTAAATATTTTTATTTGAAAAGAAAAGATATGCACAGGACCGGGACTCGAAACCGGGTTATCCATATCACTATTCTGGGACTCTACTTCGAGTCCCGGTCCTGGACATATCTTTTCTTTTCAAATAAAAATATTTAAAAATTAGTAACAAAAAAATAGAATAAATTATAATAATTATAATGACGTAAGTCAACTAGATCCAAATTTAAATAATGTTCAAAGAACTAATAAAAGAAAAAATGCGAGAACGCGGGGACTTAGGATCAGTGAAAAGAAATGATATGACCACGACCGAGAAGCGTGCTTCATTAGGGCCCAGGATAGCTCAAATAGTAGAGTTCCAGACTAGCGATCTGTAAGTCCCGGGTTCGAGACCCGGTCCTGGACATATCTTTTCTTTTCAAATAAAAATATTTAAAAATTAGTAAAATTAATAACAAATAAAATATAATAAATTATAATGACGTAAGTCAACAAGATCCAAATTAAAATAATGTTTTAATTAATCCAAAGAACATGCTTCCCCTCGTATACATCGCAAATTGCGAGAACGCGGGGACTTGGGATCAGTGAAAAAAAGGATATGACCGCGACCGGGAGCCGTGCTTGATTTTGCCAGGATAGCTCAAATGGTAGAGTTCCAGACTAGCGAGTACCGGTCCTGGACATATCTTTTCTTTTCAAATAAAAATATTTAAAAATTAATATAATTCCAAATAGTTTTAATTACGTTTGATGTTGATTTTCATAAGATATAATAGATTGCAAAATTTTGACTGGAGTTCTACAGTTTATATCTGCTGCCGCGGTGAATATGTGGTTAAGTCGAATTTTATCCAATGAGAGCTAACTGTATTGAGTGAAGTGGAATAGAGCTAGTCTCGTATTTTTGGGTTTAAATTGATTTTTAATATAAGCAAAACCTCCTTTTTAAACCAATGCCTCACTTAGATTCCGCATACCTATGTGCAATAAACTCATTTTGGAGAAAATTCGACTTAACCACTTATTCCAAGGTGTTAGTTCTGGTATCTTTAATCAATAGTATTTGTAATTTACAACGTCTAATTCACATTATTAGTCACATCATTTGTGACTTGCAGATGATCTTCAGTATCATGTGTATTATTAAATCATGAAGACGTGATGGCCAAGCACGTTAATGTGCGGATCTCAGTGCCGCATGAGTAATCTACTTAGTGATATGGAGTAATAAAGTAATATCTCCTAAGATACCTGCGAAACAAATATCAACATTCTGACGCTGGTGTTAGATGACAATATCCAGTTAGCAGTGATAGATTAGTACGCCTAAAATTTACCAGTGCTCACCAGTGCCTGCACTGCTGCACGTGAGCAGTTAGCGAAACATAATATAGCTCTGGTTTTTCCTTAGCCGATATTTACGACAGTTGTGCTACGCGACAGTCGACGCAGCACTCGGCTTGAGATAGTTATGGCAAACTCTCGACGCAGTAAATTATCAGACTTTAATGCGCTGCTTGCTCCCTCAGCATGTGTCCTCGGTGTAAATTTTACTCATCTTCTTTCCCTAACTACCCTTCATGTTTCTCTTTTATCGACGATTGTTTTCTTTCAGGCCTGGAGAGATCGTTTATTTCAACACAGGTGGTGCTGTGATGTTCGTGTCTGCAGATCGGACTGGATATTGTGACTGTCAGTTCTTTCTTTGTTTTGATGAAGACAATGATAAATGCTATGATTAGTTGTTCACTGTAAAACCTTGCTCTTCATATGTATAGTAATTATGTCAAAAGAATATGTCAAATACTAATATATATAAGGAAGTGGGACGGATTACAAAGATTTTTAATTACCTTAACAAACTACACATGTGTGTTATCAGTAAATAAGGGTCCATTTGTTACATCCTAATATCTTCAATTCCATATCTCAAACCTTCATGAATCGTGTCCAGATTGGAGAATTAAAATAAATCATAACAAATCCCATCAAGTTACCTTCACCCTTCGTCGTAAACCTACGAATTCCTGCCCTACTGTATCCTTTAATAATATTTCACTGGAACCTGTCGAACAGATACGTTACCTAGGACTCCGTCTGGACAAACGTCTCACTTGGAATCCTCATACAAGACTGAAAAGACAAGAGACTACTCGACGTTTTCGCCTACTTCAACATTTACTGGACAGACGCTCTAACCTCCCAATTAATTACAAAATATTCATTTATATGACAGTTATCAGACCTATTGGACATACGGAGTTGAGCTTTGGGGCTCAACTAAACCATCCAATTCCAATGGTCCATTTTTTCACTTGATTACTATCAAGTTGAATCTTCGTCTATAGCTTCGTTTCGATGAAACGCCCAACAATTTCCTGTGCGAAAATTCTCGATTTTGGTAGCTAACAGAGGTAGCAAGGATAAAATATGTCGATTTGATGATTCTCAAAAAATTATTACTAACTGTGTTTTTTTATTGTTCAATCTCAAGATAATCATCTAAATTATTTGAAAAAATATTAGTCCTACAAAATGTATGGTTTGATCAAAGAGTCCCCTCCTTCCAACCTGTATCGATAAAGAGGTCATCAAAAATGATTACTAACCAGCTGATTTTTTGTTTTTTCATTTATATTGGAAGGAGGGGACTCACGAAGATTCAGCTTGATAGTAATCAAGCGCAAAAATGAACCATGGATCCTGGACTATAAGCGAATCACCTTGTTTTAAACCTGAGCGAATCTTAGTAGAATAGGACTCAAAATTATTGTATATTAATTTTTTTTTGTTTTTTAAGGGGGAAGGCAAAAAATCATAAATATTTTTTGGATTGAATCCATGGAATAGTTCCACGGATGCCAACCTACTTCCTGACTATAACAATGGCTTCCCGCGATGAATATTGTATGAACCAACCGGGCTGCCCGCGCTTTTTATTATAGATTTTTTTAAGATTAGTCATTATCAGCTCTTCCATCTCTTGGAAATTCTGAGGGTACCCCGGTGGCAGTTTCCTCTTCCTGCTATAATCCTGCCTCGTTAGCCGTTCTTAGAACTGGCCGTGTCGTAAACAGGAGGATATATGGACGTATTGTGGTTAAGCTTATGACTCACGGTATAAGATTGGACTATGCCCAGACATTTTCATTTCTAATTTTATATCTTCATTTGAATGGCTGTTAAAATATATTGTGGTACTTAAGTATAATCTATATATCTGCAAATTTCACATATACGAGCCTTACAATTAATTATTTGCAGTATCATTATAAGAAATATTTACTGAATTAGTATGATAAATCTACATAAAATATCTAATGTGGAACAGAACTATCTATGTTAATATATAGTAAACTAGAGGTCATAAAAATGATATGAGTTTTTTTTTGCTACTAATCGCTTATAGTATACAGGTTTATTCGCACATAAATTGTGATAACTGTGCTCTTGTTGCTACCAGGCATTTTAATGTTATTTTTTAAAATATATTAATCAAAACTGTCCAAATACTTACAATCTAAGATTTTTTTTTATTATTGGTTAATTGATGGTGGATTTATAATATATTCTACCCGTATGTAATTCAAACATTCTTATATTGTTCCAATCCCGAAATAAAAAATGTAACTGCTTGTATTCTTGCCTAATTAGGAGAGAGATGATGAGTAAGGTAGAGAGAGAGAGAGAGAGAGAGAGAGAGAGAGAGAGAGAGAGAGAGAGAGAGAGAGAAAGAGAGAGGCTCAGTGGGCGACTCGGCGTCTGGAGAATGCGGCTCCTGAGGACTCGGCATATCTGGCTCAGTCCATCTCTGGGGGATAACTCGTCCATGGATCTCTTGTCAAAAATGTTTATACCTCCCCTGACATGTTTGTCGGCGACGAACCTTTAGGACGCTAATTTGTTGTACCTCCGAGGCCTCAGTGGTCTCTTTTATTTTTGGAATCCTGCATCGTAAGGAACCTTTAATATAGTTGACTATGGCCTCCCTTATCTCATTATATCTCTTGGTATTCCTCTGGTTAGCCTTTAAAGGAAATATCTTCTAAAAAGGGATATTATATTCTGTGTTCTCGGCTTTGATAATTTTCAGGAGGGAGGGATAATAGCCGGATGGTTAGGCCTGGGAATGTTTGGAACAACAGAGATATTTCTCGCATGACCGTCTTAATGTTTTTTTTATGATTTCTAATTATAAAATAAATAAGTTATTTAAACTAGAATGTCAAATTGTATATAACTGACAAATAAATCAAGAAGTATAGAAATAATAAATTATATATAATTTCAATCCTAATTAATCATTTTTTATATTTTCTGATGATATTTAATTTTCCGAAACAGATTACAAAAAAACCCCAATAAAATCAACCACTGAAAGCCCTACTTTTTAAAAATCTATTTCTTAATTAATAAACTTTATTTAATTTACCCTATTAAGATTTTTAAAAATAATTATTATTTGCGACCAAAAAATCGTAATTGGTCAATTTTATAACACTTTATTTATCCGATGGATGAACTACATAGTGTTTATATGAGGCGTTCAAGATCAAAAACAGACAGATAACTCCCAATTTTCTAAAAAAAATAATATCATATTTTTCGCTTGTTTACTCAAGCATATTTAAGCTCTAGAAATATAAGGCGTCAAACTCTTCTATTATACTAAATTGGTCGACTGAAATAGCGAAAAATGTGAAAAAGTTAGTTTTGAAATTTCGAAATTATCAGCTATTATTATTTATTATGATTAAATATTAGTTCATTTTGTTTATATAATACGTACCTTTCTTATGTTGTTCTGGTAAACATAAACAGTATAAATTCATAAACAGTGTTTGTTTTTCAATTTTATTTTACAATAAATTTCAATGTGAAACTCTGAAACGAAATAAAAAACTCAAGAAATATCTAATAAGAAATTGCAGTTGGCAGATATGAGTGATTCTCATTCTACGGGAAAGTTTCTCGTTACTTTTGAAATTTTTCAATGTGGATTAAAAAAAAAAAAATATTCTACTTGTATATGGACTTTGAAATGGAATTGAAATTTATAAAATTCTTTAATTTATTTTAATTATTTTATTGAATTGTACAACTGTAACATATACATCTAGTACAAGGGCTATATGAATAAATAAATACATGAAAGGACATGTAAAGGCACTACCCACTGGCAGCACTCTTATAACATTTCTATAATAGAAGCTCCCGAGGCCATCTTCTCTTCAGTCGCCTAGGAGGATTGTTCGGGATGGAATTGGGTGCAAGGATGGAAACTAGTGGGTTTGGATGGGCCTGGAGTTATGGAATGATAGGTATCTAGATTGGGCTAAATCGGTAACCTATGTCATTATGGATGGTTTTATTTGTGACAAAATAAGGAGGGTTTAGGATTTTGCGAAGGGTTTTGGATTGCAAGGATTGAATACGAGAGGAATTTGATGGTTTGGTGGACCCCATAGTTCAATTCCGTAAGCCCATATAGGCCTTATAACATTCACATAAATAAGCCTTTTGTAATTGATCTGAAGCTTTGAGCGTTTGTCTAGTATGTGTTGAAGTAGTCGGAGACCATGGCAATGATGGTAATAAACATAAACTTACATTCACGATGAAAGAGTACGTCGCCGTGCAATGAATGAATTACAGAAGGGACGTAGTAAGGGAGATAACACTTTACTCAACAGTGTTGCCATTATTGAAATTCCCTCTTTGGATCACTGAATTCCCACTAGGGGGATGTAAGATTCGAATATTTATTCTCCCACGCTAATGACGTCGTATCCGTGTGACAATTTAAAAAAATGTTTTAGTAATATACTGTTCGAACCAAAAGGATTAAACACAGTGTTATTTTCTTTCTTCTTCTTTAATTTTACAATAAAGGAAAAAAAATTGTCAAATAAATAAATAGTATAAACCAAAACATCTAGTTACAAAGAAAATCGTCATTTGTGACAACCCATGACAATGACGAATAAGGTAAAAATGAATCGGATTCGATCACAAAATCACAAAAATATGATATAATTTTTATCTCATTAGTCACAGTTCAGAAAACAAAAAAAATGTATATCTAACAAAAGTGGCACCAATACCGGGTTTGTCACTGAATAGTCAGTGACAAGAAGTTGCCCATAGTATGAGTATATAACTAAGTATATAAATAATAAGAGGAGAATGAAAAAATATGAGAAAGATTTTAGATCTAAAACTCGCTCTAGAAGGATATCGATTATAATAAAAAAATAACACGAAGATGAATTCTCAAAACTTGCAGCAGACACCAGAAAAGGACGATTGAAATCTTATGCATTATTATTAGACTTCACCCAACAAAACTCACCAGTAGAATTCTTGCTTGCACACAAAAAATCAAGTCAACAGTACCATGGATTAGTCAATTTAAAATAGATTTACCATAAAAAAATATATAGATATTATAAAGAAGAAAGTGAGCGGAGTGGCTCAGTGGTAGAGCACTGAGTTGCCATGCCTGAAATCCTGGTTCCAATCCCGCTGCAGGCCACGACTTTCTGTTAGTAGCGGGAGATAAATCATGTAGGACCCTCCTAGGCCCCACCCAGCCTCTATAAAATATTATAAAAATAGGGTACCCAAAATAAGTGGTAAAAATCTGGCGGTTGGGCGTGACCTAGGACAAGTCACCTCCTTGCAGAACCTTTGTCCATGAAACAGACAGTCTCTACCATGGGTCGTAGTGGTACAGGTTTTTTTTTTGTTTTTGTTTTTATAAAGAAGAAAAATGTCTGGAAACAAAGTAGAAAAGTGGATAGATATGCCATAGAATACATGGAGAAAAGTTGAAGGAAGTATGAAAATAGCGACATCATAATACATTGTGTGATCCTTCTGGGTTCAATTATATTAAATGAATAATTATATATTATAATAAAACAATAAATGTTTTAGTTAATGCTTTAATACTAATTAATATTTAACATAACTGTAAACATAATTATTTTATGAATATTTTCTTCTCTACTTCCTCTGGACACGTTATTAAATTTTCATAAAACGTTGTTTAGTTAATTAATGGTTTAATTAGGACAAGGCATAGGAAAATTTAATTAAAAAAACAAATTAGCTTAAAATCGAGTACCGTAGAAAATACAAATTAGTCACAGGTAACAAGACGAAGGCGTAGAATAGCAGGTGGTTCGGTATCACCTGGTCTTCAACTTGCTTCACTGGGTCAGCAGATGTTCCCTGTCCGATAGGCGGCCATCAACTTCTTTCATGGTCAGTTTACTTTACCCATTACATGATGAGACCCTAATTAACATACAGTGGAGGAGATAATCACTAATAAAATATATAAAAAGTTAATACATAGATTTTTATTCGAATTGATCAAGTTCTTTAAGGAAAATTGGAAATTTATGAGCCCATATTGAAATTACCAACAGGGTTTATTCATTTAACTATAATATATATTTATAGATACCCCTCGCTATGTTGAAGATGCTGGGTTTGAATCTAGCATTAATCAAATGGAGATAAATTTTTCAGTCACGGAAGGATCTGCAGACAATCCTGAGGCTCGCTCACCTGGCTCCTAAAATTACTTTCCTGTACAACCGTACATGATTGTTTGTTTTGTTTTTAGTATATATACACATATATATGTATGTTTTTGTTTTTGGTTGGAGCTATACAACATATAGATCTTTAGCCGATTGTTGTGGTCTTCCTGTAAATATGTATTGGCTACAGGGGCACAGACAGCATAGAGGGAGCCACCCAACCTATGCCTAATATGCCCTACTCGACGATGTATATTCGGGTTCAAGGACAATTGCTAATTGGTCTAGATCTAAGGATTATGGCCGCTCGGTGTAAGCAGACGCATGAGGACCTATATTTCTTTCTACGAGTATTTATAGTAACTAATACATAATTTAATAAATTATCCTCGATGATTTTTTTTATTATTGATGTGAGATTTAATCTTTATTAATATGAAGTTTTGGTGTATTTCCTAAGTGAGACTTAATTTATGGATTTTTTCCAATTATATTTTAGATATTATTTTATTCATATTTATTTTATTCATATTTAGTTATTCAATCCCTTTAACTCTTATTCATATTAATTATACTGTACATTTCTGATATCCTAGATTTAATTTCAGTCCTCATTACAGCTCATAAGTTTGGACTGAAATGAAAAACTACTGTTCCCAAGATCGCAGATTCGTAATCCGGCTGGATGGTGGCCTTAGGATTTTTAAAAAGAATAAGAAAACCTTAGCTACCCCGTCCTTCGGAAGAGACGTAAAATGAGGTCCTGATCTTTACGGTGTCAGGTACTAGTTTTTTAAAATTATTTTATTGAATTGTACAACTGTAATATATACATCTAGTACAAATGCTGTATGAATAAATAAATACATGAAAGGACATGTAGAGGCACTACCCATTGGCAGCACTCTAATTACATTTCTATTATAGAAGGCCATCTTCTCTTCAGACGCCTAGGAGGATTGTCCGGGATGGTATTGGATGCAAGGATGGAAACTAGTGGGTTTGGATGGGCCTGGAGTTTATTATGGAATGATAGGTATCTGGGCTAAATCGGTAACATTTGGAACGTTAAGGTCATTATGGATGGTTTTATTTGTGACAAAATAAGGAGCGTTAAGCATTTTGCGAAGGATTTTGGAATGCAAGGATTGAATACGAGAGGAATTTGATGGTTTGGTGGACCCCATAGTTCAATTCCGTAAGCCCATATAGGTCTTATAACAGTCACATAAATAAGTCTTTTGTAACTGATCTGAAGCTTTGAGCGTTTGTGTGTTGAAGTAGTCGGAAGCGTCTAGCTGTTTCTTGTCTTTTCAGTCTTGTGTGAGGGTTCCAAGTAAGACGTTTGTCTAAGTTGAGTCCTAGGTAGCGAATCTGTTCAACAGAGATAAGCGGAGGTACTAGTTAAAATTATATTTGGAAAGATGAAATGTAGGTCTCCCACTGTAGCCTGTCAGATCAGCCACAGCAGGATAAAGTGACGTTAAATGAATAAATCAACAGTTTAGTCGGGTTCCCAAATAAATAACTTCCTGATAATTTTCTACTATATTCGCTCTTACTAAACATTGATTTTTTTTTTCGATAAGTGGAATTGCAATCGTACTATTCCTCTTAGGTGGTGTATAATTCAAGAAGCAGATCCTAAAAAGAAGGGCCAAGATAAGAGACAATCGGGCAATTGGACGAAATAAAAAGCGACCACGAGGAAGAAGGAATGACAAATTGGGGTCTGAATTCCAATTGAGGAAGACAATACAGATTGGATCGCTTCTCCAACGAGTCAATTCTCATTGGTTAATGGAACATAATTAGAAAATTGTTTCTGCGCAGGTCCAATCATCGTTAATCTTCCTTGTTTTAATTATACACTTATAGCTGTATTAATTATATCGTTCATTAAATAATATTTTTTGAAAAGTTGGTGCTTTTTCATCGTATTATTTCCAATTCTTCAACGCCACCTTCAACTATTAAAATAATAACTCCTAGTACACATATATATATATATATATATATATATATATATATATATATATATATATATATATATATTAATTGTATATATAACTAGCAACCCGGCCCGACAATTGCACGGGCAGTAAGACATAATTTATCATGTTTTGTCTGTCTAATGTATTTTATTATGTAGATATTTGAATCATAAAAATAAAACAACCATAAATATATTTCTTTATATACGAATTTATTTTCTTGCGCATTATGTTTTTGTAATAACTCATAAGATACTCCTTTAAATTATATGAAAATATTCTAATAATGCGCATGAAATACTTAAGGTAACTAAAGTACCTACATAATTTGATAAGGATTAATACTGTACTCCTCTAAATAGCTTTCCAAATACCGCATTGTATGTTATCAATTGTTTAGAAGATAAAATGGGTATTGTAAGCTTTCCTTAAAATATAGATATATGCTATCACTGACTTTTATGAGGATCTATAAAAGAGGAATGTTCCAACATGCATTGTTTCGTTGTTGTTGTTTTATTTTCAGGGCAAAAAACTACAAATATTATTGCCCTCCCTACTAGAGAATATACATATTTACATTACCTTCATAATTACGTATATACATTCTTGTTACATTATTACACTTAGTAAAAATATTGTTACATATTTAAATAATAACATACCATGTTATATTAGCCAAATAATAGAACCCTATTAACATATTAAACATATGATAGAAAGGTAACTTATATGAAGTTGTTCATATTCAAATAAAACGTTATACATATTTTTTTTTTTTTTTTTTTTTTTTTTTTTTATTTAATTCAATGATATTTACAACTATAATGGTATTATATCAAGTAAATGTGCAAAAATGTAGAATATGACATGAAAACACTTGTGGAGAAACTACCCATCGATAGCACTCCAATAAAGTTCTATTGTAGATGATCTCGAGGCCATCTTCTTTTCAGGCGCCTCGGGGGGTTATCAGGAATAGTATGGGAAGCAAGCTGAGAGACTAGCGGATTCAAGTGCGTATGGAGCTTGTTATGGAAGGATAGGTATCTAGTTTGGGCCAAATCAGTAACATATGGGATATTAAGATCATGATGGATGAGTTTGTTTGTGACATAATAAGGAGTATTGAGGATTTTACGAAGGATTTTGGATTGCAAGGATTGGATACGAGATGAATTGGATGGTTTAGTAGAGCCCCAAAGCTCAACTCCGTATGCCCAAATAGGTCTGATGACTGTCATGTAAATAAGTCTTTTGTAATTAATTGGTAGCTTAGAGCGTTTGTCCAGTAAGTGTTGAAGTAGGCGAAAACGTCGAGCAGTTTCTTGTCTTTTCAGTCTTGTATGAGGATTCCAAGTGAGACGTTTATCCAGATGGAGTCCTAGGTAACGTATCTGTTCGACAGGGTTCAGTGGTGTATTATTAAACGATACAGTAGGACAGGAATTCGTAGGTTTACGACGAAGGGTGAAGGTAATTTGATGGGATTTGATAGGATTTATTTTAATCCTCCAATTTTGACACCATTCTTGTAGGTGTGAGATATGGGATTGAAGAGATTGGGATGCAACAAATGGATCCTTATTAACTGATAGCACACATGTGTCATCAGCGTAAGTAGTGAGGACAGTGCTTGGATGGGTTGGGATGTCAGCTGGTTATACATATTTATACAAGCTTTATGATATAATATATTATTTATATAAACATTATACATATTGATAAACAATACACATATACATACATACATTTATACACAAATATATATACATACATACATAAACCCATATACACACATACAAATAAACGTGTAAATAAGCGTGCATTGTTTCGTTATATGACAAAGGCATTAGGCAGCGTCATCGATGAAACCACCCGGGTTAAAAGGCTATTGTTTTTTCCAACAATTATCGTTATATTCCAACCCATTTACACAAAACCTCAACAAATAATATACCTAAACCATCTTGGTGAACCACTCTATCTATTGGTGAAAACCGTATGAAAATCCGTGCAGTAGTTATTGAGTTTATTGCGAACAGACTCGGCTGAATACTTTGTTTTATACTACGTATAGATTATTTGCAATGGAGGAGTTTTTCAATAAAGAAATTTAATTAACATTATATAATAATATAATATTAATAATATTAGGGTAATTGTTATTGGGAGTAGGGTACCTCAGTGTGTAAGAGTGGTGAGTTGCCATCCTGACGGTAGTGGGATCAAATCCAGCTCTGCAAAGTAGTTTATTTAGTACGTGAGCTCTACAGACTCTCCTGCTTCTCACCTTGATTCCATAAAGTGGGTACCCTTAATTGTGGGATAAACCTGGATGTTGAGCATGGTCTAGAAAAAATTAGCTCCCTGCTCAGCCGTTGTCCTAGAAACAGTACAGTCTTCATGTACTTTACCCAAGACTCTTCATGGTTTGTAGTGGAACAGTTTTAAAAATAAAAGCTAGAATTGGATAGTTTAATGTGTGTATTATAATAATTATACTTATGTCTTTATTTATTCTGGGACAAGTCTCTTTAAAATATCAATACAGGTGTTGTAAGCTAATAGTCCAGGATTATATTAAGAGTCCCCTTCCAACGTGTATCGATAACCAGGTCATCAAAAATTATTCCTAACCAGCTGTTTTTTTTTTTACTGCTTCTTTTTTGACTTCGTTATCGATACATGTTGGAAGGAGGGGACTCTTTGATCAAACCATACATTTTGTAGGACAAATACTTTTTCAAATAATGTATATAATTATCTTGAGATTTAACAAAAAAAAACCCAGTTTTGAGAGTCATCAAATCGACATATTTTATCCTTGCTACCTCTGTTAGCTACCACAATCGAGAATTTTCGCACAGGAAATTGTTGGGCGTCTAATCGAAACGAAGTTATTCACGAAGATTCAGCTTGATAGTAATCAAGTGAAAAAATGGACCATGGATTCTGGACTATATTATACCTTTGAGTGTAATATAATTACATTAAATTAATTATTACAAGCAATTTAGCAAGTGAGAAAGAATAAAAAAATAAAATAAAAATAATAAACAAAAACAAATTTCGAATTACCTCCAATAACAATATTTTAAAAACAGAATAGAAGAGAAAGAAAAAAAATTAAAATAAGCTAACAATAATTATATATGAGAAAACATATATGGTACATATATACCGTATATTAATGAATTTATCAATAAATTATGCAAAAAAGTCTTTAATAAGTGTAAACACAATAAAAACCCACTTATAAAAAATACACAAAAAATAATGCAAAACGGTATATACATAAAAAAATAGAACAAAGCATTTATTACTATATTATACCAAATTATCTTATATTATTGTTATTGTTCATATATATGTATATAAGTTACTAAGAAAGTATAGATACAATTTTTTTATTTATTTATGAAGAAATGTTTAGAAACAAAAATATAAGAAAATGAATATTAATATAATATTTTTCGGTACAGTATATAAGGCTAAAATCGGCTAAAGATCGTTTGGTTAAGTTAGAAGAGGACAATTACGTCCTGTATAGGGATGAGTGACCCCTACAAGACGGATACTACGAAGGCAGCTAACTACGAACTCCCCTAGAGGTGCCCTATACAGCTCTGCCCAGATCCTTGGCATGCCTTACCATTCCCGTGTTCTTGCTCTGAGCAAAAAACCCTCCTGCATCGCTTCTTCTAGATCCCAATCCTCTCTTCACACCGTCCACCAAATCCAGGAGTAAAGTTAGAAAACTGTTTTACAGTTCAAATAATTTTCACTTTTATTAGAAGAACATTGTTAATAATTTATAAATCGAACTTTTGATTATAAAGTTCAGAATAGTTAATTTTCAGTATCTTGTTTTTACCAATCGCTGCGACTGGTACACTAACTACTATGACCTTATCTGCAGCCTCACGAATAAGTGGTTAAGTCGAATTTTTTCCAGAGTGAGTTAATTGTATTAAGAGAAGCGGAATCGTGTCATTCTTTCAATTTTTTTGGCATGAAGCCTGACTTAACCTCCTCACTACGAAAATAACACTATTCCGCTTACCTAACTACAAGAAACCTTTTTTGTAGAAAATTCGACTTAACCACTTATTCACCGGGTCTGTAGATATATAACCAAAAATTGCCGGTAGATCTATAGACTCGAGCAATGATTCTAAATAATTCTTGAATCTATTTGTCTATTTTTCGTTCCTATGTTATTTCGTCAGCTCGTATCAGTTCAATTCAAACCGGTAAATCAATATTTTTTTAAATGTATTTATTGACATTTACAACTGTACACAGAATACACCCAGTAAATATTATGAAAGATAAATCATGTTCAGAGACAAAGGCAAGTAGAGAAACTACCAAGTGGTAGTACTCAAATAATAAGTTCAGCTTAGAAGGTCACGAGGCCATCTTCTTTTCAGACGCCTCGGAGGATTATCAGGAATTGAAGAGGTTGCGAGGTTTGAAACTAGTGGTAAATTAATAAATATGGAAATTTCGTTTTGATCATTTTGCCATTTTGATCCCTTATTGATTAACATACTTTATATGAAAATAAAGAAACAATAGTTTTATTTTTTATTCACTAAACGTCCACTTTGTATAATACTGTTGGAGTCTTAAATTTTCCTATCCGAGTATAATTAGCATAGAGACCATTAACGATTACCTGACACCGCACAGGCTTGGGATCCCTATTTTACGTCCCCTCCTAAAGAATGCTTAACCTATGCTTAAGGTATTTTACCCATTTAAAAAATCCTAAGGTCACCGGCCGTGATGCAAAACCGCGATATTAGTCATAGAAGGTTTTATAAGCTAACCAATACACCAAATATTACATCGAAGTTGGTGCGTTTGGTAATGAGCACATTAGTTGGAAGATCGCTGATTGTCTTAAAAGAAGCTTTTGAGAGGCTGGAAGTGGAAGCTGGAAAAATGGGGTTACAGGTGAATGAGGAGAAAACTAAGATAATGGTAATAAAGAATAGTAAACAAAACCGACCACCTCATAGCTACACGTTTGGAAGACACACTTTCCAACGAGTGTCAAGTTTCCAGTATTTAGGAAGCCGTATAAATGAGAATTTGGATGAGGAGGAAATCAGAGCCAGGATAGTATCAGCTGATAAAGCATGTTTTGGGATATCAAAGGTACTGAGAAGTATGCTCCTTAGCCTAAAGTCCAAGCTGATGATATATAAAATCGTCATTAGGCCAGTAACGACATAAGATGGTGAAACCATCACACTGAATAAATCCAGCGTGGAAAAGCTCAATAGATTTGAAAGGAGAGTTCTTCGTCAAATATTCGGCCAAGTTCGAGAAAATGACCAACTCAGGATCAGAAGGAACAAGGAGCTTAGTGAGTTATATGGAGACCTAATGATATCGAGCTTCAATAGGATTCAACGCATCAAGCGGCAGGGCCACTTACATAGGATGGACGAAGAAAAAACAGGTAAAAAGCTGTATAAAGGAAATCCGGATGGAGTAAGACCTCGAGGAAGGCCCAAAGCTAGATGGAAGGATGCCGTCTGTGAAGATCTGAGGCTGAGCAAAGTCTCCATCACTCGAGCAGGCGATTGGGACGATTGGGGTAGAGCGTTTGAGCAGGCCAAGGACTTCTTTATGAGCCTGTCGCGCCAATAATGTAATGTAATACACAGAGGTTATCCAAAATAAAATTTTAAAAAATCCCTAAACCCCTTGAATAGGTGAGATTATTTTAATAGATTGACAATATAGGTAAGATTATTAGTGATATTCCTAGCAGTGGTAATGTTAATGAATTTAAAAAGACTAAGATCAAATATATTTTAGTAACACAGTGGTAAACTTATATATTTATAATAATGAACAGTAGAAGTTTGTAAAAAAAAATATATATGAGAAATTGATCCAAAGTTTTTTACAAAAAAATAAATAAATAAAATTAAAATAATATATTTGTTTGATATCTACATTTCTTGGTTGCTAATAAATAAGTTTTCCTTTCAGTTGTTGAGATTCAGTCCATTCATTAAATATTGGCTCATTTCGAGACTATACTATTCTCATAATCATGCACTAACAGTGAAATAATAGGCTTTTAATGAATTGGAATTTTATTAGTCTAAATATAAAATTGACAGTAGTTAAGATGTTGTTAAAACATAAAAAGTACTTAAGAATTAATGATGAAATCTTTACCACCACATCACACAATCAACATCACCTGAACCGACAGACATACAGCCATATCGTCTCAAAACGTCGCTAAAAAAAAAATTAGACTGAATATCAACTGAAAGAAAAATTTATTTTATTAAACACAGTAGAAAAGTAGATAATAATAAATATGTAGTTGGAGATGGATCCTATGGGATCTAGAACCCTCCTGGGGCTCGCCCAGCCTCTATAAAGTGGGTACCCAAATTAAGGGGGGGAAATCTTGGAGGTGAACTAGGACAAATCACCTCCCTGCCCAAACTTTGTCCAAGAAACAATAAAGTCTCTACCGTGTACTGAAATCCTGATATCACGGATTGCAGTGGTACAGGTATGCATGTATCTATAATAGAAGGTAAATTTTATTATGTTGAAGCCAGAATATAAAAAACCGTTCCTTATGTTTGAACTTCAGTGTCGGTGGTAATAAATAATAAAAAGCGGGTTCAAGACCGAACGGCAGAGCAGATAACATCAGTTTCGAAGAATTTTGAGTTAAGGCAAATACGATCAAAATTTAAATCACTTTGGGAGGCAATAACACAACTCAAAGGGCACCGTAAAGTTATCAACCTAACGACCATAATGGCTCGCATATAATTGCCAGGCTCTGCTTTTCATCATCCCCGATTCTCCGCCGAATAAGCAAAATTATTGTCCAAATATCTTCAATCTTAAATTTCTAAGATTTTTACGGAATAAAAAGATGGTTAAAAATAATTCGTCATTTCTCAGAACCACACATCATGTGATAGGGGATCATATATATAAATAAAACGCGCTTGCAAAATCACACTTTCTTAAAACCCAAAGTTGTGATTACGAATCATGGCAATGGTATTCCTCCCAGCACTTTTTAAGGATATTTATGCCTTTCAGTCTACCTGAGGCAACTTTCAACGACCGGTGCAGCGTAATAGGAATCTTAATTTCCTACGATCCGCTTTGGAGAAAGAAATATAGGTCCCCGTTCGCCTGCTGACCTCGAACTGCCATAAACCATGGATCTAGACTAATTTGTAAGTGCCCTCGACCAACCACTGATTATTCCAAATAAGTCATTTAATTTTTCAGTTCAATATAGTTTGATAACAACTCACTAATTCCTATAGAACAGGTCCGATACTTAGCGACTATATCTCGACAAAAGCTTAACTTATATTCTTCACACTAGACTGAAACGACAAGAAGCTGCTTGTCGTTTCTAGCCACTACATCATTTAACACTACATAGAAACGTTCTAGGACCCCAATTAATTAAAAAATACAAGAACAAAAATCCTTCGTAAAATCCTCTGTGACGATCAAACGATCAATGTCATCGATAATGACCTTAATGTCCCATTTGTTACTGATTTGGTTCTAACCCGATATCAATCTCCTCATGACAAACCTTAATCCCGCTCAAACCCACTTGTTTCAAACCATAGCATAGCATCTTCTTCAATTCCTGATAATCCTCCTAGGCATCTGAAAAGAATATCGCTTCCAAGTTTTATTTGAGTTCTACCAATGATAAGCTTGTCTGCTTGCCTTCATCTCATATCATTGTATATCTGTCATTCTATTTACTTGATTTATTGTCATTATACAGTTGTAAATTTCAATAAATAAAATCAGTTAGTTCTCCAAAACTCTACTTCCTCTGATTTTTGAGTTCGAGTTGCTACTCAAACGACCTGAGTGTAGGCCGTACACTCAAGTAAGTGTTGATCGTAGGAGGGTACTCAGTCTTCCTTGATGGCCCGTCATAACTACCGTTCAGGTTATTGCTGTCGTAAACTCACCCGCATGGCTTTAGGAATGTTGGAATTAATTTTTATATACGCTCCCATATTTTTTTTTTTTTTATTTATCTAGAAAGTAATGGAATGGGAATTAATTCGTTTTTATTTTTTATTTATTTATTTTGTTTTCTACAATGTATACAATTACCGTCTAACAAGTCTTGTGAGTCAGCGACATGTGAGAGAAGACTAGGAGCTATTTATATCGTTGTACTTAGTGCGCAATAAAATGTTTTTATTGTCATTAATTACAACGCTCTGAGAGCTAATGGCATCGAAATATTTGCCGTTTAAATCTTCAATGATTCAAAATAACTCATCAATTGCTATTTATGACATACACTTAAGGCTTTGATTAATTCCAATTATTCCAGAACGAGAACAGCTTCACTCTCAGTTCGTGTAGATAAAGTACTATATTCGAATGTTTTAGTGTTTTGTTTACAATTTATTTATTCAAGTTTACAACTGTATTTATAACAATAATACAAGTAAATATAATGAAGTTATATAAGTTATATTAGGCCTCGTAGGGTTACCGGGTATTGTAGAGGAAGCTATGTTTGAAACTTTTTGGTTTGGGTGGGAATAAAGTTTTTTATGAAATGACCTATATCGGATTCGGGCCGAATCAGCAATGAATGGGAAATCGTAGTCATTATGGAAGACTTTATTCCTAACAAGGTAAGGAAAATTAAGGATTTTACGAAGGATTTTTGATTATAAGGGCTGGATACGAGAGGAATTCGATGGCCAAAAGCTCTCCGTAAGTCCAAATAGGTCGTTTAACAGCCATGTATACGAGTCTGTACAAATGTTAATTTTAGAATACATTATCTATGTCTTTTGGATCCGTGTTACCTATAGTTACCTCTATAATGAAATGGTTAGTCAGAATACAGTCGTTGTAAATTTTTTTATTCAGTACCTAACCTTTCAACCACAATCCCAAATTACCCATAATGATGGCTGAAATTAAATCAGAGATACAAGACACGATTAGTAAAATTAATTCAGTAAAATTAGTCTAATCTTATTTTATATCTTTTGTGGACCTATTAACTTTAGCCTTGATAATGCAAAGAACGCCGGATTTAAAAATAAAAAATATTATACAGACTGCATCTTAATTTTTCATTCCATTATAAAGTCTTTAAATATTTTTCTTTTGGAGATGAAAATGGTTCTGGTAGAGATAAATAAATAATTCCTTAAATAGAGAAACAATTTATTAGGAACCTACGTTTCGACCCGTGTTGCAGGTCTTCTTCAAGGCTAAGTGGTCACAAGTATTGGATTGAATTTGGAAAATGAAGGAGTGACTCAGGTAGTTTTGAAGAAAAGTATTTCGAATCACACCATACACAACGACATGAACATTCCCACTCTAAAATCATATATTCATAACAAATACATGACATTCCACTCATCGACACAATATCACCCAAACCCACTCGTTCTTCCGCTTTCCTACTCCCTGTTACCTGGACTGGATAGGAAAAGATTAAAAAGACATTGGCCAAGAGACCTACTCACCTATTGATATTTATATTTTTACTCCGTCATCATATAGAAGTTCATGTAGAAAATCAAGGTGAAAAACACTGGGATCAAATTTGCTGAATGCGCAGGTGCAAATGAAAATTAAATTATAAAAAAAAAAAAAAACTTGAATAATAGTTGACCTTGATAATATATTTGGAAGAAAATGGACCGGGTAGAGGTCAATAAATTTCTCTTAGATGCGGAGAAATGTTCATTAAGTTGCCAACGTTCCGACCTACTTTGCAGATCAACTTCAAAAGAAAAAGAAAATAAATCATTTTTACGTTAGATAGTGATGTGATTAGAGCTTGTGACGGACCTGTATTGGGCACCCCGCCAAGCACCCAAGCACAAATTTGGACAATATAATGTATGTGTGAATTGTAACGCGTTTTCTGGGTAATTCTTCTTCTGTTTTTCCATGTTTGGTCTAATCCGTTTAACGAGGCGGCCACCTCTGCGTGTGAAAATGTTAAAGGAAACTCGAGAAAACGAGATCTAAGAAAAACTCGGCGTCCTTGGGCGGGTAATCGACACTTGCTCTCCAACGAGGGTACCAAATGGCCATCGGCGCGGTGCAAGAGCAATCTATATCCTCCAGGATTTTTTCCTCCGAGACTCCGGAGGAGGATTCTTGAAGGACACAAGAAGAGGAAAGGATACTTTTAATAGCGGAGGGGCTATATGGTCCGGCTCAAGCCTCGCTTTTTATCCTCCGGCCATGACACATTAAAAGTAATTAATTGTTTTTATTTCTAATTACACCGGAATCCTTGGATGGCTTTTCCGAGAAGACGGGGCCGCGCCTCTCTGGGAAAAAATCTGTTGACGGGAGCGGTGCTTTATTTCCAGTAGATCCTTCTTTGTCCCCCCCCCCCTTCCATCACATTGTTAATTGTCCTTAATCAAATAGTTAAGGATCCGGGACGTATCCTGCCAACTTTATATCTCTCATATCTCATTGTCGACTCAAGGGGAAATTCTTCTCCTCGCTAGGTATGGAAACTGCTTAGGAGCCTTGGAACTTGTTTGCAGAACTTCAATATCGACTTTACAGAACCTTTTTATGCCTCTATATTTATGTCTGTAATTATGAAAAATAAGTTATCAGTCCCACAGGTTATAGCTTCGTGTTAGTATCGACTTAAGTTTTAACTTTTCATCCATGGTGTAGAAATGATGCCATTGGAGAAAAAAAACAAAGCAAAAAATATACAAAAGTGGGTATTACTATAATTATAAGATAAAATAAAGGTTATTTGATTTATATGTTTCATTTTTATTATTTTATTTTTTACAATTTTTATGTATCATTTTAATTTTTTTGTATCTTGTATATTTAGCCCTCAAGAATATATGCGATGTGAGTCGAAATGTTGGGTATCAAATAAATAAATAAATCACTGAACTCCACCCGGACCATTTTCTTACCCTTGAATTTATTTTGTCCAAATAATAGTTTAGTAACAGAAGAGTTTCATAAAAAGGGTATTTGGTATTATATCTGAAACATTTGTTTTCATTCACATTTTATTTTAACATTCAAATAGCATTTAAATGCATTTATTTTTCTGCAAAGAAAGTTAACGGAATCAGATTGAAGACAGTGTTGGTACAACAGAAAAAGGTTGTCCTTGTAAGCAAAAAGCAATTTCTGGCGCCCAAACTGCCAGTCTTGTATATCGTCTACTCTTGCTATTGTTTTTTCTTAAATATTTAGGTGTGGTAAAAGTACCCAGGAAGTTACTAAAGCGATGTTATCTTAACTACTTTCCATTACTGAGCCTATTTGGTACATTAACATGTAATACGTCCATTAGTTACGTCTCCGTAGTTAGCAGCATATCAGCAACGAGTCTCCTCTCCTTCAGGAAGTACCCCTAGGTTATGGACAATGCCAGGAGACGGAGGAACACTAAATCAGAGGACGGATGCAGGGTAGGTGCCTGTGGGTCTGGGAGAGGTACCCGCCTTCCAAGAAGTAACCCTGCTGCGCCGTACCTGGTACCTGCCCCCTGCTTTGTGTTTTTGGGTGGCCTTCTTCGGCGTTTTCACGGCTAACTGAATAGGCTAAGAGGATTGCTCTGGAATCTTCTTAGCGGAACCTTTAGGTATACAATAATAGCGTTTAGGCGACCGCTCCCAGAGTCAACAGTTTAAGAAGGGCTTGCTTTGTGTGGCGATTTATTTAAAGAGATTTATGTTAGGTTCATTCCGACATCCTGTCAAAGGTGTCTTATGCTCCGACAAACGTTTTTTTCATCCCAACAAGAAGCCGAAACTGTCAGACAGTTGTTCCAACAGAACTATTTACTGACTGCAAAAAACAATGGATTAAGGCTAGGAAAACAGAAACATATGCAAATTTCCCTATACTCGGAGTAATTTTAGTGAATTTCTCAAAACGTTAAATAATAATACAGTAACATATTTAACGAACTCGTAGCCCCGACAGCCTCAATTGCTGTTAACAAACTGCAAAACCTGTCAGTTCAGTTCATGTTAACTTGTTAGGAATTCGTTCATTGCTAAGCCCAAAAAAACTTTACAAGCCTTTCTGAACCTTCACGATGTTGTGTTACCACTTCAATTATATCAATCGTGTATATGCTATACAATTCTTCAGTAGAATCGTATTTTTTTTGGACACAAAATTCAACTCAATACCTCATTTTCGAATATCTGAAAACGCTGTTTAACCTTCAATTTTAGCGGACATGTAAAACACTCATATAAGATAGTTGGAAGGATGATATTTTGATAAATATTAATTTATAAATGTTGGGACAAAAGGCGCGAACTAAATAATCTCGAGTCATATATCCGTGAATGATATATTTTTTGTCAGAGAAAAGATCATGAGCTCTGTCGAGTCGTGTAATAGCAAAGGTACCGTACGATTTACCAGTGCAGGTTGTTTTTTGATAAGTTTTGGTTTCCTTATTTCAATATCCCTGCAGCACGATGTGGATGTGATGGTTTCACTAATAGGTAGAAACGAGAAATTAATTATGTAGTTATAAATTAATCTGTGTCACTAGCTGAAATTTTCTTCAACCAACGGCGAATGATTCATTCGTCACAACACCCTTCCGAGGACGCGGTGGTAATCTTTCGTGTAGCTTGGATTACCGAGTGTCTAAGTTCAACTTCCAAAAAATGACACGTAAATCGCTTTTCATAGTCATATTTGATGGAATAATAAACAATGTTCGTTCGATTTTATGGATAGTAAATATTATCAAAAACGAGAGGGTTAATAACAGCTCATTATTTATTTATTAATTCTACGGGGCTACAAACGGTGAGGAGTCCTGGCCTCCTCAACTAGCTTCCTCCAGCAGTAGAGAGGTTCTGTCAAATCCTTTTTAGGAATGGCCTCGTCCTCGATTCTTGCCAAATAAAAGCTCATTACAATCTGAATTTTAAATATCCCGGTGCACACCTTAACGAACACGGCTGGATAGATGGCGAAATAAAAGAACGAATAAAAGCTGCCAGCAGGTGTTTTCATTCCCTCAAAAAAGGATTCATCGGGAAAACAGAAGTGTCAGAAAACACAAAAAAGTAGATTATAAAAACACCTTCTTACCGATTCTCACCTATTCAAGTGAATCTTGGACTCTAACTAAAAAGCACAAGAGCCAAATCCAAGCCATGGAGATGCGATATATAAGAAGAATGGAAGGGAAGAACAGAAGAGACCGAGTGCGACACATAACAATACGGTCCAATGTGGGGCTTCGGCCAGCTGGAGATATCATCGAGGAGCATCAGCTGAGATGGTTCGGCCACGTTTCCAGAATGGCGGAAAACAGTGTGGTAAAGGCCGTATATGAGACAAAGGTGGAAGGTACGTGACCGAAGGGAAGATTTGGGAAGGCGCAATCCAGGAGGCCTTTGACAGAAGAGGTTTGGAATGGGGAAGGAGAAGAAGATTGGTACAGGAGAGACAGTCATGGACTAGGCTCTACAGGAGAGATCCTCACACCGTTGGCAGTAGAAGAGGAGCAGATTAAATAAAATAAATAAATAAATACAATCTGAAAACTTAAACAAAGTAAATAACAGAAGTCCAATAATCCGACTTTGAATATTAGAAATTAATAGTTCATTAAATGATTTGACTATAATAATTACTTATTGTTGTTTTTCATTTAAGACGTATGCGTTACCTTGGTTGTACATTATTGTAACTTTACTTATGTTATTGTTCGTACAATGATGGAATGAATTCGTCGTGACTTATCGGTCTTTTTTTTTTTTTTATTTATTCTCTTTATTTCCAGATCGGCTATTCCTAGCCTTACATGGTTTTTTTAATAATGAAATTTTAAGATTTAACACTTAGTGAAAGTGTGGGTTTCGTCTCATGCAAGAGACACCCCTAACTGTACATTATCAGATTATTTACAGAGAAGATGTAAATATATAATAGCGTTTTTTCATATAAAAGAATAATAGTAGTTTGAAAATAAAGCATGTGAATGTAAGTAATCAATATAACATAAGTAAACAAAAATAACATTAATGTAATAATAAACAGAACTATAGTACTATAAAACGGAAAACTGAAAGAAAACAGGATTATATTACATTTTGTTAAAGCGATTGGTGAGAAACGTTATCTATTGAGATCACATCAGAATATCTTTCAAGAGTCTTGGTTTTAGTCTTGGGCATGAAATAGGTTCGCCTATGTTGAATGCTACAGCTCCTTGGACTGCTGGTAATCCGGTCTTAAATCTGCTGTAACGTTTTTTAATAAATTCATCAATCGACTCTAGGTTTAGCTCTCGGTGAAGTTGACTGTTTCGTACAAACCAAGGCGCGTCTACTGCGATCCGTAGGATTTTATTTTGAAAAGTTTGCAATTTTTTTTTCTTTGTTGTAGACACTGCACCCCACACTTCACAACCGTACATTAGTAGAGGTCTAATTATGGTTTTATAAATTAATAAGGCTGTTTCTGGTTTTAATCTGGATTTTCTATTAATTATGGGATAAAGTAGAGCTAGTCTTGCGTAGGCCTGTGTTAATTTAGTGTTGATATGCTGGTTCCAGGTAAGGCGACGATCTAAATAAATTCCGAGATATTTTACAGCTTCCTTATTCCACGGGAGGTTGCTGCCATTGAGCACTAGCTCAGGTGGGTCTGAAGGGCGTCTAAGGGTGAAAATTTTTGCGCAGCATTTTTGAACGTTAAGGTCAAATTTCCATTTTAAAAAGTATTGTTGCAACTCATTTAGATGACTTTGAAGTGTGTTCCTGGCTATTATTATGTCATCACTCTGCGAGAATACTGCTGTGTCGTCAGCGAACATAGCTATGGAGGTAAGTGGAGACTGTGTGATGTCATGAACATAAAAGTTGAAGAGGATCGGAGAGAGAACTGAGCCCTGTGGGGTACCGCCACTGATCGGTCTAATGGTTGAGTTAGTGTTGTTAATTTTAACTGTATATGATCGATTGTTCAGAAACGAGCATATGATGTCGTGAAGGAATTTTGGAGTATTTGATTTTTTGAGTTTGTAGAGGAGACCGGTGTGCCAAACTTTATCAAATGCTTGTTTAAAGTCTAGGAATGCAACTAGCGTGTGTTTTTTCATTTCAAATCCGTTGACTATGAACTCTGATAATCTTGATAATTGGTGTGATGTAGAATGGTTGAGTTGAAAACCAAACTGAAAGTTTGGGATAATGTCTATAGATTGAAGATAAGTAGAGAGGCGCATTTTAATAACTGATTCGAACAGTTTTCCTACGATTGGCAGTAGACTAATGGGGCGGTAGCTGCTTAATTCTTTGGCATTTTTGCCAGGTTTGTTTATAACCACCATTTCTGCTCTCTTCCAAGTATCAGGAAAATATCCTATCCTTAAACAGCTGTTGAAAATTGCTGTTATCAGAGCAACTGCTTTCCTGGGTAACTTTTTTATTGCAATTGCTGGTATCAAGTCGTGTCCGGGACTTTTCCTAATTTTGAGCTTCCTAATTAGTGACTGGATTTCTTTAGGAGTGGTGAATTCCACCGGCAGTTGTACTGTTGGTAGAGGTGACCGTAAAAACTCTTCGATTTCAACGTCTGACCGCACTCTATCGGCTTGTGAATTTGAAAATGTTAGCTGGAAATAATCGGCAAAGGCTTCGGCTTTATCCAAGTCGCTGGTGATATACCCTCCGTTAATTACTAGACTAGGGATATTTACTTTTTTATTTAAAAGGCGTTTTGTAGCTTTCCATAATGATTGGTCTCTTGGGTCCAGG
This sequence comes from Troilus luridus, assembly GCA_964056705.1. NCBI lineage: Eukaryota > Metazoa > Arthropoda > Insecta > Hemiptera > Pentatomidae > Troilus > Troilus luridus. Next base: position 66,132,937 of record OZ057417.1, read on the forward strand.
TTGGAAACATAGTTTTTGTACTTGGATATCGTGAATTCCTCTAACTCCTTTTTTACGGCGCGTTTTAGAAAGTTCCATTTACTTTTGTCTTGAGGATTCCTGGTTTGCATCCATCTCCTCCTTGTTTTATTTTTTTCCTTTATTTTAAGAAGAATGGAACTAGGCACACTGCTTGTGAGAGTTATCCTTTTTGTACGAAATATTCTTGTGGTTGACTGCTTTAAGCATTCAGCTATGGTTTGCTGCAGTTTGTTTATGCTTTCATCGATTTCTTGTGGGCTTGCGAAATGATTTTTGGGACAAACATTATGGTAAATCAGGTGTTTATAGGTATCCCAGTCGATTACTCCTTTAATAAGAGAGTTTCGAGTAGGAGTTTGTTGAATTTCGGTGCTGAAATGAATTAAGACGGGGATATGGTCAGAGTTAAGAGCGGATAATGTTTGAACTGTTATCGGTAGATTGATATTTTTAGTTAACACTAAGTCTAGGATATCGGGTGAACAACCTCTTCTGTAAAATGTTGGTTCACTCGGAGCGATAATATGGATATTTTGCCTGGAGCAGATGTCTAGCAATTTGTTTCCGCTCGAATTCGTTTTCCGGCACCCCCAGTAAATATGTTTGCTATTCATATCACCAATTACTATTGTTTGTATATTTGGTTTAAATAACTCGAGAATTTCTTCTTCTCTGATGTTTTTGTTAGGTGGCTTGTAAACAGCTGTGACAATGGTACCAGGAGATGTATCTAAACAAATTGAAATGGCTTCAATATTAGACACATCACAAATAACATTTTCTGAAAATCTGATGTTGTTTTTTACTATGAGAGCCACACCGCCGGAGGCGGTTACACTGTCTCGGTCGTTCCGAAGAGTTTTGTAGCCAGGTATGTTAAATTTGTCAGTTCGGCAAAGATGAGTTTCGGAAATGCATGCTATATCGACAGAGTTTGTTTCTAGAAATATTTTGAATTCAGTTTTTTGAGAGGAAATACCATAAGCATTCCAGTTTAAAATTATTAATTTTCTTAATTCAGTAGCCATAAATGCGTAGAGAGCGTAGTCTTGATAAACGATGACAAAAATGCAAATAAAAATAATGATAATAGCTGGTCTTGTAGGAATTAGTAACATTAGATAGATTGTTGTTTACTTTACGGCCCATTTGTAAATAACGTGGTAACAAGGGAACTTAACTGGCTAATTATTTGTGAAAAGTAAGGTTTTATCGCCTCTATAATAATGTTCATGATTTTTGATAAAACGTTTTCGGTGCTGTTACTTTCTATGTTAGTTTCTTGAACATTTTTTTGATCAGGCGTTAGGACGGAAGAATATTTCAAATTTGGTGTAGTTCTCCTGGCTGGCTTGCGGTTATCAACAGTTTCAGTGTTATTCATATTTTCGACTGGAGGTGAGTTAATTATTTTTTTTTTAATATTTTGATAATAGGAGCAACCTTTATAATTGGCAGCATGCCCTTGGTTACAATTAACACAGTAAGGTTTGTCTGTGAATTTTAACGGGCATTTAGAAAAATGGTGGTTTTCCTTACATTTAATACACCTAGGTTCTAAATGACAGTAATTTTTTGTGTGACCATATCTTTGACAGTTAGTACACATGGGTATATCTTGATTTTTATGTTTTGGTTCTACAGATATTATAGCTGAAAAAAGATTAGTCATATTAAAAATATCTTTGGCCTTTTCATTATTAACTAGCGAGACGGAGCAGAGAGGTGTGGGTTTTTTTTCCTTATTAAGAATTCGCGCAACATGTAGAACATCTAAATGTTTAGATTTTAATTCTGCTTTTAGTTCTTCTTCTGTTATAGAATATGGGACTTTTCTAATAACTACATTAAGAGCTTTATTTTTTTCCACTGAATAAGTATGATATTCAATTTTTTCACTATCATAATATTTAGTTACTCTCCGGAAATCTTCGATAGATGAAAGCATAATTTTAGTGTCTTTACCGACTAATTTTGTAGTGAAAGGGTTTAAACATAGTGCATTTAGGTCCTTTAACAATGCTTGATAGTTATTTGCATTATGTAAATAAATTGGCGGAATTATCGCTGTAACAGGCTTAACTGTATTGTTACGGGTATCAGTAACCGTGTTTGTGTTTGAAGTAGGATTATTTCGATCTTCAAGATTGATTTCTTTTAATAATTGAAATTTGTTACTTACAGTTGTAGGCGGCATTTCTAGATAATATTTACCAATTTTTTTAGCTGGGGATAGATTTAGTGGAGAGCCTTCGAAATTACGTTTCTTTGAGGTAGAATCGTCCATAAACTCGTCATCTGGTTTAGGAGCATCGGTCTCAGAAAAGGATGGCGAAACACCTACCTCATCGTCCCTCATCATTAATTATGTTCCATTACACATAATTGAAAAAAAATAAATAAAACAAACAAAATATAGTTATGAAGAGTTAGTAAAATGTACTTAGTTCTTCACGTCACAGTATAACCGCACTCTATCAAAGTCAGAGGCCAACTGACTTATCGGTCGAAAGACCGATTGATGATGTGCGAAATACAACGCTGTAATGTTACCAGGTGGTGGATATACAGACAAGAAATACATACACTGCGGTTCTTTCTAATGGGAAAGGTAACTCTAGCTAATTCTATACCCTCTAGACATCATACATATATCAATAAATATTTAAGGTACTAATCATTCCCGAAAAAGCACATATGTTCTTTTCGGACTCAAAGTTCGGGGTCAGATAATGGAGAGGGAGCGTGGGAGATGATAGCCCAGGGAAATAATAAAGAGGAGATAAAGAATCCAAGCGATTGGCTTAATGATGGATGGGAGTTGAGCAGAGTCCAGAAGGCTGGCGGTTTGCCATTCAAACTGTCAGGGAAATGGGCCAATTTTTCTCCCTGGAAGAAGTGCATGGCCACAATGGCTGTGACAGCCTGCAATTACCTTGTTCTGTCTGCGGGCGGTGTCCCACATCCTCTACCAGATCTTTGGATTTATCATGCATCCTCAGGATAATTCCTGTATCCTAAGGATCCAGGATCATTATAGAACTGATGGAGTATAGTTGTTTCTAACACTACTCATTGCTTTAACATATATATGTATATGCTTAAACATCATAATCGAAAATAGATAATTAATTTTAGAATAAAAATTTATTAAAATGAAAGAAGCGATTTCATTTTTTTTTTTTATTAGTTTAGCTTTTCACACATTTAGCTTTATCAGTAAAATAGATTCGTTCTTTACGGCGGTAAAATAGTTAAAATTGTATCTTTCTTTCTCTACATACTTTTTCCTTCCCAAAATTCGTATACAAATAATTTCATATATTTTCTTGGTTTCTATGTTGATTTAACGCCACTTTTATGCTCCTATGGCTATTCGGACGATACTACAGGGGGGTACCTAAATTTTGCCTATCCAGGTTTAATTAGGATAAGGATCTTTAACGAGTAACTGACATCGCACAGGCTTGGACCCCCCGTTTAACGTCCCTTTCGAAGGACGGCATAACCAAGGATTTTGTATTTCTTTTAAAAAAACCTAAAGCCATCTGCCGTTGTTATGCTATCGACTCGTCCACTTGTCACCTCCTTAATGTTTTCTTGTTCTGTATCATTATCATTATTGTTAACTTTGGTAAGTTTTTTTAATTTGTTAGGAAATACCTCGTAGACTATTTGTAATATTTAAAAAAATAAATTACACATTTCATTTAATCATGCAATAATTTAATCTTAATTAAATTAGCCATAAATATCATATATGCTTTGTCTTCCATATCTTTAACTTTTAAATCTCTAATTAAAGACAATGTTTCGCATTATCCAGTAGTTTCATCCAACTCGTTATTAATACCTGAAGATTGCAAGATTTGAATACAGCTGTTTCAAATCCATAAAGAACAGTTGGAAATAATGTAGTCTTATAAATTATAATATTTAAATTTCGGCGAAAATGCACTACGAGTATCTTACAATGCAATGTCGCGTCGAAAAACAGCACTCTCTACTTTAATTTCGGCATTATTTCCTCTTGAATTTATTTCAAGGATCGAAATCGAATAACTCCAAATTTCAAAATTTTACCTTTTCATATTATTCGCTAATTCAGTGAAGCAATGCTCCATGCTCCCTAAACTTCAGGCTCAGAACCGGACTAAAAATGTGAAAAAGTCCCCTTTGGATACTGAACGCCTCATACGTATCATATAGATACATGCATACATACATATATAGTCCCGAATCCATGGTCCATTTTTTCACTTGATTACTATTAAGCTGAATCTTCGTGAATAGCTTCGTTTCGATGAGACGCCCAACAATTTCCTGTGCGAAAATTCTCGATTGTGGTAGCAAACAGAGGTAGCAAGGATAAAATATGTCGATTTGATGATTCTCAAAAATTTATTACTAACTGGGTTTGTTTTTGTTAAATCTCAAGATAATTATCTAAATTATTTGAAAAAATATTTGTCCTACGAAATGTATGGTTTGATCAAAGAGTCCCCTCTTTCCAATATGTATCGATAACGAGGTCATCAAAAATTATTACTAACCAGCTAATTTTTTTTTTCATTTATATTGGGAGGAGGGGACTCTTTGATCAAACCATGTATATATATATATATATATATATATATATATATATATATATATATATATATATATATATATATATATAGTTTTAAAATAGAGGCTAAGTCTAGGGATCAATAACGCCCGGGCGATGAAGTGATGGAAACCAGTTTGTGCAGTCTTTTTTCCTTCTAATGTCGTGCAAGTGCCGGTTCACTGTCAGCATTGCGGCAGTCCGCAGTACCGACTCCATTCCCTTCAGGTGTGAGGGCTACGATTAAACTCTGTTCAAGCTTGACACTAAGTTTAATAAGAGATTAATTCAACCAATATGTTTAATTGTCATAAGAATCCTTAATCAGTTTTCATTTTAGTACATGCTTAAAAACGATGTTATGAGTTTATAGAAATCTGCTTATTAAGGATGATCTAGAAATTTATTTGTGATATATTCCATTTTCCCAAGGCTTGGAAAGAGGCAAAAGAATTAAGATTACACGTGTCACATACATATTACACTCACACAAATAAATTATACTGAGTGTCATAAAATCCTTTTGGATAAGTCATATTTTCAATCAAATTTATTTTTATTTTTTGAGGGTTTCCCCAAAGTTGAGGTTATCTCCAACCAAATTTTAGCATAACATTTTTTTCCAGGTCTTCCTGATAAGTGCATCTTCTTCATTGAGACCGTATCCTGCCTTGTCTTCCTGGACTTGGTTCATCCATGGAATTCTTGGTCGGTCTCTTCTTCTTCTTCCTTCCAGGCACCAGTACATGGTCATCTTGGATATTACATTACTCTCCATCCTCAGTAAGTGTCCAAAGCACTCAATAGCTTTATGATAATTTTTTTTTGAGAATGGTATTGTGAGTACCCGATATTGTTTATTTTTAAATGTCTGGGTACTCACTAACAGTTAAAATAAAAAATAAAAGAAGAGCAAAGAAAACTGAATTTCAACTTATTAGAGCTACTGAACTCGCTTAATGGTACGCTTTATCCTACGCAATAACTTGTTTTCGAACACCTTAGGACGTTGTTCATTCTGTAGCGTTGACGGGCACGTTTCACATCCTCTCGAAAGGGCATGTGTTCAACAGATCTTCACTTTCAAGTTGAGTAACAACAAGTTTTACCTGTATATTTTCCAAAAATACAAGTTATTGTAAGCTTTGATATGTAAAAGAGGATAAAATTGTGGGTTATGGTTCATATTAATCACATGAAAAATCGAAATGATTGTAGAAATTTTTATTTCTTGATGAAAAGGTTACCAAAATCTATTCATTATCCATCATTAGGTTCTCTTTTGCATACTAGAGCTCATGATAACTAGTATTTTTGGAAAATATTAAAAGGGAAATGAATAAAAATTAAAAATTTTCGTGACTCAACTCGAAGCGACAACCTGCGGAATAAATACTATAATAATAATTCTCAAATATACCAAAACTCTTATAAAAAAGCTGGTTGCCCAAAAGGCTATATCCTGAGCCTAACTACGTGATGTATTGAATCCTCAATATTTGATTTCAATGGATCTGTAGATTACTCTATTGACCTGGCCTGTAACAGATGTTGAGAAAATGGCTGAGATTTTCAAAACAGTTTGTATTAGTCAATTCAATGGTTTCGGGGTGGCTAAATATGTAGAGTGCTAAGTTGCTATACAGAAGGTTGTGGGTTTGAAATCCGACTGTTGCAGATAAATTATTTAGACTGTTAACCAACATTGATGAACCCTGTGGGCACCCTTAGGGAAAACCCTGCACAACCATCGTCCTAGAAAGAGTATTGTCTCTACCATGTACTGGACCCAAGACCGTTCATGGCTTTTAGCAGTGTTGTAGCAGGGCGATAATCGACAGTTACAATCGATAGTGTCGACTATCGATGGTAACTATCAATATCGATGGTCACTATTGGATTATTTTTACCCTTAAGTTTCGAAAGTCTCTGTGCAGTGTCAAATTCTTTGGAAATTAAACTCGGAATTCCTAGAGCTCAAGGGTTCTCTTCTATATAACTTTGACGCCGCACCGGACGTGTCATTATTTAATTCTCCAAAATTACTAATTACATCATGTTAGGTAGAAAATTTAGTCTCACACTTGTGCAAACAAACCAAATTCGCGGTACTGAGCATTGGCTCTTCTAGGTTTTTATAACCTGAATTTTCTCTTTAATAGGGATCTTTTTCTACAATTCTTAAATGTTCAACTAGAAATGCTAGGTTTTCTTTCGGGAAATATGTGCCTCAAAGAGCACACTTGACTCTTGAAGTTAACTATTTCGTAATTTTTCTTATCTGAAGATTTTATTTGTTCATTGTTATTGTAAACATGTAAATTGTAAATTTTTACAGTTTAAATAAATTAGTTTTTTTTTCCTCATCTTTATGATATAATCTTATAATTTATAAGCCTCCAACTTTCAAATAGTAGATAGGTAATTTAATTTTATTCAATTATTTGAAATTCTTTATTGAATAGGTTTGGAAAAAAGGGAAGCAGCTATCGAAAGCATTCGGTAGTTTTCAACCTACAGTATCGGCCTATCGATAGTGCTCTAACTATCGACTATCGCCCAACCCTAGCTTTTAGTGGTTTAGGTGATGTAAAAAGTCTGCTAATACTAGAGATGATAATTCATAAGAAAAAAAAATACTTCGTACTTCTTTTCCCTTCACTATACGTAATGGTGATTACATTAAGCGACATATATAATTGAAGAAAAATAAGCGATGTTCGACGTCAAAGAGAAAAAAAATTGTATGGAGTGGATTAAATATAATTTAAATGTTCTTTTAATGAAGGATCTGGGTTGGCTAGGTTTCTCCAGGTTCCTAAGGTTACCCTACCAGTTGAAGAATGGCTGGCGGAGGTTTCTAACGGCTTTCTTTTATTAAATTATACCCCGTCCAGTGAGTAACATATAACACTGACGATTCTCTCTTGATTGCAAGGAATTAATGCCTCCGTATACACATCCCGGAACCTGTTCCTTATAACAAGGGAGATGGTAGGGATGGCCATTTCAGACAGGAAAAACAATGGAAAACTTATCCTCATGCTAAAAACCGATGGAAGATTTAGGGTTTATACATAATAGAGAATGGACAGTTACTTAGACAAAGGTTGTGCAGGGAGGTATTCCTCTTATTTTGGGTACTATATAAACGGGAATGAAATTTAAAAGGATACGATAAACCCTCGCGATTGGGCAACATATCGCGAGTAACACATCTCTTGAAATACCAGTTGTCTGTCTCCTCAGCGATTTGTATCGTCCGATATATCAAGCTGTGAATATGAAGATATTTCGTAATTATTTTCATTAATCTAGGGATGGAACTATCCCATTGCCGCTTTCAGAAAATAAAATATTTCATTTTTCAAGAAAGAACACCGAGTTGCCGGAAATCCTGGTTCAAATCCCGCTGCAGGCAGTACTTTTATTTAGTCTGTTTGCAACGGTGGATCATATGGGATCTAGGACCCTCCTGGGGCTCACCCAGCCTCCATAAAATATTATAAAAATAGGGTACCCGAAATAAGGGGGAAAATCTGGCTCTTGAGCGTGACCTAGGACAAATCACCTTCTTGCAGAACCGTTGTCCATGAAACAGTACAGTCTCTACCATGTACTGAACCCCAGACCCGTTCACGGGTTGTAGTGGTACAGGTTTTTTTTACGTACTTTTCTTTTTCTTGACGTACCCAGTATTTTATTTTTCTCCTTATCCTACGTCTGAACCAATAAACCACTGCAAAATCTTACTCACTTGAGCTCATTTTTGTAACTGAAGCAATTAAAAATTGTGTGCCCGCCAAATTTTTATCATCCAGGTCGCGCCGATTTATCGGTTGTTTTTATTGAACCTTTCTAGCAATAAATCGTCACAATATATTCCTAGTTAACGACCGGAGGACGACTTGTAAGAAATATAAAGAGATATTGAACAGATATAATATGGATATACAAGAGACCTTCTTAAGTGAACTAACTGGGTGACTTTTTGACTATTGACTATCATAATAACTTATTGGCTATTGACTACATCCAATTTAGAGACTACTTGCTAGAAACTAACTACGAAATCCCCTCTCTACTCTCCTACTTCCTATCCTAATCTCACAGCTATATTATATATAAGACTGAGCTATATAAGGTTATATATATATATATATAACCTTAAAGAAGAGGTAAGGACAAGAATGTTTACATTACTGACAACTCAGAAGCATTGATGAAACTTCCTTGTTACAAAACTGTTTAATTAAACAATTAACAATATGTCATTGACCGGTGACTCTTACGATTTTGTATACCAAGGATTTGGATGGTACCATCGGCATCCATCTTTCGGGCTCGCTCAGACTTATTATTATTGGTCATATCAGTGCTATAAATCGTTCACTAATGGATGTTTGTCATAAAACATTATAACAACAAAACAACCTTGAGTTACTAAAAATAAATAATGTTTTTATTTATTTATAATATTTATATACATAAAACTTTATAACTCTTCGGAATTTAAAATGTTTCGGAAGATTCCTCTGTCATTCCTCCTCCGGTTACCTGCTTCGAGATACGATCTTCGGCGCAAGATTGAGTGACGAGTCTGAGGATCCTAATTTCATTCTACAAAATGGCGCCGGGATAGCTGTGTAGAGCTATGTTTTATACATAGTCCCGTGTGAACCCCAAGTTTATGGTTTACATCAAGATCTAATTTCAAAGTCAAAAAGATATCTTATCGAGAGCGAAGACTAACGAAAAAAAAATTGAAAATAAATAAAAAGGATTCAGTGGTGTAGTATCTAATGTAAGCTTGGTTGAGATAGGTTTGACTGACTGCGCCTCAAAGAGCCATTATTTATGTAAGGGGGGGGGACCTGTGATTTAAATGCGCACCATCCACATTCTCAGCTCGTGCCCTTCCATATAGATCTTGTCACCGTTCTTCTTCGACAAGATCCGTTGTAAAACAGTTCTTTTCTCTTTCGTTACCCGAGGAAATAGATCATCCGAGACTCCCCGATGTATAAATTCATTTGGATACGACGTCGATCCAGAGCATTTAATAGAGCAATCGGTCCGTTACATTCCTCCGGACCTTCCGGTGGTGGTTCGAAATGTTTGACATCTCGAAGACAAGGATGGAAGTTGTTGATGGCCAGGTCGTTGTCCGATGGTCGTATTGATTGTAACAGATTCCTGTCTTTGTCTGCTACGCTAATGATTGGAATTCAAAATATTTATACTGTTTCTAGGGCCCAAAGGTATAATATTTGATTTTATCTTATGCTCCATAAGCTATAACAATGAACCGAGCATGCTATTCTATAAGGATAAACGATAATTTGTATACCTGTACAGATCAAACGATTTTGTTGATACGTTCCTTGAATCTCCTTTAAATATTTTAAATTTTCAAATGGAATACATAGAAAAAAATCATTAAAATATGAAATGAAAAACAAAAACAGGCATCTTCGGGACATACACGTATGAAATATCACATCAAAGAAGACAAAATACCAACCCCCCTCCAAGACACTCAACGCAAAACTAAGGCAAAGGAAGGCAATACACAAACAGCTAGGGAGGTTATAAAACAGCTGATCAGCAGAAGTAAAACAAAACAACCAACCGATATAAAAGAGAACAAACACACATGGTTTTGTAAAAACAACTATTATTAATTTAAGATTAATAATCCTCAAGGTAGTATCCTTGGCCCAATCCTTTATACAGTTTATACAGCTGACATCCCAACTCATCCTAATACTATCCTTACCACGTATGCTGATGATACATGTGTATTATCTGTCAACACCAATCCAATTATTGCATCCCAAAGCCTCCAATCCCATATCACTGATCTTGAAGAATGGTGTCAAAACTGGAGAATTAAAATAAACTCTCAAAAATCGCATCAAATCACTTTTACCTTACGTCGTAAACCAATGACTTCCTGCCCTTCAGTATCCTTTAATAATATCCCACTGGTGCCTGTAGAACAGATCCGATACTTAGGGTTGCATCTCGACAAACGATTAACCTGGAATCCTCATACTAGACTGAAAAGACAAGAAACCGCTCGACGTTTCAGGCTCCTTCAGCATTTACTAGACAAACGCTCTAAGCTCCCAATTTATTACAAAAGACTCATCTACATGACCATCATACGACCTATTTGGACCTACGGAGTAGAGCTTTGGGGCTCCACTAAGCCATCGAATTCCTCTCGTATCCAATCCCTACAATCCAAAATCCTTCGTAAAATCCTTAATGCTCCTTATTTTGTTAAGAATAAAATCATCCATAACGACCTTAATGTCCCATTTGTTGCCGATTAGGCCCGAACCCGCTATCTATCCTTTCATAACAAACTTCATTTCCACTCAAACCCTCTGGTTTTAAACCTAGCTTCAATTCCCAATAATCCTCCGAGGCGTCTGAAAAGAAGATGGCCCCGTGACTTCTTAGTTGAACTTATGATTTGAGTACTACCAGTGGGTAGTTTCTCTACTTGTCATTTTCACATGTCATTATGTATCGCTTAGCACATTTACTAGATGTATTTTTATTATACAGTTGTAAATATCAATTAATAAATTTAAAAAAAAAAAAGATTAATAATACTTAATTAATAAATAAAATGCTTAATGTTTCAGAATAAAATTGATTAAAAGTTTTGCTGTATGTTTTATAATTAACCATAAGATACATATTTTGAGCAATAAGCAAAGCCTTAAATAATTTTCAGCTAGAGTTATATTTGTCTTTGTAAATGATTCTAACCTAATCAAAATCAACAATAAACGCTTACAAGCCTTAGTATGTATTGCCAAAACTGTGTTAAGTCCTTTCCTATAAACATTTTAAATTTTTTTTTGTCCTTTTATGCAGGCCTTATACCTTCTAACACTGAAAACAAAAAAATTCATAAAATACAGTTTGATGCAAGCTTTGTATCTTATCTATTTTGCTCACTATTATTAAAAATTTCTCATTAAAGTCCTTAATATTTTCATGTAGGACAAATTTCCCAGAAAGTGCAGACAAAAATATAATGAAACAAATTTTATCTGCGTTTAAATAAAAAAATGTCTATATATTTCATTGTTGAGGACTGATATATCTACATATTTATATATTTTTTCAATATATCGAGCTACTGCAATATATTAGTACGATTTAAATCATTAAGGGCCATGTTGAGAAGAGTGCGTAGTGCTACCATTGCTGTATGGTGTGAGGTTTTAAAAGTCCGGCATCAACAACATAACAGCGGATTAATTATTAAAATGCATTTGTGTTACATTCTGTCTCCGACATGTTTTTTATAAATAAAAAATATCAAGGCCTCGGTAAAATGGTGATTCTCTTAGGGAATGCAAATCCTAGTTGATCGACTTAGTTCAGGTTTCTTAACTGTCTTCAGTCAAACAGGGTCTCAGGAGATAGCGACTTTTGTCCTAATACGCACTCTCACTGTTTTCTACATTAAGCCAGTACTGAGTCGTTTGTTTATATTTACTTCTACACTAAGCTACATGTCAACCCGCGTGCTTAGTGTAGAGATCAGTAGAGGAGTAAGAAGTAGCCAAATATCTAAGAACAAATTTTATCTATAAATTTATTTAGAGAATTTAATTTAAAAAAGGGCTCTCCCGGGGCTCACCCAGCCTCTATAAAATATTATAAAAATAATGTATTTAAAATAAGGGGGAAAATCTGGCGGTTGAGCGTGACCTAGGACATGTCACCTCCTTGCAGAACCGTTGTCCATGAAACAGTACAATCTCTACCATGTACTGAACCCCAGACCACGGGGTTGTAGTGATACAGGTAGTTAAATTTAAAAAAAGTGATTCTACAAATAGCTAATCAAAATAAATGCTTCAAAATCGAGCCCTTTACAGAAAGCTTCGCAACCAGCAATCAAAATGTACATATTCGTTGTATATACCTTCTAAAACGTACATAGGTTATATTTTTACTTAGACAAAAGACTTGGATGGAAAATACCTACAAAATTAAAACGTAAAGCACTGAAAAGACCCTACAAACAGTATCATATCTTCTGGAATGCAGATCTTCACTTGACTCACGAAACAAACGACTTATCTACACCAGTATACTAAGACCTATTTGGACTTATGGAGGACAACTTAAGCGTTCATCAAAACACATCCATTTACACAAGTTCCAAACAACACAGCCGAAATTCTAGTAGTTAATGTTATTTTGTTTAGTTAGTATCCCAATATCCAAAACGACATGAATATTCCCGCTGTAAAACCATATTAATAACATTTCACTAGTCAACTCAACTCTTGTCCTTTCTCTTTCCTACTCTCTGTTACTTGTACTTCCTAGTAGAAGATTAAAAAGACAATGGCCTAGAGAAACCTGCAAAAATTTCATATTCCTGCGAATCGAGGAGAGAAAAAAAAACATTGAGAACAAATACGATTTGATAAGCAGCATTTGCTATACAACAGAATAGACTAATGAAAATAAAAATTAAATTGAAATTTAAAATTTAAATTTTCATTGTTATAATGAAAAAAGCACCAGTCTGTATTATTACTTTTTTTTTAAGAATCGATAAGATATAAAAAACAAAAAACTGTATCGTTACAACCCATGAAGAGGGTTCAGTACGGGGTCGACACTGTGCTATTTATTGGACAAGGGTTGTGCAGGGAGGTAATTTGTCCTAGATCACGTTCAACCGCCAGATTTCCCTCCTTATTTTGGGTATCCACTTTACGGAGGCTGGGTGAGCCCCAGGAGGGTCCTAGACCCCAAGTGATTCATCTCCGGCTGTTAACAGATTTGTAAGATATCGGTAATGATAAAGTAGGCCGATCAACTCATAAATAAATTTATATAAAATTGATGAATAAAATAATCTAGATTAAGCCGTGGTAGTTGGATATTTGCAGAATTAGTTGAGGTGTGAAATCCCTAACAATAATATTTAGCTTTGAGTACTTTTAAATATGGGAAGAGTACACATCCTTCCCCATTCCTTAAGATCCGAGTTTATGACGCTCGTTAAAATTATAGCGTACAAGTGTTTTATCACTCTCATATTATTAAAATATAGTTAGATGTTTTATTAATTTACGGGAATGCGGAGGTTTAAGAGTCAACAGATGACCATTTGCAATAGTAAAATCAAGTTACAGCTTGATATGACGATATTAGCATTCCTACGACTCTATCCAACTGTTGGTTTATTGCAGTCTTAATTACCTACCGGCAGCAAGTCTTTTTATTACGTTTTATTTATTTAATATTACTGCTAAATACAATAATATAAAGTAACTGTTTATTAATAAGAATAAAAAAATAGAGAAAAATCCCGAAAAGTAAAGTCTTAAGTATCTAAAATACTGAAGAAACTAACCACTGGAGTTGTTTGTGGAACGTTGTCTTGGAGTAGCGTTGAAAAATGCTAACCTTTATGCGACTCAAATAATATCAGGGCATACACCAAGAGAAAAATCACATCAATGAAGACAAAATTCAGCAACAGAATCATCAAATAGAAATAGCAACTTTGCTCTTAGACGTTCCACAAACAATGAAGACAAAATTAAGGTAATGCATGTACAGCTGGGGAGGTTATAGAAAACATCTGATTACATCTTAAACCTTAGTTGTTTGTGAAACGTTTTGGAGCAAGGTTTCTGCCACTATTGTTTGGGCTGTTGATGTGAGTTGCGCTGCTTTTTGTGTCCAGAAGCGAAACTTAGACCGGTCAGTTTTTGAAGTAAATTTGAGATTTAAGCTTTGCTTTTTGAATTTTTCCTAATTCATTCTAGTTTACAAATTATGCCTCTTTTTGATATTTCGCTAATTTGTATCGATCTAACTGTTCATTATTATTATTTTAATCAATTAAATTTCAAAGTAGTAATAAAAAGTATAATAAACCTTTAATTTTTTATATAAATGAATGAGATTTTTAAAATTTTACAAGCTTTGGAACTAACCTATTTCGAAACGTGTATATTTGTTTCCAGCATTTTCATACTTTATTTATTCATGGTTGGTGGGCTCCAGGAAATATGTATGTTAACATATTAAATAATTTATCTGCTACAGCCAGATTTGAACCCGGAATCTTCAGCATATGCATACCACTAAGCTTCCCTTTTTATAAAAAATACATATAAAATATAAATACATGAAAATCAAGATTACATGGGATTAATATAGTAAAATCAAAGCTAAATGGTTAGTTTGTAGTGATCTGTTGTAAAATATGATACATCTCCTGTTACCTTTTCTTATTCCCCTGCTTCTATATAAAATAGTAAGCAGTCAAAATTAACAACGACGAAGTACCTTCCAAAAATTATGTACGTTATCTCGGACTATACTTGGACAAAAGACTTACATGGAACATACATACAAAATTAAAGAGACAAGAATTGACTAGACGGTACAAACAACTATCACATCTACTGGACTACAGATCTTCACTTGACTTACGGAACAAACGACTTATCTATAATAGCATACTGAAACCTATTTGAACATATGGATCAGAACTTTGGGGTTCAGCAAAAAAAGTCCACATACACAAGATTCAAACCACACAGTCCAAAATTCTCAGAAAAATTGTTAATGCACCATGGTATATTTCGAATCACACCATACACAACGACATGAACATTCCCACTATAAAATCATATATTCATAACAAATACATGACATTCCACTCATCGACACAATATCACCCAAACCCACTCGTTCTTCCGCTTTCCTACTCCCTATTACCTGGACTGGATAGGAAAAGATTAAAAAGAAATTGGCCAAGAGACCTACTCACCAATTGATATTTATATTTTTACTGCATCATCATAAAGAAGTTCAAGTAGAAAATCAAGGTGAAAAACACTAGTATCAAATTTGCTGAATGCGCAATTGCGCAGGTGCAAATGAAAATTAAATTATAAATAAATAAAAGTAATTAAAAAATAAGCAACTTTTAAAAACTTTACAAAACAATATGGCGAACAATTATTTAGATTACTCTGCTACTGTATTTGTTTTCTGCTATTTGCTGTTGATGATACTCGGAGAAGAATTACAGTATACTGATACAGTATGCTTATTCAGGCACGAGAGTCGTGCCATTCTGTTCTATTTGTTGGATGCCCTTGTATTTTTTCTCGAAAACGTTTGAAGTATGTTCGTATCTGTTCCTCTATAGTTCATATTTTTAAGTCAGTATGTAAAGTTTTGGGAGCGACGTTGATTAGTGGTAGAGCACTGAGTTGCCAAGCGGGAAATCCTGGTTCAAATCCCGCCGCAGGCAAGACTTTTATTTAATTTGGAGCCGGAGAACGATCATATAGGATCTAGGACCCTCCTGAGGCTCACCCAGCCTCAAAATATTATAAAAATAGGGCACCCAAATAAGGGGGAAAAATCTGGCGGTTGAGCGTGACCTAGGACGTCACCTCCTTGCAGAACCGTTGGCCATGAAACCAGTACAGCCAGTACCCTGTGCTGAACCCCAGACCCGTTCACGGTTTATAGTGGTACAGGGTTTTTTTTATGTAAAATTTTTTTTTTTTCAATATATAAATTCTCAAAAATACTTATTGCGTTGGAAAAACTTTAACTGTCAGGAGATTAGTTTCTGTTTTTGTATTTTAAGCTGTGACCCAATGTGGTATAGGCTTGTCTAGATATATTATTAAGGTTGTTATTTTAATTACATATTTAATTAACTTATTGACATAGTTACTCATTTACTTTCTACTACCTTCTTGGCACACCCACTACCTCCGGATATTGGTAACTTACCCGTTCTTCTCCCGACTTCTGGAGCGCTGGAGGACTCATTGGCATTCTGCTAACTGGTCAGAACTGCTTTCCGAGAATTTACCGACTCCGAACAACTGTCCTGTCTCGACTTCTCTGTTTTCTAAGGTTTTTTTTTCCTTTCCTCCTTCTCTTCCCGACCAGATCTAGCGGGACTTGGCAATTCCCTTACAGATCCCGGTTCTTTCACAGCTCTCCTAGGCCAGCCTCTCGGACGTGCAGTAATGTTGTTGACCGGTTGGTAATTAGTTGCGTTATCAGTCACTTGCTCCTGGTGGCCGTAAGGGTTTTCTTTGAAAGGAACTAGGCTGGTGAAGGTGATGGTTCGAATACTTGCGAAGAATCATATGGATTATTTAGTGAAATTTGTATTTTTAGAAAAGTTTTTGCTTAAATGAAAAGGAAGAAAAACTTAAATAACAAAAAAAAATTATTGAACTGATATATGCACTCTACCATGCTAGACATGTCATGGAGGTAAAAAAAGCCTGGGTGGAGGTCAACAATATTAAATGAAGACTGCAGGGAAAAAACGAGGTAATTCACTTTTTCCTGAATGTTCATGAGAGCAAAATTAATATAATAATCTATTAGTGTCATTATAATAATTATTTTTGCTAAAGTCCATCCAAAACGCTGATCCTGTCAATCTGAGAAAAAGCAGGAAGTTTGAGATGCTCGAAGCCAAACTCGAGGAGTAAGGCATGTTACCATTTTCTTCCATAGCATCGTTGGGATGAACTATTTTTTTCCCTGCACGGAAATACTCCTGCTGGTTTGAGCCGTATGAACTAATTTTTATCCACTTTTGGCCATACCATGGTGTTTGCTATAGGCTAATCTACCAGAAACCATTTTTGGGAAAAAACTCAAATTACCTCGTTTTTCCATTGTAATATTCAAATAGCAACGATTTATTAAAAATATAAGAAACTATTTAAAGAAAAATTTTTGATTTCTAATAAATAGGTTTCTAAAAATGCCACTCCTAAATAGCCAAAATCAGGCACTACTATACAGTGGTAAAACCATTGATATTGTATCGGACCGAGACTATGTGCTTTCCCAGTCTTGAAAAACTGCTGAAAATAGAGAGAAGGATTCTTAGGGTAATCAACACCAAAGGATACAGGCTAAAATCAAACAAAGAAATTTGCAGTGAAATCCCAAATTGAAACAGAAATGAGGGTAAGAAAAATCAGGTTTTATGGACACATGGATGCGCGATGAAAGGTTAAACAAAAACATTTTCAGTAAAATTATGGACTACAAATTCAACCACGGATACACAGAACAAATAAAAAAAGAAACACAGAGATTCGGGGTTACACAGGATTTGTGGAATACCTGGACAGAAAAAAGGAACAAAAATATGTAGGGTATTTAAGTTTTCATTAAAATGCCTCTTTAAATAGTAAAGTATTTATGTTTGTTGGACTTATATAAATGTAAACACTTATTATAATCCTCTTTCAAACAAAAATGTTTGTTTACATGTGTATTATTTTGATACATACTTATAAATAATTCAGTCTTTAATAAGATGTCAAAGGGTATTTTCGCACAACTTCTTTAAAAATTCAAACTTGGCCGGAATGGTGGACAAATGATAAGAAAAAGCATCGAAATCTTTTACAAAGGGAGTATAAGTGAATGCTCTGTTCAATAGTGGTTCTTTAGATTTCGAGAGTATGAATTGAGCACTGAAGACAAAGAAGACAGTGGAAGAATTTCTGCTCTTGATGACGATTTTCTTCGAGCTTTGGTGCAAGAAAATCTCTGAATTACTAATCGAGAACTGCCAGGAAAACATAAATCATATTTATAATGTCAGCTAATAGTTATTCAAATATAATATAGTACCATTGATCACGTCCTAATATGTCTCAGATCATTAATATATTTTACTTATAAGGTAGTAATTACGTAATACGGTGTGGAATAAAGCTAATAAGGTGTGATCCAAGTAGAGTTATTTAAAATAGACTATAACGGCCAAGCCTTAATAGGCTTGTGCAATGCAAATATGGAAAGTTAGTAATAATGCTACGGTGCGGCTCTGTTACTAAAAGCCCTGCTACACTACTCTTATCTGTATGATTGAATATTTAAAATATATATAAAAATAAAATAAAGCTTAGCGTTTATTTCCTATTCAAAGGATTCCGAAGACCAGGACCAAAGATGGCATGTGACGCTGCTGTAATCCTTCAAGAGAAGAAGGTCCTCCAGGTACGGATTTCTGTCATCTCTTCGGAGGATGAAGGACATGGCTTTGTTGTCAGCCGTGGACTTCTGATACATCTGAATGCTGCCTACCTGGACAGTTCGACCATAATCTTTTACCGGCATCTGGATCTTATTGACAAAAATATCGCTTAGTCATCGAGGGCCTAGGAAGAATCCTGTACCCTTTCTCACCATGGACAGGAGGATGAAAACTACTTCAGGTGTAGGAAGAGAACTTACTGATGAATAGAAGAAAAATATTGTTAGGAAACTATTGTGAGAATTTAAAAGTAAACTCTTAAATTAAATTTTTAGCATTGTATTGAACAATTTTCACACAGACTGTATATACCAGATATACATACGTTCATTATATGTATGCACTTTTCATGTAGGTGGGCTTTATTCTTGTCCCATATATTCATCCTGAATTTAGACATATTTTAATAAAACTTGAAAATAGAGCAGGGAATAGACTATGATAAGCTTGTAATAAATACAAAATAAAAAACTTTTACCATAATAACCCACGAACGGTTCAAGACATGGTAGAGATTGACTGATAACACAGTTAACAGAATAAATAATTCATCTGGCACACCCAGTTCCGAACATGGACATACAACTCATTAATAAATTGTAATAAACAGTACGATTGTAATTAAAAATGAGCATAAACTCGAAAATAAACAAACATTAAGAATTGTGATACAATAGGAAAAACACTGCATTAAGCCTGTACATTACAGGAGAAAACTAACCACTCAAGTATTCATGGTACAACACATCTCACATCAACAGCTCTAACAGACTAATCAAATAGAGACAGCAACCTTCACAATCAAACGTTCCACAAACAACTAAGGAAAAAGGTTAGGGAATGCAATCAGCTGTTTTTATAAACCCTCCAGCTGTTCGTGAATTACCTCCCTTTGCCTTGGATGTTTGTGAAACGCCTTGGAGCAAGGTTGCAGTATCAAATTGATGAGTCTGTATTACTGTTGATGTGAGATGTGCTGAGCTTTGTCTTATTGATCTGATTTTGCAATTTGTATATTTCATGATGATACCTGAATAGGTGAAAAGTTGTCTGATTAGTTGGTTTTTTCAGTATTTTAGAGATTGAAGACTTTCCTATTGCATTAAAGTATTTTCCTTATTGCATTCTGATAAACAAAACAATATGTATTATAATGAAGTACACAAATTTAGTATTTATATATTTTTAAAATAATTTATTGGTACATATTAACATGAAAGACAAGTAGAAAAATTACCCAGTGGTAGTACTCAAATAATAAGTTCAACTTAGAATGTCACGAGGCCATCTTCTCGCCTCTTCAATTGAAGAGGTGGCTAGGTTTGAAACTAGTGGGTTTGAGTGGAAATAAAGTTTGTCATGATAAGATTGATATCGGATTCGGGCCAAATCAGTAATAAACGGGATATTGAGGTAATTATGGATTTAAATTATGGATTCAAGTAACAAAGTAAGGAGCATTGAAGATTTTACGTAGGGTTAGTATTTATATGTTTACATAGTTCTTGTAATCCTTATTATCTTGCAAGATAAATGTTATAATTATTATTCTCTGAGTGTTAAGCATAAAACTGCATATTGCTTTATATTCATGATATTAAATCGAGTTTATGAAGCCAATTTAATGGCTATGTTCTAATCTAATCTCTTTTATATGTTTTTGTATCATATTCTTATCTTTTATTCTACTCGTTACCCGCATATTTTATTACATTAATTACTCTGTTCATTTTTATTTTTGACAGAAATTTGTATGTTTATTGTTATAAACAATTAAAAATAATGACTCGATCAGTTTTATTTATACGTCGACATTATTTATATACTTGTAAACAAGCTAATCAAAGTTTATATTGCATTTTCCTAATACGGAAAGCCAATAGGTTGGGTCTGTAGATTTGAGCTAGCGGTATTCACATAAAGAAGTTCTTCACATTAGCCATAACTAAGATTGTGATGTCTTCATTTGGTGAATGCGGATTGGAGAAGATATCCTTCAGAAGTGATGTCTTTATTTTGTTAATGCTGATGGACATACATTTTCCTACCACTTAATACCTATCTTTAACATTTAGTTTCTAGAACATTTTTTTATTTTTAATTTTTAGTAATAATAATTTACGCTTATATGATTTCTACTCTCAAATAACAAGGCTGAAAAATGTTATAGAAACCTGAAATGTACCAATTGCCTACAGTTAGTTAGTATGTAACAGTCATACGTTACTTTACGCTAAACTGAGCAGAGAATTATCTACGTAATATTGGTTTCCCTTCTGTCTTGACATTCTATCCATGTCATCCGTCTCTGATTCTTTTACTCACAGTAGTATTAAGTAACAGTTTTAGGAATATTTCGAACTTATTTTCTAGGAAATGAAAACGTCATAGGGTCCATCATCTTTTGTTACATCCGAAAAGCCACTTCGAATAGTTGAATGTAGAGATAACTGAGTTTGATAGTTAATATTGCATCGTAAATATACAATAAATAAATACACAAACAGGTATTTATTATGAAATTAAAAAAATCCTTTAAAAACATTATTGGCTAATAGAAAAACGTTGATTGGTGATAAAGAAACTACAATCAGAATATCTTTTTTTATTGAAAATTTTCAAAATTTACTTGTTGCGGAGTCATTACCCAGCATACTTTTCATGAAGTTTTTTAAAAATATTTAATTGTCTATAACTATTAAATAAGTCAAAATCTGTTCTGCATAGAGATGATCAGAATAACGATTGAAGAGATGAACAATTAAAAAAAAAATTATATGATAATGGAGAGCGGGGTAGCGCTAAGCCGCCATACCGACGGTCCTGGGTTCAAATCCCGCTCCTGACGAAAGTTTTATTTGATCTGTTAGCAGCCTGAGATGGACCTAGGGCATCTAGGACTCAACCGACCTCTATAAAGTGGGTTCCCCAAATAAGGGAAAAAATCTGGTGGTTGAGCGCGATTTAGGACAAATCACCACCTTGCACAACTGTTGTCCAAGAAACTGCACTGTCTCTACAATGTACTGAACCCCAGACCCTGCAAAAGTTGTAGTAGTATAGGTTTTTTTCTTTTCTTTTATATAATAATGACCAATTTTTCGGTAACCATTTCAGTAACCTTTCATTTGTTCCATGTATATATAAGTGAATACTATGCATCCTATTCTGATTTTATATGAAATATTAACCAAAGCCACTTTCATAGAATTAGTAAGGGTTCTTTAAAACCATTGAAGGGTTTTCGCTAAAAATAAATTAATGTTGGAGTGAGTGTATGATAGATTAAACACAAATTAAAATAATAGTGACCATTTTCAGTTTTATGAAACTTAAAATAAATAACAATAAATAGAGCAATAAAGACAGAGCTTGATACAGATATCGATAGACACATAAAATACACGTAACGGCAAGCATTGCTCAATAGTAGTGGAATGACCACACCCTTATATTGTAGGTTCTCTTTAGTTACCCCGTTTGTGGACTATCTTTAGACAAGTATTACCTACATTCTTGGTAATAACCTTAATTATTTGAAATTTCTAATTATTATTTTATTGTATTAGTTTTGGAAAAAAGACTGAATCCTCTGCATTAGAACGTGGATCATATTGTTCGGGCGTCTTTCTTGACGTGGAACAGGCTTTTTGACCAAGTCTAGCATCCGGGCTTGCTCTAAAGACTCCGTAAATTCCTATCCCCTACCTACTTTCTCATCATTTAATCCTATCTCACAAAAAGAACTTTCCAAGTAAACCATAATAATGTCTATCCATCCCTCTTTTCCCAATCTGCTGGTGTTCCTCAAGGTAGTATCCTTGGCCCAATCCTTTATACAGTTTATACAACTAGCATCCCGACTCATCATAATACTGTCCTTACCACGTATGCTGATGATACATGTGTATTATCAGTCAACACCGATCCAGTTATTGCATCCCAAAGCCTCCAATCCCTTATCACTGGTCTTGAAGAATGGTTTGAAAACTGGGGAATTAAAATAAATTTTCAAAAATCGCATCAAATCACTTTTACCTTGGTCGTAAACCAAAGACTTCCTGCCCTTCAGTATCCCTTAATGATATCCACCAAGAAGAAACCGCTCGACGTTTCTGGCTACTTCAACACTTACTAGACAAACCCGCTAAGCTCCCAATTAATTACACAAGACTCATCTAGCTGACAATCATACGACCTATTTGGACTTACGGAATAGAGCTTTGAGGCTCCACTAAGCCATCGAATTCCTCTCATATTCAATCCCTACAATCCAAAATCCTTTGTAAAATCCTCAAAGCTCCTTATTTTGTTAAGAATATAGTCATCCATAATGACCTTAATGTCCCATTTGTAGCTGTTTTGGCCCGAACCCGCCATCTATCCTTTCATAACAAACCTGAATCCAACTCAAACCCTCTAGTTTCAAACCTAGCTCCCTCTTCAATTCCCGATAATCCTTCAAGGCGTCTGAAAAGAAGATGGTCACGTGAACGTTTCTTAGTTGAACTGAACTTGAAAGCTAGAAGCATTGAGGATTTTACGAAGGATTTTGGATTGTAAGGATTGAATACGAGAGGAATTGTTATGGAGGAATTGAATTTAGAGCGTTTGTCAAGTAAATGTTGAAGTAGCCTTAAACACCGAGCTGTTTCTTGTCGTTTCAGTCTAGTATGAGGATTCTAAGCGTTTGTCAAGGTGTAGTCCTAAGTACCGGACCTATTCTACAGGAATCTGTGGGATGTTATTATACGATACAGGAGGACACGAAGTCGCTGGTTTACGACGGAACGTCTAAGATTTACGTTCATATATGATTATAGTTTTATATACATTTGTTTCTGGCATGAATCCTTTGTATATTGTTATAACTTTGGTGAATATACTGTCCGCTGGGCGGAGGACATTTAAAGTGCCTATACGCTATTTGACCACTCCGATTTTGGTATTTACGTTTTATTAGCAATACATAATATTTTATTTCATATTAAACAGGGATCTCTTGGTATACCGAGAGGATCTCTTCTGGTAGACCTAAGTGCCACCCTTAGCCTCTAACGGAAACTTTAATTCCCGATTTAATGCCGCCTTTCTCGATATATAAATAAATTCAATTGGACTTTGATATTTTATTGCTCGGACAATAAGAGCCGATAAATCGGCCTTTACTCCCACATCTTCGTGCGCTTTTATGAAGGCGTGGTCTCTACATTCTATGCGCCTCCTTCAGGTCTCTATGGTTGGTCAGCGAGCACAATAAGGAAAAATACCTCCACACAAGTCTCTAACAAGTATATTTTTTATAATTCTTAGGAAGAAAAAAAAATCTGTTGCATCGGGAAAATCAGTCTACGCTATCTTAAGGAACTTTCAAAAGTATAAAAAAATATAAAATGGATCGTAGATATATTTCCTGAATAGGTTAGTTCAGTGAGTGAGGTCATTAAATAAATAAGAAAAGTATTTATCTATATATTGATTAATTTATCGACAGCCAATAACCATACGGTGGTATGAGCTACTTATGATGAACAATTTCTTTCCAATCCCACTCAACACTCAATATTGGCTTCCCTGGCGTCAATACGGGCTTTCCAGAAGCTTCTTTGCGGGTTCATCCATGAACTTTTTTGCATATTATTGTCGTCGGTTTGTCATTCATCGTTTCTTTAATAGTTTTATAACATTTCATCATTCTTCATGTCTTTTATCAATCGTTTTAAAAATGGCTCGATGTCGTTTCGTCCTACCAACGATTTATGCAATTTATCCAGTCTTCTTTAGATGACTCAAAACTTTTCTGTGATCGATGATTAGTTCGGTAGCGATTTCGCGAGATGAAACATGAAGATTTACCTGCATTATTTTAAAATTTTGATCGAATTTTTTCACCGACTGGCCAGCCAAGACGCGGCAAAACCGAATTTGATACTGTGATTCGCTTAAGCATTGACAATAAATACCAAACCCGTTTCAAAGAACTTGCAATTGAGCAAACTAATAACGCCGCCTTTATATCAGATATGTTCTATATCTCACAATTGCGCTTTAAAAAAAAGCTTCATTTTTATACAACTAATTTTTATTAAATAGTGTTTCAGACTTTTTTTTAAATTTATTTATTTATTGATATATACAACTGTATTACAATAATACATCAAGTAAATGGGCTAAGCGATACATAATGACATGTGAAAATGACAAGTAGAGAAACTACCCACTGGTAGTACTCAAATCACAAGTTCAAATAAGAAGGTCACGTGACCATCTTCTTTTCAGACGCCTCGGAGGATTATCGGTAATTGAAGGGGAAGCTAGGTTTGAAACTAGAGGGTTTGAGTGGGAATGAAGTATGTTATGAAAGGATAGATAGCGGGTTCGGGCCAAATCAGGAACAAATGGGACATTAAGGTCACAATATAAGGAGCGTTGAGGATTTTACGAAGGATTTTGGATTGTAAGGGTTGGATACGAGAGGAATTCGATGGCTTAGTGGAGCCCCAAAGCTCTACTCCTTAAGTCCAAATAGGTCGTATGATGGTCATGTAGATGAGTCTTTTGTAATTAATTGGGAGCTTAGAGCGTTTGTCTAGTAAGTGTTGAAGTAGCCTGAAACGTCGAGCGGTTTCTTGTCTTTTCAATCTTGTATGAGGATTCCAGGTTAATCGTTTGTCAAGGTGCAACCCTAAGTATCGGATCTGTTCTACAGGCATAAGGGATATTATTAAAGGATACTGACGGTAGGTATTCATTGGTTTACGACGTAAGGTAAAAGTGATTTGATGCGATTTTTGAGAATGTATTTTAATTCTCCAGTTTTGACACCATTCTTCAAGATCAGTGATATGGGATTGGAGGCTTTGGGATACAATAACTGGATGGGTGTTGACTGATAATACACATGTATCATCAGCATACGTGGTAAGAATAATATTAGGATGAGTTGGGATGTCAGCTGTATAAACTGTATAAAGTCCTTGAGAGTGTTTCAGTCAAATATGTTTTTATATTTTATCAGCAAATATTTGTCAATCTTGAGAAAATTAGTCTGAATAATTTTTTCTATTTATTTAATCTCAAAACGAGTTGCTGAGTTAATACAAAATAAGATGGATGCAGCTGAACCACGTTTTTCTCTAACATATTATGGTAGTTTTCCTTACCAATAGTCCTCAGGAAATCCATTGTTGCCTCCACGCTTATTATTTTATGGTGGTAAGAAGTATTGGATTTCTTATTTCTAATAATATAAAAAATAAAAAAAAATGTATGACTACACCCAGTGAAAGGTCTTGGCTTCAGTACACAACTGTACTGTTCCTAAGCCAAAAGTTGTGCAAGGTTATGATACGGCCGGAATCACTTTAAACCTTTTTCCCTCTTATAGGCTCTGAGGGCCTGCAGATCACACAGGATACACCTAGCTGTTTAAAGATTAAAGTTCCTGCTGGATATGAACCCTGGAACTTCAGCTCTACAAACTGAGCTATTTCGTTCCTAAATGTATGTTTATAACTGTTTTAAATAAAAATTCTTGACTACTATTTATATTAAGTTCCTCTTACGACTGTAATGTTCCCTGTGGGAATGATCCTTCTGATCGTAGAACGATTACGAGCTGGTCCCGGGAGCCGGACAGTTAGCCAAATAACAATGAACCGATCAATATCCATTACACTATGTTCATCCTCCTACTGAAGGAGATATCATTTTTTGTTCGCCCCTTCTCATTCATCTCGCTATTGTTTGCTCCGGTCAAAAACAACGTCTCCTCTTCGGCCATTAGTCTTTGGCGACCCGTTCCGGCTTCCAAACTGTCATCAATTACCTGCAGGTCGGATGGAGTAGGGCCTCCCGGGTACGATTGATGGTGCGGTGGAGATCCTGGGGATGGTGGTCCATGGTTCATCCGGCTCTGTGAGGTCTTTACCTGGATGGGATCCGCGGCAGCAGATACGTTTCGTATCAATAGAAATGAGTAAGCAAGTAAAGTTATTGATTCTTAACTAATAATATCGATTGTGGGATCTTCAGATACTCCTAGGACTCACCCTCCTTCTAAAAGTGGGTACACTTAATTCAACGTCTATACCAGGGGCTGAACCCAATACCCCTCGTGTGTTGTAGTGGTACAGGTTTATTTAGTTATGTAATTATTCATGTCCCAAAATTAAAAAATAAAACTAATAAAATATTATCCCAACTTAATAATAGTTATACAAAATACTTTAGTGGTATCTTCTGGTTTAGACCGTGTCGCTAACTTTTTCGCCAACGTTTCGCCAAACATGCTGCTGACTTCTTCAGGGCAGAAAAGAGAATGAATCATATTGATTTTCATCATATTCATTTGAATCATATTCATTTTCTGCCCTGAAGAAGTCAGCAGCATGTCTGGCGAAACACAAGCGAAAAATTTAGCGACACGGTCTAAACCAGAAGATACCACTGAAGTATTTTGTATAAATAGTGGCCGTGGAAACTCAATAGCATCTTCTTCTCTTATATTAACGTCTGGAAGACAGGTTAATATAACAGCTTAACAAACTTAAGGACTCCAGCTGTAGCGATAGTATCATTAAATGACGTTAAATAAATACATAAATAAAGCACAATAAGTATTATCAGATTAGTTGTTATTAGATACTTTATTTTAATTAACAATGAGCAGATTGCTAAACGCCCATTCATAGATAGATCGCGTCAAGAGCGATTGGTGGTGTCGGCATAGAACCTTCGTGTTCATTAAGCCTTTAAATTATTATTGTGGAAAACAATTTTCTGTTCATTGTTCCGCTCGGGTTTTTCATTATCATCATACAATTTTTGGTTCGCGAGATAGAATTAGAGCCCATAAATTGACGCCAGCTCGTTCCATTTGGATCGGCCGGAGTGGAATGTTCCCGTGACGAAGGTCCTCGAACCTCCCAGTCTGTTCAAGACAGAAGATAGGATCAGAGCGGCCGAGAATGCCAACAATTCGGCCCCTTCAACGTATCCAGGTCGGTAATTAGGAGATAATGAATGCAAAGCGCTCGACAAAAAGTACAAGTCTCTCGTGTACTTCCCATCTAACAGCGGCCATTTTGAAGAAGACATCGTTTCCTGCCCTGTCTTACATTCTAAAAGTACTCTCATCCCCGATTCCAAGTAGACCAGCTACAAGGATAACCAAGTAAGACGAAAGGATTTGCGTATTTATATTTAGAGCCGGGTTTGGCAACCGAAAAAAAAAAAAAAACCTGTACCACTTCAACCCATGAAGGTCTGGGGTTCAGTACATGGTTGAGACTGTACTGTTTCAGGACAACGGTTGTGCAGGGAGGTGACTTGTCCGAGATCACGCTCAACCGCCTGGTTTATCCCCAATTAACCAGATTTGAACCGATAACATTCAGCACAACAACTATGCGCTCAACACAATGAGCTACATCGTACCCTATATTTTTTACCGAGAATTTGTTTGATGCTTTAGGTAAATTACCACTTCCCGTGTTGGTGGAATTTAGTGCGTAATTAGCATAAAATCTAAATACCAAATTTAAAAATAATGCTATTATATTTTATTTTTTTAAAACCAAAGTATATTTAATTAATATAAAAGAGCAACAGCTCAAGAGAGACATAAAACGCTTATTTTTTTCCCCAATAGGGGTGGCATTGGTGTATTCCATAAAGCCATATCTGATTATATGAAAGTTATATTCTCAGTAAGCCTAATCGCTTTGTTGGTACTGCTATAATTTATTATTTTAAGTGTATTTGTTATTGTATATATTTTTGCACCGCACGTACATATTCACACGTATGTATACATATACGCATTACAAACACACTCACACACACAATATAAAGATATATACATCAAATGTATTATATATTAAACACTTATTTACACATGTATGAAAAATACGTTATAAACAAGGTGACTCTACAATGTCTCTCAAAAAAAAAAAAGAAAAAAAATACACGTTGATATTTCGTCTCTTTAGCCACCATCAGGACAAAAACAAAATCAGGCAAAAAAAAAAGAATAAAAAAGGAAAGTAAAAGAAAATTATTAGAAAAGAATTAAAGCCCATTACAACCTCAAAATGCATTGACATCAACCAGAGACAGTACCCCACCATCTGAAAGGCACAAATGCAACTAACGAATCATGAGGTTACAGGACAACAGCAGGTAAAGATTAAATAAAAACAGATGATTAAAACTATATTGAAAATGCAAAATACACCCATCAAACTTCAAAGTGCAAAGGAAAATAAACATAAAACAAAAGACAAGAAACTATAAAAAGAAAGGAAAGTGAAAATGGAAGATTAAATGGATATTATCAAGCCCAAAAGGACATACCTCTATTCCACAAACTAAATTAATTTTAAAAAAAAGATGAAAAGCTCAAAAGGTACATAAAATAATTGTTATGATATTTTGTTGTTAATTGATAATTTAGGTACTTAAGAATATTTGTTTAGACTCTTCTTAATTTAAACAAAAATCTAGAACGATAATTTTGTGGTAATAAAAAGGAAGGCCAAATAGAGAGAGAGAGAGGGAGAGAGAGACTCAAATAGCCTAACAGGATATATTTATAGCCTGACCTAAGAAATGGATCAGAAAAAATCTTAGCCTACATTTAAAAATAATGAATGCATAATTTATGAATGTCAATAATAACAACTGCGATTTCTAAAGCAAACTCGTGAGAAATACATCGTGACGAGACAAAAAAATGTCTAGCTTTCTAATAACCAAGCACTTAAAAATTTGTGTAATTCCGGGTGAAATTGCTTGCATCAAATGAGTAAGAAAGGTGTCTGTGACATTTATGCATGCGATTTATTAAGCGTTGTTTTAACTTTCAATTGCATCTTGCAGTCCTTTTATTACACTAGGAAGGATAATTAAAGAAAGTATAAATAATAGAAAAATATACAAAATTTCACTTCAAACATTGCATTAAAAAATAATTAGAATGAGAAATTGAATTATAAGAACTATTTAATGTTTAATAATGTATATTTAAAATGTAAACGTCACTAATTAAAATAAATAATTATTATACATTAAAATAAATTGTTCAATTACAAATAAATATATATATTATTAACAGCCTATTTCAAACCACAAGGAAGAAATTGGACCGCCTGAAAGTAAAAAAAAAAAAAGATCTCTTAAATAATATAGTTTATTAATTTATATTACCTTCTTTATTACTCATTCGATAATACTCTATAACTCTACAGCCCCGGTGAATAAGTGGTTATGTCAAAATTTCTCTAAAATGAATTTTTTTCGACTTAATTAAGCGGAATCGAGTTATTTTCGTAGCGGATAAGGGGCTATGGCTCATGGCTATTCCACACTGGTTTCTTAATAATTTTCTTTTTTTCTTGCACATTTACTTTCATTTTTTCATATGGTCTTTTGTCTTATGTTTTTGTGTTAAGTTTGGTGAGTGTATATTGAAATTTCAAATTTCTTGAGTATTTTTCAGCTTGTTTTATCTAACCTTATCGAGCTGGGGTCTAGTAATCTTCCCTATGATTGTAGTTGCATTTGAGCCTTGGAGGTGGTGGGATGTTCCTTGGATGCATTATTCATGTTTTTCTTTGGTGTTATTCTCTTTCTACCCTGAGGATGCCTGAATTGGCGAAATATTGGAAAGATATTTTCAATTTCTGTTTTAGTTTGGAGACTTAATGGCTTTTTGTTGGAGTTTTTCCACTAGCTTAACATAAATTTGAGGTCTCTTTTTCCCTTTTTATTTTATATTATTTACATTTACGTCCGCTGTCTTTTTCCTAAATAATATACCTTCTTCTTCCATATTATTTTTTATATTTAATTCACTCATTTTAAAAACTTTAATATTTACTTTCTTGTTAACTTTCATACCTTGATAATTGGTTTTCCCTTTTTTCTTATAAACGATAAGAAACTCGTTGCAGATAATTGTCTTTATTTAAATTCATTGTCTTGGTTTAAAAAACAAAGTGGGGTCTATCTGGCACTCTTTTTCCTTCAATTACAAATATTTAAGAAAACTTATACAATCTCTACCGGTGAGTGGTGTGAATTAAAAACAACTATATGAATAAATATTTCTAGATATTCAGATAAATTTATTGACCTCTACCCGGACCATTTTCTTCCACATAAAAACAACTATAGTTCACCAAAACAGAGAGCGCTCCTTATAGTTCATTTTGCGGATCTAGTTCAATGAACTAGTTCGTTCTCGTACTTCTCATCTCTAGCGTATAATTCTTATATTTCCTATTTAACAATATTCTCTTCATCTCCTCACTCATTTCTTCCCTTCGCTCGTCTGTCCATCTTTTCTCATCTTTATTTCTTCTATTCCACCACAAGTTCTTTAATGTATTTTTTGATTATTTCTCTCTCTTGGTAGTCTTTTTCTGAAATACCAAGCCATGATATTTCCTCTTTCCTCATGTTAATCCCAGTCCTCTGATGTTACATAGTTCCATTACTGTATTTAATCTATGAGTGTGCAACCTGATTCGAGATTCATTCTTTTCATGTGCCCGAAACATTCATCTCCTTATCCTTATTGCTGTTCCTTATACAGTTCTTTGGTTTTTTAAGGCAGCATTCTTCTCCTACTTTCCTATCTCCAAGAAACGGAAATAATTTACTTCAGAACTTTAAAATAATTACGAGGTACACATACCAAATATTCTGGGACCAACTAAGAAACAGTGAAGGAAGTATTTCAAAAACTTTAAAATGTACAATCCAAGAATGGAATAAAAACAAATCCTTCCGTCCACTGCCGTCTGTCACCCGTGACTTTTTAATGAAGTAACTGAAAAAACTTGAAACTAGACATCGAAGTTACGAGTACTACATCATCCTCAGAGTATGTGATTACTAACGCTTTAAAATAGTGGCTGTAAGGAGATTTAATACTTCTATAATTCGGCCTCTTGAAAAAGACATAAGACAACAGTAAACTGTTTTAAACTAAATATAATAAAATAAAAAATAATTAGGCAATAAAGTTAAATCATTTTGAATTCTTTAATATTTTAGGGAGGGGAGTGGCTCATTAGTAGAGAACTGAGTTGCCATGCCGAAAATCCTGTTTCAAATCCCGGTGCCGTCAAGTTATTTACTCTCCCAGGAGCCGGAGATGGATCGTATGGGATATAGGACCCTCTTGAGGCTCACCCAGCCTCTATAAATGGGGTACCGAAATAAGGAGGAAAATCTGACGGTGGGCCGCGATCTACGACAAATCACCTCCCTTCACAACCGTAGTATAAATAGTACAGTCTCTACCATGTACTGAACCCCAGACCCGTTCACGGTTTGTAGTGGTACAGGTTTAAAAAAAAATATTTTAAGACAGTGGTTCCCAACCTTTTTCATACCACGCCCCCGCCCCTCCTTATTCAAATGAAAACCACCAACGCCTCCCTGCTCAACTAAAATAACGACTACTTGCACAATAAATTGTAAGGGCATATGAAAAAAAAAAAGTAGTGAAACATAAAAAACAAAACATTTAGTTTTACCTCACAAAATATAACATTATAAGTTTCAATTTAAGGTAAATAAGTACTTGCAAGAAGGAAATAACTAAAATTATGGCAGAATTTTTCATTTTCGACTGGTCTCGCGTCCCTCTGAATTGTACTTACGCTCCCCAGAGGTTGGGAACCACTGTTTTAAAGCTTTCTTCTCATTCTAAGTTCAAGAACATATTGTGTGTTTACCTCTGAACTGGTTCACATTTTCTTTTCCGTGCGCAACACCCTCATTGACTGGTCTTCCTTAAGAGACTGTAGGCTTCTTCTTGCTCGGGAGTGAGATGATCGGCACCGTACTTATCTCATTGTCGCTCTTACCCGCGTACCGTCCCCCTTCCAGGTATTCCTCCACTTACAAAGACCTGGAAGAAGAGCTGCTTCGAGAATTCCTGCGGAAGACACCATCCACGCCGTGGGTTTCCGAGAAGCACACGCCGGTCAAGAACCGTCCGTTTTTGCACAAGTGCATTCTCCTTGTCGCGGTAATTATCGAAGCCGTCTAATTGCGGACGGTATCCCACAGAACGGGATGGCCGACATTCCACAGGAGGGGGCCCCCTGATTAAAATCAAAATGTTTTACATTTTTTCTACTGTTTAGGACGGAATGGGATTTCGTTTGGTTTACATCGGGCGGCTCCTTCCCATGGACTCACATTCCTCAACCTCCTCAAATTCAAGTTCGGAGTCCGATTGTTCGTAATGAGCGAGGCAGGACATCCTTCTAAACGTCCAGAGTCCCCTGTTCCTCCGCCGGTGGCCTGATTTCTCATCCTCGTTCCACTTAATCGCATCTTCTTAAATAGCAGCTTAGTTATAAATGAGTGAAAAAAATGTTGGAACAATTATTTCTTATTAATATCTTCTGAAATAGTTTTCGACCCATAATACAAGGCTGAATAAAGATTAACCAAACTTCTTTCTTTTTTTTTTCTTTTTTTTTTACATATTATGTTTAGAAATTGAATAAACTGTATTTGTCACGAAGGGGGAGCGGAGAAGCTCAGTGGCCTAACAGAATAATTAAAAATAAGTTGATATTACTGCCCAGTGCTCTGCTACTCATCCTTATATCTTTAATGAATCTTTTTTTTTTACAAAAGATTATTACTAAAAGTTATAAAAAGTACCACATCGCACTAGTATTTCTAATCGGTGTTCGGTAGTAACTGAAAAATCATTGTTTTTGAGTTATGGTCACGAAAGAAATGGGTAATTATCTCTTTATCACTCACCAACTTAGCTTCAGAGCTTGTCTGCCAGTAAGCACTCTTACGAGTAGTGTCTTAATGCTTAAAGTATTTAAAGTATATTTAATTATTTATTTACATATAATATTTAACAATAAATGTTCTACAAGGGTTAAATGAATTATTTATAAAAACGTTTTTTTGAAATGAATAAAGGAAATGATGATAAAATCTTTGATAAATTATATGACATAGAAAAAAAATTATTTAAGTGCCGAAAAAAATAAGTGATTACTTTCACTTATGTAAAAAAAAAAAACGCTTTGTCTTATTTTCATATTACAAAATTATGTAATAATTATATTGATCGGTTAAACATTTTATGTAAGTATGTTTTTTTGTGTATTACATATATAAAAATTACCAGTTGTTTGAGAACCTCTTTTTAGGGTTACGTGGAACCTTAATGACCTGGACAAGTGAAACCTTGTTTAAGTGGAATTGAAATCCTGTCATCAAGAGATTCCACTTATCCAGGATCGACTGAATATACATATATTAAAACGATTTAAAAAATATTGTAATACTTTGGCAGTGTCTAAAAGATATTTAATTATTATTTTTATGAATACTATGATTGTAGAAATATTATTGTATATTTTTTTCTTATCTTGGTGATGCAACTTTGATTTACAATCCGGGTCATCGGTTTGTAATAAATAGTTTCTTCCTATTTTTGAATTTACTTTGACGTCAGTCCAGACGATTTTCTCCACCATATAATTTTATTATATAATATAATTTTTTTTATTTCTGGTTTTCAAACCTATTTTAATATAAGTACGCATTAATATACATTAAGGGTAAATTGAGAAATTTCTACTGTATTAAATTTTTGTTACAATTATAATTATAAAGGCTTAGCGAACAGGAAGGCTCGATGCCGATACCACTAATCGCTGCTTGCATACTTTCATCCAAGGACAACTGCCAAAATTCAAACCCGCAAAATCACCCTTATCGCAATCCTTCCACCTACGCCTCATTCTAAATCTCGGACATTCACCTGTCGGCTCAGCGCTTATTAATTTTTTAGGAATTCGTCCGTTACTAACCGCAACAACTTTACAAATCAATCTCAACTTTCGCGATGCAGTAAATTCAATTATATTAACCAGATACAAGCTCTGCAATTCCGACCTGTGTAACTTCCTACATTCTCCAGTGGATTCATTTCGGACAGAATATTCGTACTATATACTTTATTTTCGATTACTTTAACTCCATAACGATAAAGAATGGCCACATTTGATAACGATAAAGAACACATGGAAGACTTATATGTTATAAACAATAATTTTAATTTCTATTGATGTGGAACTGGTTGACTGAATACATTTTTAGAAATGTTATATATTTTACACAAAATAAGTTTAGCTTATTTTATTTGTGCTAACGTTTCGGCCTAATCATGTTATAAATCAAAGTTCTCCCCCGGGTCTGTCTGTCTGTTCGCGATAAACTTCAAAACTACTACACGGATTTTCATGCGGTTTTCACCAATAACTTGACTGATTCACTAGAAAGGTTTTGGTTCATAATTTGTCAAGGTTTTGTGTAAATTGGTTGGAATATAACAATAATTGTTGGAAGTGTAGGAAAAAGCATAGCCTCTTGGGGGTTTTATCGATTAAGCCAACTAATCCCTTCTATCTATCTGCACATATACAACAAAGTCCTCTACCGCGTCTGTCTGTCTGTTCGCGATAAACTCATAAACTACTGCACGGATTTTCATGCGGTTTCCACCAATAGCTGGAGTTATTCATGAGTAAGTTTAAGGTATATATTTTGTCCAAGTTTTGTGTAAATTGGTTTTAATATAACGATAATTGTTGTAAGTGGAGGAAAGAAGTACAGCCGCCTGGTAGGTTTCATGGAAGACGCAGGCTATTCCCTTTGACATACAACGAAACAATGCATCGAGGTATATTCCTCTTTTATAGATCTACAAAAAAGTCAGTGATAGGAGATATCAATCTTTTAAAGATAGCTTACTATATCTATTTTATCTTATAAAAAATTGATAACGTACAATGCGGTATTCGGAAGGCTATTTAGAGGAGTACAGTATTAATCCTTATGAAGTTATATACTTTAGTTTCCTTAAGCATTTCATGGGGATTATTTGAATATTTTATACCATATAATTTAAATGAGTATCTTATGGGTTATCACAAAAAATTAACACGCAAGATAATAAATTCGTATATAAAGAAATGTAGGAAAGAAATTCGTTGACTAGTATATACTATAATAGGATGTAAATAGTTGGGGGTGCAGTCAAGAAAACACAGCAAATAAGTGAAACTTATTATTATTTTTTTAAATATAATAAGCTTCACTTATTTGCTGTGTTTTCTTGACTGCACCCCCAACTATTTACATCCTATTATATATAAAGAAATATTTTGTTTTGTTTATATGTTTATAATACCTGCATTATAAAATAAATTAGACAGACCAAACATGTATGCATAATATGCCGGGGTCGCTAGTTCTATAAATATAAAATATATGTAAAATATAGACAATTTCAATATGTAAAATTAAATTTATATATGTAAAATTACTAAATAACGAATTAACAACGACCGTCGGGAGAAAATATACAATGCACCTTAAATGGAGACGGCTCTAAGATAATTGGATACAGTTTTGTTTTGACCAGGGCGGAAGAAGTGCCCAAGTTTTTAGGCGCCCCCCTCAGAAAAAAAACATAAATTTAGGGGGAGCGTAATTAGGAGTGGATTATTGAAGAGGAAAAACGGGCACATAATGCATCGGATCAACACCAATAAGGGAGCTTCATGTTCCTTCACCGGCGTCTTTCTTTTCGAATTTTTTTTTTTTTTGAAAAATTTCCGAGTTGTGATATGTTATTTAATGACGACTCCAAAGATGATTAAATTCATTTTGATGTTGTCCTTTTTTTTCTCTTCTTCTTCTCCTTCTTCTTCTCTTGCTTCCTTAACCACTCATCCCGTCTTGTTCATCTTTAATGGCATGAAGTATTTGGTGGGAGATTCTTTTCTTGAGGCATCGGCATACCTTGGAACCGGCGCTGCAGATTTATTTGTCTGTTCCCTGGCCTTTGGCGCCATTACTGTCACAAGATTCAAGTGGGGAAAAAAAATTAAATTATATTTGATATAATTAGAATAATTACTGATTAAAATGGACAAATAGAAAGTCACCATTCTAATTCGCAATTGGTATAGTACTCAAACCGCACAGCCATTATAGAAAAAAATAAAATATATTTTTTAGTATATTAATTATAAAAATAAGTAAAATAAATAATAATACTCATTTATGGATTGAATTGTTCAGGGTGTGCAATCAGAAATAACTCAAAATAAGTGAAACTTATTTTAAAAAATAAAATTATTAAAAACAACCGATTTTTTTTCATTACCGATTAATATCCGATATCATCAATACAAAAACCGTTAACATACGTTAATTTTTTGAAATAATTGTTCACAATACTGTTTATTATATTTTGCACTATATATGTAATATTATTTGCAATAATATAAATGCTTATATTATAGGATAATCATTGTTTAACATTTAAGGAGAAGAGAATGGTCGGGGTATAATTCAAAAAACGTTTCGATCCACATTGCATGTTATCTTCAGGGCTGGGATGGACAAGATACAAAAATATTTAAAACTGAAATATTTCGAATAACGAAAATATATATAATACAAATCAAATAATATATAAAATTTAAAATATTGGAGTTATAAAATTTTTATATTTTAAATCAAGAGCTATTAATATTTTGGTTTTTGTTTAAATAAAATTTAAGTTTTATTTATTTATATAATCATCTGTAAATAATAAATCACCTGTTACAATATGAATTAACTTTTTCTTCTTAGAGAGGAAATAGTTAACTGGAAGAACTAATGGAGGATGAAAATTGTTGGGGGATGCAGTCAAAATATACACACAAATAAGTAGACACTTATTTGTGTGTACATTTTGACTGCACCCCCAACAATTTCCATCCTCCATAACTTTTTCTTCGCTTTTGATTTAGACTGTTGACGAAAAATGTGCTGATTTTTTTTAACCACGAGCAAGTAGAGATTTGATTATAGGTAGTATAAAAAAGAGAATCATCCTACTATTAAAAAATAAATATTAAAATTTAAAAAAAATTAGAAAAAATTGGTAATTTATAATTTTTGAGAAGTTGGTTGTATTGTAATTTTATTTATGAACTACTTAGGATTTAGAGGAGTAGATATGTGTGTAGAGCACTGCATTACTGAGAATTAGGTCCCAGATTCGGCTGTGGCAGATTAATTATTCATTTCATTAACACTCGTGGATAGACTTAATGGTATCTGGAGATTCTTCTGGTGCTCACCCGACCCTTTAAAATGTGTACTCTTACCTGACGATTGTGAGCTCGGCCAAATCACCTCCCTTTACAATAACGGTCCCTACAATGTACTGAATTCAATACCTTTCATTGGGTTTTAACAGTACAGTTTTTTACATTTCTGTTTTTACCAAAATATTCTGGATGCTACATACAAAATATCAAATTTTGATTGCTTTTTGAAATTTAAAATATTTTTATTAATATCAGATTTAACCTTTTTTGGAAAATTCTGTTGAAAGACCGAAATAAAAACCAATTTCAACCAAAATCTAGTGATACATTTATATTAATATAATGAAAAGTTAAATCTAAAGAGAGGCTCAAAAAGTGATCAAATTAAAATGATGAAATATGATTTTTACTTACAATAATAATTACTTAATATTAATTAAAAAATAATTAGTACTTTTGTAAAATAAATGGTCACATAGTTTTTGTCAGGGCGTATTTGATGATAAGGATGTCCGTTATCGTCATGTGTGTTTTATATTAGTTACATATCTAAAGCTCCGGTGGATAAGTGGTTAAGTCTAATTTTGTCCAAAATGAGTTTCTTATAATTAAGGAAGCGCAATCATATAACGAATAAAGTAGTGAGTAAAGCATTGGCTTAACATGGAGTTATTTCTTACATTACAACTCCATTTCAAGCCCAAAGCGACCAGAATGGCACGATTACGCTTCCCTAAGTGCAGATAACTCTCTCGTGACAAAATTCGACTTAATCACTAATTCAATGGGGATGTAGATATTATTTCACAGATTCGAGAAACAAATCCACCAAATTAGCCTCCTATGTTGCGAAAAAAAGTAGCAGAATTTTATCGGATTCGTCCAGGTTCCATTAAGAGTTGGAAAAACCTTGCGGTTGAGCGTGATCTCGTTCAATTCACTTTCTTGCCCAAACGTTGATTTAAAATAGTCTACACTATGTTTGCTCTTGTTTACAAAATTTGTGATAATGTACGGCTGCTCTTCCATGATTAGCTAAATATCCACTCAAGTTATGACTTAGTATCTTATGAGCGATGTGGACAAGAATTCTTATCATTTAAAACACCACCGGTCCAATTTACACGTTCGAATCAAGAGAGAAAAACAAATTATTATGTTAATGAACGACATAATATGTTAATGATCAACATAATATGCAATGCCGAACGGCTCCGGAGGCAATGGCATTGGAGGGGAAAAGGGCGGCTGAAAAATGGAGGAGCTGCCAAAAGAAGAGGGCCACCCGAGCGGCTATTTGTAATTGGAGCGATAATAGATAGGGTGCGCTGTAGGCAGATCCTTATCTTGTAGGACAAATCTACTACACGTCCTCCGCCCAGTTATTGATCGGCCCCTCTTGTCATGATCGATGTCCCTCCTTGGCCAACCGTCCTCCACTTCTGGTAGGCCTGGGTCCGGGCTTCCATTGGATCTGTGTCACGTGACCGCTCAATCGACCAATCGGATAGGAATGTACTAACTATCTGTTTTATCAGTTCTAATCAAAGCCACATCCTGTGTGATATCGCTCCTTCAACAAAAAAAACTCAAAATTTGGCATTTAATGAGTAGCAATTGTATTGGTTGAAGCTTTTTGATTCAGGAACGCGATATCTATATAATACAAATGAATCGCCATTTCCTTGCTAACCGCAAAACTCGAGAACGGCTCGACCAATACAGCTAATTTTTTTTTCTCGCAAAAAAGGTTCTTATGGAGAGAAAAACCGTAAAAACGACGAGGGAATAATTAAAACAACAATTTTCTTTTCCCATACAAACCACTTTGTTCCCAGCTGTCAAATATTTGACGTCAGTCAAAGCAAAACAAAGGCGCGTTAGTTGTTAGTTTGTTAGGGTCCAGTCTCTATCATATAATAAAATAATATAAGTTTTTGTGTAAAAATAAAACTTTTCTGTTTAATTTTCTGACACAAGGCTAAATATATAATAAAGCAGGTTCCCTGTTGCCGGTGACAAATGGCGACTGTAAATTCCTGCAAATGGAATAAATAGACAATACAGAAGAAATTGATCAGCGCTGTGCAAATAACAGTTTAGTGACGAGTTGATTGTAGAACAATTACAAACTTTGTTTCATTAACAAAATCAATTGATTTCATTGTTTAAAACTAAGCTGGATCTTATGCTATCTGGTAATCATAAAATTGTAATCAGAGCTGATAAAACTCCTGTAGGAAAACATGCGAGATGTTTCAATGCATTAACAATCGATGAAGTTTCCATTCAAATGGTTGTAGAAAATTTGGAAGCCCTTCCTTTTAGGGTAATACGGCAGAACAACGTCTGCCGGGAAAGCTAGTAAGTAGTACAATAATTTATTAAATATAAATAAAGTAAAACTGGTTGGCTTTGAAATTTATTTTGGAATAATGATTCGCCAAAATTGCAAATTAATTTAATCTGAATCCGCAAATACTTTACTGTATTAAAGAGACTTGAAGTTTTATATTAATACTCCATTTTAATACAAAAAATATGATACATGTTCGCTCCTGCTTCCATCAATACAATTAACACGTTAATTATTTACAGGGGCTGGATATATAATTTTTGTAAAAGATGTCGCCTTCAAAAGAACAACTATTGGTTGTTCAAAATTGACTCAAAACTGGTATTTACTCGCAATTATATTGATTGGAGCTTTTAAATTCAGGAACGACATATTTGATATTCCATTTCCATTTCCATTTCCATGATATGATAATTTGTTTTTGTAATAAATTCATATTTTGAGTTGTATCAAGTATAGAATTGAAGTTTTCTGGGAATAATGACATCTGTTAAAATCAAAAAGTTTCAATCTTTTAAAAATTCTCAAATGGTTAGCAAAAGAATTTCAATCCCATCATTACAATAGCAATGCTTCACTTTACCAAAACCAAAATTTTTATTTTTTTAACTAACATGGAAAGTTCAAATGGGAGTATTGAAAAATAAGGTTTTTTGAGTTTTTGAACTTTTGAGCCAGGTTTCCCCACACAGGGTCTTGCTGCCTGTTATAAACTATAAAAATATATTTGTGGAAGCAAAATTCTTTTAACTAGTACTGATTTCGATCTTCTGCAAAGAAGATGTAGAAGAAGAGAAGTGCATCTGATCATGCAGAAGATAGTTGCACTGGATGCAGCCTCAAGGCAAGTCTACGATGATAGTTCGCTGGGTCCTTTCTTATTCGATGCATCTCTAATATTGATCTAACTGTTTTGGTAATCTTACCGTTATATATTGCATTGAGATTCTGACTGCGTCATGATTGAGATAGTGAAAAGCTTCTTTTCCGTCGCTATGAGTTGGTAATGCACCATGGCGATTTAAATAAAATACCTGTTCCATTACAATCGATAAAGGGTATTTGGTTCAGGACATGTTAGAGACTGTAGTGTTTTCAAGACACCGACAAGTTTGAGGGAGGGTCTGCATATTCCACAGGGTCCCCGCTTTGGATGATAACAGATTAAATAATTAATCCCCAATTCGGCGTTCTACACAGAGAGGTGCCATGTTTAGGATGAAACAACATCCAATTTTTAAATTTATCTAACAATTATAAATTTTTCTTGAATATTATTTTTTTTATGTATACTGCGCAAATATGAATAGGGATATTGCTAATTTTATAGTATATATTTTACCTAGCATTTATATTATTATATACTTAATAACTACATTAAGGAGCGGAGTGGCTCAGTGGTAGAGCACTGAGTTGCCATGCCGGAAATTCTGGTTCAAATCCCGCTGCAGGCCATGACTTTTATTTAGTCTGTTTGCAGCGGGAGATGGATCATATAGGATCTAGGACCCTCCTGGGACCCTTCCAGCCTCTATAAAATATTATAAAAATAGGATACCCAAGATAAGGGGGAAAACCTAGCGGTTGAGCGTGACCTAGGACAAGTCACCTCCTTGCAGAACCGTTGTCCATGAATCAGTACAGTCTCAACCATGTACTGAACCCCAAGACTTGTTCACGGGCCGTAGTGGTACAGGTAAACACGGTAGAGACTGTACTGTTTCATGGACAACGGTTCTGCAAGGAGGTGACTTGTCCTAGGTCACGCTCAACCGCCAGATTTTTCCCCCTTATCTTGGATATCCTATTTTTATAATATTTTATAGAGGCTGGAAGGGCTCCAGGAGGGTCCTAGACCCTATATGATCCATCTCCCGCTGCAAATAGACTAAATAAAAGTAAAAAAACCCAGGATTTCCGGCATGGCAACTCAGTGCTCAACCACTGAGCCACTCCGCTCCCTCCAAACAAAGCCATACAAAATAATTAAATAGTGGCTCAGCGGTAGAGTACTGAGTTGCCATGCCGGAAATCCTGGTTCAAATCCCGCTGCAGGCCATGACTTTTATTTAGTCTGTTTGTAGCGGGAGCTGGATCATATAGGATCTAGGACCCTCCTTGGGCCCACCCAGCATCTATAAAATATTATAAAAATAGGGTACCCAAGATAAGGTGGAAAAATCTAGCGGTTGAGGGTGACCTAGGACAAGTCACCTCCTTGCAAAACAACGGTTCCATGAACAGTACAGTCTCTGCCATATACTGAACCCCAGACCCTTCACGGGTTGTCGTGGTACAGGCTTTTTTTTTTTTAATAACTAAATTAATACTTAATATAGTATAAGTTCTAATAAGTATTAATTCTTTTTTGTAATAAAAATATTATTGAAATGCTAGGCAAAATAAATGAGTGAATCCCTATTCATTTTTGCGAATTGAGAAGAAAATAATTCGAGTAGAGATCAAAGAGACAATCTCATATACAATGATCAACTTTTCTTTTTCACTTTTTATTTGTATCCACACATGTCAAATCCAAAAATATGATAAACTTAAAGTAAATGTATAAAATAAATTATTTAATTATCTTTTTGACTTCCACTCTGAATATTTTTTCTCTTTTAAAAATGTCTTTCTCTTGCTATTCTGATTGTCACATATTTTACAAACATCTTATGGAATCTTAGATAGAACTTAGATAATTAATCTAGTTAAATATTTTAATTTACTTTTCTGGGATACATTAATTGAACTTTTGTGTGATTATTACTCACCGCTTATATATATACTTTATAAATAATTATCATTATCTATAAATTATATATATATATACATGAATCTAGGACAAAGGTGAATAATAGAGACACTTAAGTTCAAAGGCGGGCGACCTATACGCCTACAGAAGATATATTTAAATAATACTGCTGCTGAGTAAGCCCCTGATTTACATCTTCAAGAAGTAAAACAATAAAACAATCTTTATAGATATCCATGTAAAAGATCTGTATCAGGATTATAGATATCCTAGATAATCTATAAAGTCTATCTCAGTTTTAAACTAGCAAACACGAGCATTGTCCATTGTTTTGTTTTTTTTCAATTCGAAAACAACTTGAAATATTTTATTTGTTTTATTGATCTCATGAACCACATATTTTTGCAAGGTTTTGGTATATGTTTACGCGGTTGTAGACTAAATACAGTAAATATTATTCTGAGATATTTAGAAGAAAATTGAATAGCAGAATAAGAGAATAAGAAACAAGGCCAACAAAAGGTGAACGTTTCGTAAGAGTCCTCTATAAGCTCATCTTCAGATTCGCTTTCACAATCTACATGTTCTTACAAAGAGTCATACGCTAAACTTTCACATGATCTTGATCTCTCATTCTTTTTAGGGTCAATCAGTATTTAAGAGATATAATAGAAGAAGTGTAAAAGCAATTAGAATGAACAGAATATTACTCAGCTGTTTATTTTGGGGCGTTGAAATTATATAGGCTCCAGTGAATAAGTCTATTTTATTTTAAACACTTTAATTTAAATCCAGTTAAAAACTACAGAATGACAGGATTCCACTTCCCTCAGTATAATTAATTCATTTTGGAGCAAAATATCCAATATTTCATTTCAGTTAATCAGCTGTTTTTGTAACCTCCCCAGCTGTTCGTGTATTACCTTCCTTTACCTCAGTTGTTTGTGGAACTTCTTGGAGTAAGGTTGCTGCCTCTTACTGACGAGTCTGCTTGGAAT
This sequence comes from Troilus luridus, assembly GCA_964056705.1. Taxonomy (NCBI): domain Eukaryota; kingdom Metazoa; phylum Arthropoda; class Insecta; order Hemiptera; family Pentatomidae; genus Troilus; species Troilus luridus. The sequence goes on from OZ057417.1 coordinate 66,176,946, forward strand.
GTTAATGCTGGAGATGTGCTGCACTTTGTCTTTTGGGATTTTTCTTTTGGAGTATGTCCTGATGATCTCTGAATCGTTTATTTGGTGTTTTTTCCAGTATTTTGGAGACTGAATTGAAGATTTTTCCTGTTGCATTAATTTTTATTACACAAGTTTTTAATAATATTTATTGTTACAGTGCTCAATACTATATTGTCACGAGTGGTTATATTGTCCAGTGTCAACATCGTATTTTGCTAAATACTAGTGCATCCAGTAATTCTTTCTGTGTAATGAATTAATTCTACTAAAATTATTTTTTTAATTCCTCACTTCCTTCTTCATTTGAATTATTGTTTATTTTTTTTCAAATAATTAATCACATACGGTTAATAACGTATTCTTGATAATAAAAAGGTCAATGTACTTCTTAGAGTAAATAATTCGCTATTAACTGTTCAGTGTCAACAGATGTTAATGTAATTGTAATTACATTTTAAAAGGATGTAAACTGGACTGAATTTATCTAATATTTCCTTCTCAGAATAAAAACCTTTCTCCAGTCATTTATGATATATAATTTTATCATATAAAACGTTTCGACAATTACATGTCATTTTCAATCAACCATACAAACAACTTTCTGCATCATTTCTTCTTTATCATCAACTTGAAAGAGTTACAAGTCATAAATATATTTTTATTATTTATTGTCATTTTTACTGTTTAAAAGTTTTACTTGGAGGTCAATTATCCTCCATGGTCCTTTTGTTTAAACTTCAAGTTGATGATAAAGAAGAAATGATGCAGAAAGTTGTTTGTATGGTTGATTGAAAATGACGTGTAATTGTCGAAACGTTTTATATGATAAAATTATATATCATAAATGACTGGAGAAAGGTTTTTATTATGAGAAGGAAATATTGTAATTACATTAATTGTAAGTAAATGTAAATGTTAATGTAGTACGATACGTACATTGGACCAGTCATAATATTATACAATTGAATATTTTAGCAATGTAGAAAGGAAGCTGGCTAGCCCAGTGTGCAGAGATCTGAGTTTATGTGGTTAAGGTCCCGGGTTTAAACCATCCTGCGGTAGATAAATTATTTTCTCTATTAACAGATGGACAACCTCTATGGCATCTGGACAACCTCCTGGGGATAAGCCAACTCCTACAATGTGAGTATCCTTAATTCGAGGTAAAATCTGGCGGTTGAGCTTAATCTAAGAAAAATCGTATCCGAAGCTGTTGTCCTAGAAACAGTACAGTCTCTAATATGTCTTAAAATGAGAACCCTTCATGTTTTGCAGTGCTATAGTTTTTTTTTCAGAACAAAGGAAATGTCTACAGAGTTTTGATATTATTTCTCCAATGAATTATGCTCCTGTGATCAAGTTCTTTTCTGATGAGGAAATGTAGCAGAATGCTTAGGATGACCTTCACACTGTGACAGCTATACTTTGCTATCCGCTATATGTACTCATCATCCTACTTCCTGGGCTAGGAGTACATGGGGGCATTGAACCCGATAAAGAAGAGCTACAAATCAAATGGCATTAAAGCTGCAATTGACTGCTTGTTGCTTCTGCTTATAATCTGAGCTATCAATGCCATCGGCTTGATGTTGTATCAAACATATCAGTTTAATAATATTATAATAAATGTAATTTTAATAATAATGAGAGGGTAAATAACCCGATTGGGATTTTCGATTTAAGACTCCAATAGCAATTTTATTGGAGCTTTTTTAATTCAGGAACGATATATCTGATATTCCCATGTTTTTTTTTCTATCCTTTTTTTTCACATTTTTCAAGCCAATTTTTTGTTGTATTATGTTTGAACTAAAAGTATTGTGGGAACAATGACAAAAGTTAAAATAAAAAAAATGGGGTGTGGTTGTATCATGGACACGGCTGTGTTGTACACGAATGCGTTTATGTAACGGGTAATATTTTTAATATAAAATATTATTATTTATATATTTAGGAAAAAATCAAGCGAACAAATAATTACTGTTTACAAAATAACTTATGTAATTATAGCCCTGTTTGACTCGTTTATATGGTGTTTTGTTGTTACCATTCGATCGCTCTTGAGAAGCCTTTTCCAACAGTATACGATCCCTGTATTTGGATTTGGCTTTTCGACTCGTATAGGCCAGCGTTATATACTTTTGATCATTTTTTTTATTCTAACACATTATTATGTTCACTCTCACTATTTTACACTAATGATTTATATAAAATCGATAGATTTTTACATCGATACCTAAACGAACGTCGTGGCTTTTCCGAGTCAGAAGTTAAACGGAATGGAAATCTCGATACGCAGCAACATGACTTCAAAAAGGTGGCGCTAACTCACCCAACGCGCGCGACGCTTCAATGTTCTCACTCACCATTATGAATTATTTGATCCTTTAGCTATCCAGTGGTCTAATTGAATTTTGGAAGGAGATGATAGATCCGTAGCCTTAACACTAAACTGTATCCCCTGGACTGTCTAACATTCGTTTTTTTGAATTATCTCCCACTATCGAAGCAATTTTAAAAACGTTTCACGTCTTGAAAAATAAAAAAAAATAAAACTTTTGGAAATTGCCTAATGGTTAACAAAAGAACTTCAATGCTATCAATGCTGTAAGAATGTATTGCTTTACCAATGACCAAATTTTTATATTTTAAACTAACGTGGTACTATCAAATGGCTGAATTGAAAAATTAGATTTTTGAGTTATGACATTGTTTCTTTTGATGTAGCGGGTCAAGAAAGTCTCTTGGTCTATCTGTTCTATATCACAATAAATCTATACCTTGCTTACAAGTCGTCCAACGTTTGTTAACTCTACCAATAGCTAATGTAAAAGTTAAAAGGTGCGCATTAATGTTCGGAAGTGGTAGTTAATATAAGAAGAAAAAACTCAGAGCACTTAAGTCTCTAACGAGGCATTTAGTAGATCCGCGCGCAATGGAAGATACGACAAGTGTGCGCAAGGAGAGGGGCCGCTATTGCGCAGGAGTCCATCCTCCGGGAACGAAAATGAGCCTCTAATTAATGTTGTAGTTCTTGGGAAAGGCAATTAGCCAGAGGAGACTCCTCGAAGGATCAAAACAAGAAGACAAAAGGAGAAGATATCCTGGACCTGAAGCCCTCATGTTCCAACTTGCTAATAAAGGCCAAGTATCCGGATAGGCATGCCCATCCTGCCCAAAACCATCCCCTCCCTATCCTCTCCAGGACTCCTCCTTACATGTTCCTTAATGGTCAGGAATCCAAGGGAGGGTCCTTTAATTGTCCCTAATTTGATGGGTCGATGCAGGGAAGTATGTATCACACGAATGTTCTGGGTATCTTGTTTAAAAACACAATAAAATTAAGTATAATTATTTGTTGAAAGTATAAATTTCATGGATGTAAAAACAAATTCTTAAATATTAAGAACTAATATATTAACAATTCACTGAATAATTTGAGTATAGTAACTACTTAAAAATTGATCGTTTTTTTTTTTGTTAAGGCGTCAGTGTTACCTTATATTATTTTAATATTAGCTTTTCTAATTGGGTTGTTTCATATAAATTGTCCTTTTTTATTATTTCTTAAATTTTTTTTTATTATTTATTTATTGATATTTACAACTATATTACAATAATATAACTAGTAAATAGGCTAAGTGATACATAATGACAAGTAGAGAAACTACCAACTGGTAGTACTCAAATCGCATGTTCAACTGAGGTCACGTGGCCATCTTCTTTTCAGACGCCTCGGAGGATTATCGGGAATCAAAGAGGAAGCTAGGTTTGAAACCAGAGGGTTTGAGTGGAAATGAAGTTTGTTATGAAAGGATAGATAGCGGGTTCGGGCCAAATCAGCAACAAATATTTCTTAAATTCAAATTGGAATTAATGGATTTTTGTTGTTTACTAAATTTAACCCTTCTTTAATTTGATAATATTTACAATCGCTACAAGTGTTTACAAACAGAATTTGTTTAGTATATACATCAAATTTGACTACACGCGATTTTCAAGCAATTGTTTTGTGAAATTAAGCCCAAGCTCCAAGAAACATCACCACCGGTTCGAGGAAGGGTTTGTAACGAACGTCCCATTTGCCGTAGGTTTGAGAAATTTTCACCTTGCGACAAAGATTAATTCATAAATAAATAATAAAGTGATTTCTTCTTTCCACCCACAGTTGAAACCATCACATCAACATCAAACTGCAGGGATATAGAATGCAACAAAAACAAAAAAACAGCATGTATAGGCTAATCCGAAGGGAACTATGCACTGAAACGACAAAGGCAGACCTCTTCTTTTACGACAGGCAGTGAAAAAACTGAACGAGATGAATTACGAAGTCCTCCCACACCAGCCTTATTCGCCAGACTTTATCTCAGTAAGGATAAAGTTTTGAAACTTATTGTAAGTCAAAAACGAATTGTAAGATTTTATTACATCACTCTACAGTACTGGGATTGATAATTTGATAACACGTTAGGGAAAATGAGTGTAAATATTTTTAATAAAAATGTTTCGATTTCATTTAAAGTAACCTTTCCTTTGAAAACGTACTTTTCATATGAAACGGCCCAATTATAATATGATAATAGATGTATACTATTTTTAATTTTTTTAAATTTTAAAATATTTTTATTTTGAAGAGAAAAGATTAGCCCTGGACGGGATTCGAACCATGTCGTCCGCCTCTTCGTGGCAACGCTCTTACCCTTTGAACAACATGGGGTCGCCTCTCAGTCAGGACAAATCCGTTCTCTTCACCGATCCCACACTATTTTTATTATGAAGACCGACTGATATTGGCCGAAATGGTATACCTAAAAAGGTCAAAATCGACAAATTTAAATCAATAATCGATTTCTACTGCGGAAGAGGCACTTGATCAAGTCCTTTCCGTTTAACCCCCCCCCCATTCTTGCTTGCTCATTTATTGCCAGGATATTTATTAAAATGATTTCTCTCTGCTAGGTTATTACTGCTAAAGTATTTAGCGATATAATTATACCTAAAATATCTCGACATTTGGAAGACTTACAATCCATCAACAGAAGCCGTACCTGCTCCCCGTCAGATAATTCCGAATGATTTACTACCAGTCAAAAGAAGTTGGAACGGGGAGAGAAGACACGCAATAAAGGTTTTTATAGAGACAGCCCCTACCTCATCGTCCTTACTGTCTTCTGCCTGAGGACCTTTTACTTCTGTCCTCCAGTGAATGAACGCTCCAGGGATATATTTATAATTATACTAATTATTAATCGTCACGTTAATGGGATTACCGAGAAACCTCTATACGATACGACCCCTGGTAGCTCAGTGGTTTAGAGGACTGCAACGAAGACGCAAACGACCATGGTTCGAATCCCGCCCAGGGCAAATCTTTTCTCTTCAAAACAAAAAAATTGAAAACGCACACAGCGCTTTTATGAACACAGTTCTGTTGTAGAGCTAGAAACAACGATCTGAAAATGCACATGCTAAGATGCTAAGTATTTACTATGTTTTTGTATGGGATAGATGTTGCCACAATGACAACAAACGTGATGAAAAAAATTTAATTTAGAACCTTCGTGAGTTGTAGTAATATAGCTTTTCTTTTCTTTTTGTTTTTATTTTGTTTTTTAGTATGATTAGTAAGTTAACAAACAGTGCAAGAAAGTCGTATTTATAGTGATATCGAACAGGTATAATATAGATATACAAGAGACATTCTTATGTGAACTAACTAACCTGTAATCTGTACCACTACAACCCTTGAAAGGGTCTGGGGTTTAGTACATGGTACAGACTGTACTGTTTCTTGGACAACGGTTGTGCAGGGAGGGGATTTGTCCTACATCACGCTCAACCGCCTGATTTGTCCTCTTTATTTTGGGTACCCACTTTACAGAGGCTGGGTGAGGGTCTATAGATCTCACAGTATTTAATCTTATCTGTTAACAGCTCTATCCATCCACGGCTGTTAACAGATTAAATAAAAGCCTTGCCAGCAGCGGGATTTGAACCGATGACCTTCGGCATAGCTACTCAGTGCTCTACCACTGAGCCACTCCCCTCCCGTGTGAACTAGCTACTTATGACTTATTTACTATTGACTAACATTTTAACTTATTGACTACTCTAGATCTAGCTTAATGACTAATTCCTTACATACTATAAACAACATCTTCTCTCACTCTCTCTTTCTCTCTCTCTCTCTCTCACTCTCTCTCTCTCTCTATTTCTTCCTAACCTTAGAGCTAGTACATGTATATATAAAAGAAGAGTGGAGGTCAAGGAAGTTACATTGCTTACAACACGGAAGATATTTCTCAACTTAGAGGTAAGAGCTCACAAAGTATTGAATAAAGGACCACCAATCTTATAATCTTAAAACTTATAATCCATGAACTCTTTAAACAGTGACGTATGCAGAATGTTTTGTCAGGGGGAACGTATTTTATAATAGGTCTGCTATCATTATGTATGTTTTAGGTTATTTATATTACGTCATAGTTTTGAGAACCAATCCAGTGTTTGGCCAAAAAGAGAGTCCCCTGTGTTGCAAGAGGCGGTTGCAGGTAGTGGGATGCCATCCATAGGCCTCTTCTGTCACTCCTGGATTTATTGCTTGATATATGTTGGGTCCATCCAGTGTCCTCTACGTCCCATCTCGGCTTCATCTTCTTCTCTGGAAGAAATACTTTCGATTTTGGAGAAATTCTAGAGGGAGAGGGAAAGATAATTATAATAATAATCTCTCTATAATAAAAAAAAATTTCCAGCCATGTAATATTTTATCAGCGTTGCCTAGCAACGGATCGAGGAACCACATTTTGTTTAGTATTTTGTCTTCTTAGGGAGCGGAGTGGCTCAGTGGTAGAGCACTGAGTTGCCATGCCGGAAATCCTGGTTCGAATCCCGCTGCAGGCCATGACTTTTGTTTAGTCGGCTTGCAGCGGGAGATGGATCATATAGGATCTAGGACCCTCCTGGGGCCCATCCAGCCTCTATAAAATATATTAAAATAGGGTACCCAAAAATAAGGAGGGAAAATCTGGCGGTTGAGCGTGACCTAGGACAAGTCACCTCCTTGGAGAACCGTTGTCCGTGAAACAGTACAGCCTCTACCATTTACTGAACCCCAGACTTTTCATGGGTTGTAGTTGTAGAGGTCTTTTTTTCTTTTGTCTTCCTGGATCAGTTTTTTAAAATGATAGGTTATGTGGAAAAATATCACTGTCACTGTCGAGATATTTATTTATCTTTTCGTTAATGAGACAATTTGAAAGCGATTTAAAAACGATGAAAAATAACTGCAACACACGGTTTGAATATAACAGTTGTGGGTAAGTTACAAATGGATTTGCTACTGAAATATAAATGAAAAAGAATTGCAAATTAATGAACTAGAAAATAAATATTAATTTGTGAAAGTGTTAGAAATAAATATAGAAAAGAAATAAAACATAAGAAATGATTAGGGGAGTGGGAAATCCATTTCGCACCATTTTGCTTCATCCTAGCTTTTTTCTATTTGGAACCTTTTCAATTCTTCCGTCACAATTTAAAAAAAAATATATATTTATTGAAATTTAGAACTGTTTTATAATAAAACAAGTAAATATAATGAATGTTACATCATGGCATGGGATAAACCCAAGTTGCGAAACCAAACACTGATAATACTGAACCGTCACAAGTTAAATCGTAAATATTTTTAAAAAGTCGGCAGAACCAATCCCACTGTTCTTGAATTCTATAAGCCGTTATACAAAATATACCTCTGTTTTTGTTTTTAAATGTAATGCATTAATATAAAAAAAGAAATTTTTTTTTCGAATACTTCATACATATACATAAGACATGGCAGAGTCTCAGTAGTTAGAAAAAACTTAATTTAATAGCAAAGTTGAAAATTATAATTGGAAAAAAGTTTGACAGAAGATCATGTGAATCATATCAGTGAACGCATGAAAGATAATTGGAGGCAGAGAAAACTGAAGCAGCGGAAAGGAAAGATACGAGTAAGGAAAGGTACGGTTGGACTTCTAGTGATTCTGAATGGTCAATACGAAAAAAATTTATAAACAAAATATTTCATTATAATATTTAATGTGAAAGACCAATATTTCATACCTTACTTAGTGAGTACTTGTAGGTTCACAAGGTACAAAATAACATACAAAAAAATTAATTTCTAGAACAATTTCGAAGTGTCCCTACTAAAACTTTAAATAATTAAATAAATAGTTGTGTAATTTGTGAAATGAATACCAGTCTGTCGTTTGGTGGAAGGTGGATACGCCCCTAGAAATAATAATAATGCTTAGCGAACCTGAAGGTTCAATGCCGATACCACAATCTATAAAATACGTTTAATCTTCAGTCCATGGATTTTTAAAACTTGATATGATGTTATTATTGAAATAGGAATATTAAGTAAATTTCTATTTGTTAGTAAAAAAAAAAAATTGAATTGTAATGCAACATTTTGTTCAGAAAAGATCGCCGATCTCATCTCTTTAATACAGTCTTTACGATTAGATTTAAATTTATTTTTTTTAACATCCATTGTCGAAGCTGAAAGGGGATCTATCCGGATAAAATCATAATCCAAAAAATTAATAAATAAACATCCTATTCTTCGCAGTGGTAATAAATAATAGCCATCATTCAGGGGATGATCAGTGACGGACAATGCAAAGCAGCTCCGGTTGGCAGTTGGTTGGCAGGTAACCTTGGCAACGGTTTAGGGAAGCACTAACTCACACTAGCCACGCCTGATTCTTTTTCTACCTCCAGGAGAAATATTTCTGTTCCTCTATTGTTGGCATAAGGTTCATTCATGGGCCTCTCTTCGGGGGCTGCCCTGCCATTTTGTGTGCCATTCCACATTCCGCATCCTCCGCTATTCGGAAGTCGGATTCAAGGACGTCATTAAGGGCAGACATTTATAAATTATGAAAAATTGATGTAACTCTGATGCCTTGCTATATACAGATATATTGGTTATATTTTTAATATTACTATTTTAATAAACACTTAAAAACCTGTACCACTACAATCCATGAAAGAGCCTTGTGTTCAGTACGTGGTAGAGACTGTACTGTTTCTTGGAACACGGTCATGCAGAGAGGTGATTTGTCCTAGTTTTGCCCCTAATTAAAGGTACCCACTTTAGAGAGGTTGGGCGAGCCCCAGGAGGGTCTCCAGATCCCGTATGTTCATCGAAGCTGCAGATATATGGACATATACAGGGGATTGGAGTATATCAGTGCTTAAATTCATACCCCGCTAATTGAAATGTTTCGGGCTTGGGTGTCGAGCCCGGCAGTGGCAGGTAAATTATTTATGCACTGGGATATGGACTCCCTCCAGATGTTCTTCCAGCCTCTATAATGTGACACCATTAATTAGAGGAGAAAGCCTGGTTATTAAGATGATCTCGAACAAAACAGTTCCCTGCACAACCGTTGTTCTATAAACTGTACAGTGTTTACCATGTTTTGAACCCAAGGCATTTTTATAACGATTTGGCCAGTTCAATGTCATCAAACGCATCTATTATTAATTAATTAAAATTAAAAAGTCCTTTGTATTGTAAGATCCCTTGGAAGGTTCCTCAACATCTGTTCAATGCGTGTCATCCAAAATGGTTTCGCGTGTCGCCATTTCTGAGCTAATTGGTCTGCGTGGAGTCAGCTGGATAAATTCTGTCTTAAACTTGATACTTTCTTATTTTCTAGATATTTCATATATATTATTAAACAGTTTGAAAATGCTCATTTTAAATTTCAAAACAGAATAGAAACCTGTAAAAAAATATATATAAAACTGGCATTATCAATTCAATTGTATAAAACTTTACAAGTCAAATGTAACTAACTATTCATGTTTATAAATTACAATTTCCAAGTCAAATGCATTTCGTTCCTTATCAAATGTTAACCATTTCTCCCTGTGCATTTATAGTTTGAAAATATATCATCATCATAGTCGATCCTCTCTATCGCTCATGCAGTGTGAGGTTTCCTTCTGTACAGCCCGGACCACACCATTTATCTTCTTCTGTTCCATTGCAGACTTCTCTTTGCGAAGCTTTCCTTAACTTAACACCACCTTCCTAGGCATGTTGGGGTCTTGTCTGAAGACCCCTTCCTTTTACCTTAGCCTCGTATATCATCTTGGCCAGCCTGTTGTTTTCCATTCTTATAACATGTCCAAACCATCTTTGACTGTTTCTTCAACGACTTTGTCCGCAGGATCCACTCCGAGGCTTGATCTAATGATCGAGTTGCGAATTCGGTGTCGTATTGTTTTCCCCTCTATCTTCCTTAGGAACCTCATTTCTGGAACCTGGATCCTACTTTTATGTTTGGTGGATAACGGCCAAGATTCCGAAAAGTAAGTTAATATGGGAAGAAAAAGATATTTATATAACCTCAACTTTGTGTCCTCTTTTATTGAGGAACGTTTTATTTAGTGCATGCAACAATTTACCAACTGAGTTAACCCTCTCCCGGATTTCACTGTCCATGACTCTAGTTTGAAATTATATTCAATTTTAATTGAGATTTGAATATTTTAGTATATCACAAAAACTATACCGCTACAACCCATGTTGCACATTGGTTTATTATTTCCAAAAAGTTATAAAATAAATAACCCTTATCAATACAATCCATGAAGGGATTTGGGTTCCGTACATGGTAGAGACTGTACTGTTTCTTGGACAACGATTGTGCTTAGAGGAGATTCGTCCTAGGCCATGCTCAACCCGGATATCTCCCCTATTATGGGAACCAACTTTATAGAGGCTGGGTGAGCCCTATACGGATCCTAGATCCCAAAGGATCCATCTCCGGCTGCCAACAGATTAAATAAAAGTCTGCCAAGCAGTGGGATTTGAACCCAGGACCTTCCCAAGCCAAGTCAGTATTCTACCACTGAGCCAATCTGCACACTATTTTAGTATATACTAACAGATATATCAAATTATTATAATTTGTGTTTATTATTTAATTCATGGTACTAATTATTGATTTATTAAATATGTTTATCTTTTATTTTATTGCGAATCCTAAGCCTTTTCGAAAAATGGATCTCGAAATCTTATGGTATTTTTTGCTTAAAGTTTTAAAATGTGATTTTTTTGACAAAATAAATTAAATAAATGAATAAATAAATGAAAATTCATAACAATAATACATATACAAATACTACCCATCAAGGGTATTCCATGCAATACATGGTTAGAGACTGTACTGTTCTAAGCCAGCGGCTATGCAGGGACATGATTAGACCGACACCGTACTTAACCGTCCGATTACTTTATAGGAACTGGGTGAGCCACAGGTCGTTTCGGAGATCTCAGAATGTCGTGAAGTACAATTTACACTATGGCTTTCATTGAATCATCATTTATTCATACTAATCACTTGAAAATTGCGAATTAGTCCATTAATATAATGATTTAAAAATGAACTTGGACATACTAAGAGTTACCCATACAATCCAAAACCCTCGCCCAGAACTGGAGGCAGATAAGTGAGCTATGAGATCGACCTCACCTTTGGTACTAATGGTCCTCAGGTACTCGTACTATTTACGACCTGCAATTTGCCGCCTTTACGGTGATTACATGTCCTCCTACAGTCCATCAGAGCGACCCAACAATTGGTCCTTAGTGGCCCGGGCACGATGTCTTCACACCTCCAGTTCTTAGCGTTGAAGTCGTATCCCTAATAGTCTAATCTCTGAAGATTTGGTACGCCATATCTTACAACGAAAAATAAAATAAAAAATACACTATATGCACTGTTGTTTTTTAAAAATTAATGGTTCAAACCACTATCTGTACACACCATGAGGGTGAAAATAAGGCTGTAATATATAATATTAATAAAGCTTAGCGAACCCGAAGGCTCGATGCAGATACCACCAATCTCCCCTTACCAACTTCTGTCCACCGGCCCCAGACTCGAATCACTCTAACGCAATCCTCCCTCCTACGCCTCGGCCTAGCCGCTTAGCAGTCGGCACAACGCTTATTAGCTTTCTAAAAATGGGTTCGTTACTAAACCCAACAACTTTACAAGCTCATCTTAATATTTGCGACGCTACCATTTCAATAATATAAACCGCGTGGATGCTTCGCAATGCCGCCGTTGTGTGATCCCCTAAATTCTCCTAATGAGTGTTATTTATAACTATTTTTTAAATTATTATGTAATCTTAATTTCAAGCATATATATTTTTTTATTATTGAACTATCATAGTACAAATTTTTCTTTCTATATTTTTCACATTATTTGATGGTATACATTTTTAGTCCTTTTTAAATTTTTAAATGGCTTAAATGAAAGGATTAAAACATGTTAAATGATTTCCGGGTATCTGTTGGCGCTTCGAGTTGAATTTCAACAAATTTTAACTGTTTATTTGTTTTATTTTTAATATTTTCAAAAAACACAAGTAATCATGAGATTTATTATTGGAATGAGATTGTAATTGATTCGAGTCATTTGAGAAACACCACATGTCTATTTTTGGCCAAAATTGAGTAAGACATATTAAATTGTTAGTGAAGGCTAGACAAATCCAATACGTATGTTTGGATGTGTATATATTATTTGAAAAATAAAATACTGATTTTTATTAATTATTTTAATTATTTTACCTTTTATCACATACCTGATAACATATTGTTTAGTCGGTCATTTGAGAAACAACACATCTTCAACAACGTTTATATTTTTTTTTAATATCAAAATATAAATAATAAAGTAGGAAAGAAATTCGTTGACTGGTAGATACTATAATAGGATGTAAATAGTTGGGGGTGCAGTCAAGAAAACACAGCAAATAAGTGAAACTTATTGTATTTTAAATGTGCCGACGTTTCGACCTACTGTGTAGGTCATCTTCAGGCCTATGAGAAAACAGACAAAAACAGAATAGACTGTAAAAATACATAAGATAGAGATACAGAAAACATAACAAAATGTAGAGATATAGAAAAATTGAGCGAAAAAAGTGAAGGGTATATAATGAAAGGATATATGAATAAAGATGATTACATAGTAGATGTATAGAAAGGTGATAATGCAAAACAAAATACAAAGAGAGAAATGAAGTTGAACAGAAACAATAAAATGAAAAAGATATAAATATAATGAGTATGGAAAACTTAGTATAATAAAGATAGAATTGTATTGCAGAGAAAAAAATAGTATGAAAATAGACTCCTGGGGAGTACCATAAGTGAAATGAAAGAACATGAATTAAAAATTATGATACCTAAGAATAAATAGAGAAGAATATTGTAGAAAGTAAAGAATAAGAATCTCATGTAGGCCAGGCAGAGAAGTAAAATATAAATATAAATTTAAAAAATAATTATCAGAATTTTATATAAAGGTATACAATAGGAATGATGTTATATTATATAAATTAAGATGTAAGGTTTAAAAGAAACTATAGATGAGAGATATAAGATATCAGTTAGTGAATGGAGATATATTATAAAAAATAATGATGTTCTATGAACATGAACTCTTTGATTAAAACTATGAATAATAAAATTTTAATTTGGTAGGATTAGCTAACCAAACCCCTGTAGAAACGTACTCGTATAAAAAAATTCAAAAAATATATGATGTTAAATTATGGACCAGCTGAGTTTTTTTTTATTTCCCGAAAGTTTACTTTTTTGGATATGAGGTGTTTCTCAAATGACCGATTTAATTATGGGTGATGAGTGGATTTTGGTAATCATTTAATCAAGAAATAAAAGTTTCAACTAACATTTCGAAGTAGAGATGATATACCGGTTAATAAGTGGTTAACTCGATTTTTGTCAAGAGAGAGTTAAATGTATTTAGGGAGGTGGAGCCATGTTAATCTCGCCGTACTTTTAGGCTTAAAATGGAGTTATAATATAAGCAATAACTCCTTTTCAATGCAATCTGGCTTAGTCCTTTATTCACTACGAAAATAAATTTATCCTATGCACTAGAAACTTTTTTTTTTTTAATTTATTTATTGATATTTACAAATGTATAAAAAAAAATACATCTAGTAAATGGGCTAAGCGATACAAAATGACATGTGAAAATGACAAGTAGAGAAACTACCCACTGGTAGTACTCAAATCACAAGTTCAACTAAGAAGTCACGGGGCCATCTTCTTTTCAGACGCCTCGGAGGATTATCGGGAATTGAAGAGGAAGCTAGGTACACTAGAAACTTATTTAGTAAAAAATTAGACTTAACCACTTATTCACAAGTGCTGTAAAAATCACTAGATGAAATGATTTCCGAAGTATACACATTTCCCATAATTACATCCTCTTTTCCTTACTAAAGCTCATGATAACTTTGTATTTTGGGAAAATATTAAAAGGTAAACGAATGAAAAGTTAAAGCTTGTTGTAACCCAAATCAACTACCTCCGGAATAATTACCAATTTCTGAATTGAGCTACTTTTTAGTACACTGCGAACTGGCCTAAATTAATAATAAAAATATCAAATAAGTGCTATATTACTATGAATTATATTATTATTGCTGCATATCTGTTCTTCTCCGCCTTCTTCTCAATTTTTTTCCAACTAGCAAGAGTCTCGAACCCGCACCTCGGAGCCAATAAAGGAAGGCGTCGCCGAATAGGAGACACGGGTGATTTATTTCTAGATATTAGGCTAAACTGCTTTGAGGATTAGAGTTGACACGAGATAAAATTTCGAAACAGTTAGCGATGGATGAGACCAGCCTCTAAGCTCTAGTGCTGTTTCCTTCGGCCCTCCATTGTCATGTCCAGGATTAGTAGTCTATCTTCTTTCTTCTATCTTCTCTGTTCTTCTTAATTTATTGGTTAATCGCGAGTCCTTCCACTAACTGAATTATACCTTGTATCTCTTTTGTAAGAAGAGCTATAATTTTGTAGAGGAAGCTGTTTTAAACATTTATTCAGAAAGTTTTTAGTTGTAGAAATAATAATAAATTATCCCACGACTTATAAACTCATTGAATTTCGAAATTCGTTACTTTAAACTTTAAATTTTGCTTTAGCACATAAAATAGAATTTCATAGAAAAGTTACTTTATTCTGGGACTAAGACCCAACGAACTTGAACAGAAATAGAAACATAATATATATCTGGCCAGAAGGCTACTTAATACAAAACAAAAAGTGCCAAAAAAAGTTTTAAAAAATGAAAAAAATAAATTAAAAGAACAACCATTACAAAATTTTAACCAATTTAAGAGAATAAATAGATTACTAACAACAGTTTTATGCATGAGCTAGGATGCAATAATTTTTTACATATTGTATATCTTCTTTGCAAAAAACAATACATGACTTGCTCAGTGAAAAACGAAAATTATTGACTCGAATAATTATTCAAGTGGATAATAATTGACTGGATAATTCTAACAGTGGTGTGAACTGATCAGGGGATGCAGTAAATGATTACACTGAATATGAATGACTTTTCCTGCCTACGTTTCGGTCTAAGATTTAGGGCAGTGAAGAGCCAAACCCCAACTACTTGTATATCCCGTAGTGCCCTCCCCGGCTATTAGCAGATTAAATAATAATCTTCCGCAGCCGGATTTGAACCCGGGACCTTGTGGACAGCAATTCAACTCTCCATGAGACATGCTACCCTGCTTCCACAATAAAAATGTATACTAAAATATTATCATGCATGATATTTGTGTTTAAATTAACTTGACATAAATTAATTTTTTCCCGTTCTAAAATTTGAATTTTTCGATAATCCAAACCCCTGTGGTTTTAATTATTTCGGATTAGTGAAAGTCACTTGTCAACTTCCAATCTCTTAATTATCAAGTTAATTAATTATTAAATTCACAATGATAAAAATATATTTTATATAAATATTTCTGAAAGTGTTAATGTTTTCTTTCTCAATTTCTATGCCTTAAATTACTTTTACATTTTTCTCCCAATTTTTTTTTTGCCTCAAAGTTTTATGTGCATATTACTGTAATATATTCTCTTTTTTTGATTATATTGTTTTAGTTTATCTATTTATATCTTTTAACATATGGCTCCTACGAAAATCAAAATTTGTCATTTTTGAGTTTAGCCTTCAGTAGCAATTGTACTGGTTGATGGTTTTTAACTCAGGAACAACATATCCATTTCCAAAGTGTTTTTTAAAAAAATATATTGATATTTTTAGTTTCATCATGTTTGAACTTGAAGTTTTATAGGAATAATGACTTGAGTTAAAATTAAAAAAGTTTCAAGCTTCTAAAAATTTTCTAATGGTCAATAAATGAATTTTAATACCATAATTACAATAGAAATTTTTTGCTTTGCCAATACCTTAACTATTTTTTTTAGCTCACAAGGGTTTTTCAATAGTTCGATTGAAAAATAAATTGTTTTGAGTTATGACGTTGTTCTTTTGAAGGAGCGATATTCTAAAATAGAATTTAGGCTGTAATCAATGTTTTCATAAATTTTTAATAGATTTTTAATTTGTTCATTTGTAATAATAAAATATTAAATAAAAGATTTGCAGGTTTGAAAGTATTGCCGTCGGTTAAATGCCAAAAATATTTTTTATTCTGAATTTGACTGGTTATGAAAACCGGTTAGGGGTTTCAAGGAGAGGGGATTTTGTTGAATCAATCCCCACTATGTAACTTCATTTCATTTTTAAAGTAATTTCATTTAATAATTTTATTTTACTTTTTTGACGTTTATGTATACAATATTTCATCTTATTAATTTTAAAATCGTGTGTATAAGATACCTGGACTTACTAAATCCAATATCCTAAAAAAAAATGGTCTGTTTTTTTATTTTTATTTTGTATTACATTTTCTTATTCTCTACCAAAACATAACTGTTTAGTTATTTACTTTCAAGGTATTATGTAAATACAGTTTTATTCTGATGTGAGCCTTTGGCCAGATATATATTTATTTAATTTTGTTCATCTCTGTTATTCTAAAGGGACCTGGTCCCAGAATAAAATTATTTTTTTATTCTATTCTATTCTATAACTATTCATATAATAATATTTATATTTATTTTAATTTTATATTTATTCTGTTCCAAACTAAAGGACGTTTTGAGGAAGAGTTGAGGGACTCTGTACAAAAATAATTTAAATAAATGAACTAAATTATAGTCAAACTAAAGAAAAACTCGTTAGTAAAATTTCGAACAAGCATTATCTTATTATATTATTATTATTATATTTCTATTTGTTTGGTTTTTTTGGTTGTTCTTATAATTATTTTCTAGTATTATTTTGTAATTAATTTTAGTACAATCATCATTAATTAGTTTAATGAGATAAAAACATTTTTTATATACTTTTTTAATATGATAGAAAATATCTCATAAAGATGGAGATCGTTTAAATATTGCCATCATTAACATTATAATTATTAGTAATTTATTTAAACACAAATTAAATTATTGTTGAAAAGTCGTAATCGCTCCATATTTTATTAACAACATATGATTTATATAAATTTGAATACAAGATTTATTTTTTAGCTGATGGGAAAATGGCGAAACATCCATCTGGCAAAAGAGGAAATGTCAAACTTACTATGTAGGCCTATTTCCTAGTATTCTTGGACGAAGACATGGCAGGCCAGAAGGTACACTGCCCTCAACCAGGAGAGATAATTGAAGCTAGCCTGGCGGCGATAATTAGAGAAACAGCACTCAAAGACATTGATGGATCAACTCGGATCAGTCAGGGATGGTCATCTGTCAATGGTACTTCTGTCTAGTGGAGAGGATCTAGATATCAGTATATATATATATATTCTTTTCACTAGTTAAACATTTATCTATTAAAAAATATAAAAATTTCGTGGCATTACTAATTAATATTTTCCTATTTCTGAATGAATGAATGAAGCCTTTATTATAAAGAGAAATATAAAACAAAATAAAATGGTTTACAAAAAACTATTAATATTTAAAACAATATATACATATTTGCTCTTTATAGGCCTTCCCTTATGGGAGTAAGGCCTAACTTCCCGGAGTGACGAGCTCTATTGGCAAGTCAAGTTCGACATTAATTCCTGCCACTCAACTTTATTTAACATATATACTAATTATATTAAATTTAACATATATTTCTAAATTGTCAATAATTAGATTTAGATATTAATATATGTAACATTCATATTTACAAATTATCGATAATTAATAATTATATATAAGATATCTAACATTAATATTCACATATTTGGGTAAATTAAATTTCAAGTATTTAAAAATTAATAAAATCAATAACTAATAAAATAAAATAAATTAAAACTATATATATTTCTAAATTATCAATAATTAGTTTTAGATATTGATATATTTAACATTCATTGTTATAAATTATCAATAAATAGCATTCTGAAATTCCTATTATGCCCCAATTGATTTTATTTCAGGCGTTTCTAATTCCGTTAATCTGTCTTCACTTGACAGAGTCCTGGCATTGACCGTCCCTATAAAGGCGTTCCTATTGCTATTAAAGGGTTAAAGTGTTGGAAAAATAAAGATGTATCAAAATCCATATTTTTTTATATAATGTGTTACCCATATAAAGTTAATTATAAGGATAGATTCTTTGAAAAATATAATATAAAAATTAACTTTTAATGTAAATAATTTATTATTTGTAATTATTGGGCTAACTGGAAAACAGTTTAAATAAGTCATTCATATTCGGTGTGATCATTTACTGCATCCCCTGATCAGTTTTAAAATTATCCAGTCAACTGTTTTCTACTTACATAATTACTCAAGTCAATAATTTTCGTTTTTTCACTGAGCAAGCCATGTATGTGTTTTGTCGTGTTTTTTTTTTTGCAAAGACGATATACAATATGTAAAAAAATATTGCATCCCTAGCTCATGCATTAAACTGTTGTTAGTAATTTATTTATTCTCTTAAATTGGTTAATATCTTTTTATATATTAACTTTATAATAATGTTGAATTATTTATTATCCAATGCTATAAGTAATAATTAAGAATTTTGTTTGAAAAACACCGAAAAGTCTGAGTTTATGGCTAATTATAAACACAACTTAATTATTTATTTATATATAAGTGCGTTTTAGTTATATCATTGACGCTTCACTCGTCCAGTTAGATATTTTAAAAACATGTTATCTTGTTGATATTGTTTGTATTTTTGTTTCATTACTTGCTTTGTTTTTTTTTTCTACTTGACATTGTAATTTCCATCCATATGTAATTATCTATTGTTTCTCTCTCTATAATTATTGCAATCTTATTTCTATGTTATTTTGTATTTCTTGAAGTAATAAGCAACTTTTCTCGTTAACTATTTTTATTTGTTAATTTAATTGTATTAATTAATTAAATTTAATCACATTTTACTCTAAGGCATCGTAATACCCTGTACAGAAACCTGTATTGTTATTCTAAAGGGACTTGTCCCAGAATATATAAAGACTTTATTATTATTATTAAAAATACGCGAACCCGATTACCAAAGGATACATAATATATCTTAGAATAAACGAGAGATAGTAGGGCCGTTCCTTTTTCAAATTACAAATTTGCAAATATTTAGTATGTCTTCGACTCCCTTTAACCTTTGTTTTATAATATTTATATTTATTTTAGTATATTTGAACTTTAATCTTATAGTAAACTATTCTCAACATTATAATTATTTTTACTACGCTATGATTACTACGCTAAATGCTTTTGTTATTTAGCTCGTATTCACAATCAATTTTGTAATTATACTCAACATATTTTATCTCTTGCATCTTTTATTTAATTTTAGCTCTGATAATGGCTTAAAAGTTTTCTGATTATATACTCTGATTACTTATAGAAAAAAATTTTTAAAGTTATTTCTGCATGTTTATAAAATTATTTTATTCAGTTGTGTTTTAATAATAATATGAATTCTGTACGACTATTCCGTGATTTCTGTATAAGTAATCCTTGCCTCTATGGAAGGATTATTAGCAGATTTCAGTTTGCTCAATGGAAACTGAAAGCTGCTAAATCATTTTTAATTATTTTGGTTAATATTCACAACTTATTCTTTAATTAGACTACAGTACACAAATAAATAAAATCAAATAAATCATGTCTGTACAGCCCTAAAGAAGATCTGGGTGGAAACGTAGGTTTCTAATAAGTAGTTTATCACTATTTAAGAAATTATTGATATCAGTTCCATAGATTGTCGTTTCGAGTTGCTCGCAAGTTTTAACTTTCCATTCGTTTCCTTTTTAATATAATTTTAATTTTAGTTTAATATAAAAGTTTAATAGTCGTGAAATTAGGCCTTATTATCCCAAATCGGACATAAGCCGAGAAGTTTTAGTATTCAGGGGCAATCCCCCACCTTGCATAAATGAGGTATTTGCAAGCAGTTGGATGACTTGTTTTCTCAGGGTGTATTCTAATGGAGGTAGCCTAATGGAAAAGTGGGGGGGTGATTGCGAAGGAGTGGGGGGCGATTGGGAAGGAGTGGGGGGAAGTCTGGAAGTGGAGGGGATAGGCGAGGGGCGGGGAGGGGAGGGTCTCCCCACCACCAGTCCCTGCCCAGCGCTCGTCCGGGCCGTTTCTCTCTGTCTCTCTGAGAGTGATCAGTGAACTGTGACTGTCAGTGGTTGTGGATCTTCTTGTATTCGTCTCTTCGATCGGAGGATGCGATTTGTCTTCGGTAAGTGCAAGAGTATTAGTGATAGAAGTATATATGTGCGCTAGTTCAAACAGTGTATTAACATTTAAAAGAAAAATTCATATTCAATTTAAACTTTCTTAGTCTTTGTTATCTCTAAGCGGGACATCAACTTCATGATATCAGATCTGCAGTTGAGCCACAACAAGTTTTGACTTTTCAATTCAATTATTTTAATAATCTCGAAAATAAAAATTATGTTCAGATGTAGTTTGATAAAAAATAGTGTGTGTATATTTCGGTAATCATTTCATGTCATGTATGGTTGTAGGAACACACATTACACTCTTTGTCTACACTATAACTCGCAATTAATTTTATTTGAGAATATTAAACGAATGAAAAGTTTAAACTTGTTACTTAACTAGTAGCGACAGCAACCTATGGAACTGATACTAATATTTTTTTAAATTATAAAACAACGTAGATAATGGCGTTTATATTTATACAACATATAATCCCATGGAACTATTATTTATTTAGATATTTGAGTGTCTATTACGAAATAAAAAATGATCCCCGATTCTAAAAGTGATAATAGATTAAATAAAAGCGGCCTATAAATACTAGCAGTGACCCATTATTTCCTATAATTAATTAAATTTGGATTTTTTAAATAAAATAATCTTAACATACACAAGACATTTTAATAAATACCTACATTAATCGATTAGTGAAAATTAATTAAAGTCTACAAAAATTAATCCTATCAATGACATGGAAAAATACTATATTTATATAATAATTTTCTTATCACTATGCAAAAACAAATAAATTAAAAACTCTAACTACTGTAAAATAAATATTAAAATTACTTTATAACTCTTCTTTGCTTTGTTTATAAAAATATTTTATCTAGTGAATTCTATGATAGTTTAAAAAATTAAAATTCCTTTACAATACTCTCACCGTACTATAAAATCTTATTAATATTTTTTTAATCTACCACTTTTTCATTTAAGGCTTAAAATTAGTTCACTTTATTAACATAAACGCCAAATTTTTCATCCGTCAATTAATAGCTCATTTAAAATATATTTATTTAACGTTGAACATTCATACACAGTTATGATTAATTCAATAAACATATTTCTGAATAAATTGCCGAGTAGTTTTTATAGCGGTATAAAATAATAAATGAGTTGCTATCTTCCCGACCGTTAAAGTCACCGAGCGTAGAGAGACTTTAACGCACTGAAGACATATCTTTTACTTGAAGCCTAGCCCATTAGAGCCGTCAGTTCTTGTGGCAGGTACCCTCGGAATAGGCTATAAGGCTCTTCCAGGTGCTGATAGGGGCTAATACTCGTCTATTATCTAATTTAGAAATTGTAGTTAACTCCAGGTAATGGTCAGGGGAGGCGCCTACCTAATTTAATTCTATCTCTTAACAACTAATTTGTAAATGCACCCAACTCTTTTTTGCTACCCTTGAGCATTTTTGTCTTCGGTATCTGTATGTCATTCCACGTTATTTTTTGTTTCTATTATACGGTGCTTTAATACTGACGATACTGATGAAACTAAAGCGACTCTTATTAAAACTAAACTCCGTAACGGATAAAATTAAAAGCATAATCTACATTATTAATATTAACAATTCTCTGATTATCAATATATTTTTTTATCGTGTGAATAAAATTAATCTTTTGATTGACACAATTTAATTAATTTATTAATTGGCATATGAATAAAGGATTTTATTAACCGGCGTTCGTTAAGAAAGGTTTCGGCTCACCGTATGTTTCCTTTAATTGAGAAAACAAAAACGAGGCAAAGGAACAAAAAGAAAAAGAAGAGGAAGAAAGAAAAAAAACGAGACAAAGAGGAATGATCGATCCCTTTCCACTCCTAAATCACAGATTGACAAAATGTTTTTACCCTAATAAACGGCTCTTATTTCTTTTTTGTTTTTTTTTGTTTTTTGTTTATGCTGCTATCTTAAGGTTGATATTATGATATGTCAGTGCTCATGTTTAATAGTTTTTTTTTTAAACGGGTTTTGTTTGAAGGCCGCCTATGATTGAAATCAATCGTGTATTTAAGAAACGATTTACTAATTTTAAATTCATGAACATTTTATAAAATATAAAAGTGAAATTATTTATTTAATGATCTGAATTTAAGCAATATTAATTCTTCATCAAATTAATAAAGTACTTGATTTTTTTGCCGTACATTCAATAATGTCACCTTAAAAGAACTTTAAATACATAAACAAACATTAAAATTATTTTAGAAATTTAATGGGCGTTAAAAAAATAAATAAAAAGGTTTTAGGTTTTATTTTTACTATAATTGGCATCCTTGAAGTATGCGCTATATTTATTTAATAATTTTTAATTTTTATATCTTATCTTTGGGTTGTAGTACTTCATTAAAGGCTATAAAGTATTGTTTTCTTGATTATATCTACAGCCTCAGCGAATAAGTGGTTAAGTCGAATTTTGTCCAGAGTTAACTTCATTGAGTGAAGCGGTCTTATGTCATTCTCCTTTTCAAGCCAATCTCTGATTCAGCCTCTCATTCACTAAGTACAAGAGCATCATTTTGAAGAAAATTCTACTAAAACATTTATTAAACGTGGCTGCAAATGTATTCTTTGATATCTATTCCGCAGGTTGTCACTTCGAGTTGAGTCACAATAAGTTTAAACTGTGTATTCGTTTTATATTTAATGAGTTCCAAAAATACAGGTTATCCTGAGGTTTAGTATAAAAAAAGGAATGTAATTATGGGTAATGAGTAGTTTTCGGTAATTATTTCATCAAGAAATAAAAGTTTCAAATAACATTTCGAAATATAGATGATATATGTTTGTTGAATCGTTCGTTGATGAAATGAATTCATCGTTCATGAATGAATGAAAACATTTACCATAGTTAAATTATCTTTTCCATACTAAAGCTCACGATAACTTGTATTTTTGGAAAATATTAAAAGGCAATCATATGATTAGTTAAAACTTGCGACTCAACTAGAAGCGACAACCTGCGGACCTGTGCCACAACTTTGCTCCTATGAGATTTGTTAATTCATAATAAACTTATTTATATAATAATTACTCATTTATTATTGAAATAAACTGATAAAATGCCCTAGAAATGATAAGGATTCATAAAGAGTGAGGAATTAATTGAGCAATTAGCTGGACACGGTGTTCACAATTAGCCGTGGCCAATTTCAATGGGAGATTTAATTATGTAATTTCTCCGTGTTAATTAATTGCACCTTATCGGAGAAGCGAGTGTTAATTTAAATGGCCTATAGCCATCGATATATCGATACATCGATAGCGGCCGTGGTTCGGAGTCAGATTATCGCTTCGTAGTCGTGCGCTTTCCACTCCTCGTGTGTTTTAGAGCTTATTTGTAGCAGGTATTTATGTCTCAATTTTTTTTGTTCTTCTTTTTCCCACTCCTTTTCTTGTTTACCATCATGTAATGCAATTTATGTCGAAACATAACAATATGTTCCATTTATTTTTTATATAAGTACCTACATAAAAAAAGAAAGAAGTAAAATGCGTGCGTAAGAGTAATTTTAATGTTATAATTATTAATATTTGCATTTGCTATTTCTTTCTAATACTAATGTCCTATGAAGCGGGTACCCTTCATTAAGGGAAAAATGTTATTACCGTAAGCCTAATCTCGGACTAATCACTTGAAAAAGCTTGAGGAATAAAAATTTGGCAAAATAATTTATATTATACCAATGATAATAACAACTTAACTTGGCCAATATATTATCTAAATTTTTTTTAAATTCTTATATAAATAAATAATTTATACTTATGATATACAACAATAATACAATATGAATAATTATACAGAAAATAAAATTATTAAATAAATATAAAAAGAATTTCGTGAAGATTTTTCTTCTTTACATTCCACGTGGGAGTTGCTCTTTCGCCTCTTCAGTTTTTGGTCAGTTTGTCAAACTACAATTGTTTATGAATTTATTAAAATAAATATGTCCTGTTATAATATTTTCCTTATTTATTCATAATATTTAGATTATTTATTTATATTTATTACACTCCGGGATGTAAATTATAATTTATTTCAAAAGAACATTAAATAATTTTATTGAACCAAAACTACTTCTAGATTAAAGTTATCATAATAGACTATAGCTAGTTCCTAATTTTTAATAATTACTACGTCATATGATATTATTTTAAACATTCCTAAATGATCTATTTTATTTCATTTGACGTCACATTATCCTGCTATGGCTAATCGGACGATATATTTTATTATCAATGAATATTTTTCATGGAATTTTGGTTTATTTGTTAATTGTTTGGATATATTAGTCAAAGTCTTGATTAAGTAGATGATATAACAAGAAATGTCTATGTTAACAATCTCCTTATGAGAAAATATTTGCAAAAGTTCTACTAAACGGAAACCACTATAACAATGATTTTGTAATTTTATACAAAATAATTCTTCAAAACATTCCAAATTCAATGTCAACCAATATCTCAGAGCTATTTTGAATGCATTATTTCTATGTTTAAAGCTACCTACCGTACCAAGTTATTATCACGATTAGTTTATGGTTTAGTATTTTTTTTTATTTTGAATGATTATAAATATGAATATATAAATTTTATTTTAAATAAAAAAATGAATAAAGAAGGATGCAATTAGTTGGGAGGTGCAGTCATAAATAATACCAAATAAGTAAAACTTATTTTTTATTAGCGTCGACGTTTCGACCTACGTTGTAGGCCATCTTCAGGGCAAATAGAAGCAGAGGTGGCTATGCGAACCAATGAATAGTTGAAGATACTATTTTTCGTTTCATTATTTTTCTTTTCTCAGAATAGATTCATACCTACTCTGTGTTGTCCCTTCCTTTAAACTTTATATTTAAATTATAATATTACAGAGATTTGTAGCATACTCGTTGTTGAATAACTTATTTACATTATAGTTATAAATTGAATTGAAACATAATCTATTATACCTATCTTAAACAAGTAGTGAGAGCAAGGGATTTGTTTTTGATTTAGCTCCCGAAGGCGGTCTAACTTTTAAATCAAACAAACGATTCCATTTGAAATTTCATCCGCTATAAGGTTGTCCCTATAATCAAATATTTCTGTTTCTAAAACAACCGAAAAGAAAACAAACACTGGAGCAGTTTAAAAAAAGAAAAAATAGACTGTAGTAAATTATTCTAGAGAGAGAGGTAGCAGGGCACCTATGGAAATGATGATCGTGTTGAATGAACTCAATGTCAGAGCCTTGGCATATTAAACATCTCTAATTCTTTCCAACTCCAGTCCCATGATTTAGCCTCCAGTTTTAGTTCTTCGTCTTCTTTATTTCTTCACTTCTTCTCCAGTTCCACTCTGTAATTACCTCTCCCTTCCTCTCGTTATCAGCTCTCTTATCTCTAGCCTGTGAGAAATGCCCGGTCTTGCCTCTGTCTCGAGGAGGTACTGTTATTGTTATAGCTTTAATTGCCCCCCCCCTCCTCACTCAACAAGAACTCTTTAAGACCTACAAAAGTCTCTTGAAGCTCGAGGGAATATGGTTGTTCGGGACCCGGGCGCTGGGAAACGGTTGTAGGACTGTATCCAAGGCAGTTTAGATAGCCATCAAACCCTCATTATCCATTTTAGAAGTCGGTTGGAATTTTTAAGTCTTATTTCTTTTGATCCTGCTCCTTCTAAATGATCCTTAGGCTAATTTCTATCTTTACTAACTATTTACATAACTTCCATCAGGACCCGTTATTTTGACTTAATATTTCAATTGGTTCGTGTTTAGCTGAGAGAAAAACACATCCGACTCTATTAAATAAAAATAATTTTTATTATTATATAATTTTAGCTATAGGTATATTTCATAAAACGCTATTTAAAACAAAATAATTTCATTATTAAAATTTTATTTATAAAAAACATATTTAAGATAAATAGAATTCAGACTTTGGATATAATTATAGTTTTCTAAAATTCTAAAAATTCAGGTTTAAAAAGTTACAAGTTTCAAAATATGAAGTAACACAAATAATAATTAAAAAGTAAGATTAAAATGTGTTTTTTTAGACTTTAGTGTGATAAGAATATTTTTCTTTTTTTGGTTCCCCCCCCCAAAAAAAGTTTTTTTTTAATAACTGTTACAGATAAATTATCATAAATGTATGGTTAAAATGTTAAAATGCTAAGAATACAATTTAATTAACTATATGATATTAAAAATAATCAGTTGGTATAACAAGACAAATTAAAAAATCTTTGTTATTCTTAACTGATATCTTAGAAAGATTTGATAATCTATCACAAGAAACTTTCAAGATAAGAATTTCCCTGTTAAAAATTAATTTCAATAAAGTTATATTTAACAAAAAAAGAAACTAAACGAATAATAAGTTTTGTCCTTTTTTTACTGTAATTGATCCAAAAAAAATGTTTATAACATATCAAATTTAATGATTAACATATTAAAGATGTAAATTTATTATTGCTTCTATTTATTTCTAAAATAAATGTATATAAATATATTTATAATTTATACGATATACACTTGGATAAATATTAACATATATTTTATCAGTGTATTTTTTTGATATAAATAAATGACATTGGGGAATACTTTATTCCTTGATTGACAAGGAATGCCAGAGGAATTTAAAGCAAAATTAAAGTAATAATTTAATTTCTATAAAAATACAAATAAAATAGTCGAAATCGGCTTAAAATTTTATAGTTACAATCCATTTTCAATTACCTAAAATTCAATAATTATTTATGGACTATCTTTGAATTGTGGAAAATATTTTGTTTATGTTCATGATGTCACGCTAAAAATTGAATTTTTTTAATCTATATTGATAGTTATTCGGGCTTATTTTCTAATTCTACATCGGTGATGGTTATTAGTATTTATATGCATATTTATTTATAAAAATTATGAATATATTTATATATACATATGAATATATAAAATGTCGGATTTGAACTTATTTTGGCTGTAATGCATGGGAAATACAAAATTATTTTATTCGAAATTTCAAAAATAATTTATTCTAATAATAATTTACTAAAACCATATTTGTACAATTAGTGCTTGATTTCATTTTTAATACATTTGTTTGTTTTTTATGATGCTACAGTTATTTATTACCGTTTTAATTTCAAAACAAATTTTTGATTGACAAAATTCATTACTTATGTATTTTAAAAAAATGATTTAACATGAATAAATAATAGATGCTAAATAATGGAAATATGAAAATAGTCTTGAAAATTGTAGGTTAGTAGAAACATTGGAATATACTAATATCTATTTAAAAAGTACATGAAAATCAGTGCTTAAATCAATTTTTATATCATATTTATTTTGATTAGATTAATCGGTATGTAAAGTCATAAAACCCAGTGTAGCTTTATCATTTCTAGTATTATATAATTTATTTTATACGTTATATGATTGTATTAAGAATATGTATAATTTTTATAAAAATTAATTATAAAAGTGTACCTATACAGTTTTATTAATGGCCAATCCTTATATACTCTTCTAGTATGTACTTTAGAAGTGACTCCAGAACAAATTGCAGTGCGTAGTAATTAATCATTCATACATAAATTCATTGAAAGCTTGTAATTATTAAAACGTTTTGTTCCGAGTCGTTAATAGATGCGATTTCGATAAATTGGTACGTCATTAAAAAAAAAAAAACCCTTTAAGTAACAGTCAAATCGGAATTATTCAACATTCGCATGATGAGAAGTCATTATCGAAATCCATCCGCCATCTTGAAGAGTCTGCAATTAAAATAATTTTTATATTTATTTTCAAACACGCCATGGCTGCCAGGAAGGAATCCTTTCAGGATATTTCCATGCGAAATTTGGAGATTTAAAATTTTAATTTTTTTAAGGCGAAGTTTTGGTTACATTTTTATCATCATGACTATTTTTTTAAGAAATGTTGGTATGAGACATTAAAGAAAGTACCAATGAATAGAATAATAACTTATTAATTCGAAAATATTTAGAGTTTACTATTTATTACTTTATTTATTTAATAGGAGCGGGTTAGGTCAGTAAGCATACTAAGTTACTGATCTCTAGAATAGCCATGAATCGATCCTTTGGAATGTGAAGAACTTGCTGGGGCTCATCCAGCCTCTGTAAATGGTGTTTTCTTGAACTTATGGATGAAAAATCTTGCTCCTAAACCATTTTGGGCTTAACAGTACAATCTCTATAATGTCCTGAAATAAATACTAGGTGGATTGTATTAATTTACACACACGACTCTACCGTAGCAGGGCACAAAATTAAATATAATGAGATAAATTATAAAAAATATAATAATTAAAATTAAACTTGTATCTTTGGCCAAAATAAAAAAAATATAAGTTTTGAACTTCTTCACCTCATGAAGGGTCTAGGGTTCATTAAATGGTAGAGATTTAACTGTTTCTAGAACAACGATTGTGCAAGAAGGTAATTAGTCCGACATCATGCTAAACCGCCATGTTTTTACCAATTAAAAGGGTCTGCAGATACCAAAGAGTCAATCAATGACTGTTAACAGATTAAATAATTTACTTGCCACAGCCAGATTTGAACTCTGGATCTTTTACATAGCAAACAACACAAAAGTCAATATTTATGTATCATACATGGACTCATAAAATTTAAGTAAAGCTGAATTTTAATATAAAACTTTATTTATGAAAAGAAGATATTGTTATTTTTTTAATAGTTGATACAATACTTTTTTTAAATGAAAAATTTGTTTGACGAGTCACCGCAAACCAGGTATATTCACCCTGAAAATGGCTTACATCGTAGGCCGAAACGTTGGCACAATTAAAAAATAAGTTTCACTTATTTTGTGTTATCTCTGACTGGACCCCCTGGCCAATTCAATCCATCATTATACTTTTTTTTTATTCGAATTTATTTAAAAATAAGTAACAGCAGAGCTTCTCTACTTTTTGTTGGGTTAAATAACCTTTAAGTTTGTGTAATATAGCTCTGGTGTTATATAAGATTATAAATTAAATTTTGAAACTCAGAAAAAATTAATTTATAATCTTATATTTATTATCAGTTAATTGGGGGCCGATTAAACAAAATTCTCCTATGATTAAATTAGTTTGAAAATGTCTGGGTTTTTTCTTTTAATTATGCCAACGTGCAAAACATAATCGAAGTTCTTATTTATTTTTTTAACATTCGATGTCGAGCATAATCAAATCTATGGAAACATTTTTATATGTTATTATACAATATATTATAATTTCACATACTTATCATATATCTATATATTGATGAACAGTTTTATACCTTTTATTTGACAACTACGTCACAAAGAAGGTTTTCAAATATTAGAACGTGTGTTCATCGTCCATAATATTTTTTCTTTAAATGTTATTTATAACATTTGATGCATTACTTATATCATTACTGCTATCAGATATATATTTATTAAGAGGCTAGCCTTCATAGCCATTGAGATAATTTGTTATTGCCCAGACGCAATATGTTCTGAGCTGTCATACTGATAGCGCATCTGTATTCCAGGATTCTATGCCATAATTTAAACGTCTTAATGAATAAATGTGGCTAGAACTTTTTTATTTTATAAATTATTCATCAATTAGTATAAATTTCACTATTTTAAATTATTGTGCGGGTATTAAATTTAACAAATTTAATCAAATCAAGAGTATTCGAAATTCATTAATAAGTTCTAAAAATTAATATTTAATAAATAATTAAAAAACACGAATTTTTTTCTTCTGTACTTCTTCTATACCGCTAGATAATATATGTTTTGGAGACTTTGGCTACGAATAGAAGGCAACTAATTGATCAAGTTGTCACAAGAGGATATTAAGGAACATTTCAGGCAGCAGATGGTTCAATGGACAGATATAATATATTTGGGATTAAATGAGGAATAGAGAAAGACAGAATCAATAAAAACATTAATTAAAAATAAAAAGTTGTTCTATGAACTGATCTTGAAAATGTCCGATGATCACTTGACATAAAAAATTAAGAATTTTAGGATGGCTCCAAAGATTTGGATGGTCCCATCAATGTAATTAAGATCTTTAAAAAAAAATGGTATTCCAAAGGACAAGGATGAATTTCGACAAATATTGAAAAACTAAGGGTTTAAAGAGAGGAACTCTGTCAGAAGAACGGAAGAAGACTCAGAGTGAGGAACTCAAGAGATACTGGCAGGATATCAAAGCTGGTAGGGGAACAAGATCCAGGCACGGAAAATTATATGGATTGTTATGAATGCAGAGAAAAAAAGACAATAAAGGTCGAGTCTACTAGAAATGTTAGGTTTATTCAACGCGTAATTCCATAGGATGATTGATATCAATTATCATTTATATCTTTGGGATGATTGTTATGAGCTTGTAAAGTTGTTTGGCTTAGTAAGGAACGAATTCCTGTAAATTTAATAAGCGCTGAGCCGGCTAGTAAGCGTCCTAGACCAAAGCGTAGGCGTTGGTGAACGGCGGGTCATAAACTGGCATTGGTGGTATTGAACTTGAGCGGGTTCGCTAAGCCTTTTACTATTTATTATATGTCATTATTGTTACAGTATATTATTATTGGCTAAGTAATTTGTTTTTTAAGTTGGTTGCGATACAAAAACATTGAGTACTTGGAGGATTTGTAGAAAATTTAAATTAAAAAAAAAATTTATCCAAAAAACATGAAATAAATACAGTTTTCAACACCATTTGACTAAAAATTGAATATAATAATTAAACTTTTAAACAGTTTAGCGAACCTGAAGATTCGATGCCGATATCTCCAATTGCTCTGTTAGCTCCAATCCAATCGAGCTTTCGGGTTCGCTAAATTCTTTTTTATTATTTAAGATTTAGTTATTTTTTTGTTAAAGTGTAAAGTACGTGTTAAAGACTATACTGCTTCCGGGTAAACGGTTGTGTAGAGAGGTGATTTGTCCTAGGTAGCGCTCAACTCCTCCTGTTTTGGGAACCCACTTCATAGAGGCTGGGTGAGTCCCAGATATATATAGAACCCATCTTTGGCCACTGATAGATTAAATGCACTCTGGCAGCAGCGGACCAAGGAACTTCTGCATGGGAACTTAGCGCTCTACCACTCTCTAGCTATGCTCCGTAAATTCAAAAAGAGATATGTAATAATTATTCCAATGTATTTTTTTTACAAAAAAAAAAACACAACAAAAGAAACATTGGTTTGTTAATTTTTTATTGATTTTCTTAATATGAAGTTATTGTTTCTATTCGATAAGTCTATTTGGACTGTTGATGTGAGATCAGTAAATCTATATTTTCTTTGATATGAATTTTATTTATGTTAATGTGATGCCTGATTTGGTGATAAAGTTAGCTTTTTACACTATTTCAGAGACTTATATGCTATGTTTATATTACAATTATAGTATTATTACTAGATATTACTATACTATAATATCTATAATATATATTAGTATAATAGTCCTAATATATATTATAGTACACTTCTATGTTACTCTGTTAGTGATTAATTAAAATCGATCTTTACAACAAAACAGTTAAATAAAAAATTAAAAAAAGCCTACGACAACTCTGCATCGCGATCATGGCTTAAAGACCCATCAGACGCAATTAGTATTCGAACCTGACGCGAAGAAGTTAGCAAGCATGGAACGCAAGACATAACCTGCTAAACATATGTTCTCCAGCACATTTCCAAACTAATTACGCCTTTGACATTGCAATTCCTGGATCGTGTGCGCAATACTAACGAGACTTGTGGATCAGAAAATATTTCAAAGCTTGAAGATGGTGAGCAGCTATGATGAGCTTGAGCTATTGGAGCATTGATCGAATTTTATTTCCTTTTTTTTTTAATTCTTGAGTGATTCCAGGGCCATTTAATTAATTATCTTATCTATATTAATATAGTCAAGTCCGGGTAATATTTTTTATACGGTTTCGTTTCGACTTATACTTAAGCCATCATCATGGCTATTTAATTTTTTTAATTTAATTTAAAATTGTAAGTATTGCAATCAGTACTTTTATTTCCAAAATTAGCTATACATTACCTCTATAATTTGATTTGATACTAGACCTTCTCGAACACATTAGATAAAATAAAGAGTCATTTTAATTATACTGCAATATAACATTTTGTTTATAAGCATACAAGGGATGTTTGTTGAAACGTTCATTTCTAGATCAAATGACTTCGAAGCGACAACCTGCGGAATAATTACCCACAGATGATTTTTTTTTTTTTTTGTAACCTCATATATCAGGATATATATTGCGAATTAAAATTATGTCCTGAATAAAAATTCCTTCACCATTTCCGCTAGCTTAATGCTATCGGGGTATTTGAACTGGTGGTAGTAATTTAATTACAAAATTACCATCCCGAGATGTAATTTTTTTTTCTTAAAGTTAAGATGGATAATTTAGTCAAATTATAGTGTTAGATCACCCCCTCCCTTAGGGGTTGGACCGGTTCTTGCAGGACAGGTTGGATGGAAGTCGATGGTCGCTGGTGAGGAAGGACCTGCAGTCCGATGGCCGATCTAGAAACGGGATATGGGGTCTTCTATTTCGATTATCGATACTTCAAATATATCTATTCCAGTTGTAATCTAATGACGATTGTTCAATTCAAGAGAGCGGCCTTGTATAAATAGGGTTTATCATAGATTAAAATAATCTATTTCCCATGTTTTATTCAACCGTTACTTCTTTGCTAGCAGTATAAAAAATGATTAACAGTAGAATTTTTCGTATTTACAAGTCAAGCATGGTCTTAAAACTCCTTAAAAATATAAAAATTATATCAAAGTAATCTGGGAAAGGTCGCAACATTGTTATTTAACATTTTTTTAAAATGCTTGTAAGGTATTTAATTTGTGCCAGGTGCAATAAACGAGATGTAGTACTTAAGTTGAACCATTGAAAAGATTTTGGTGTAATAATGTTTGTAAATGTAAACGAATTATGTTTTAATTTATTTTTTTATCAATCTAATTTGTTGGAGAATTGTTTTAAGTAAGAGCTTCGGAAACAGTTAAGTCGAGCTATGGATCGCCATTGTCAGATCTGGAGGCACTCCTAACTCAGCATCCATAAAGTGGGTACCCATGATTACCTTCCAGGACGACCCTTAGTTCAGTAATAGTACAGTATAGTTCCTGCTAAGTACTGATAACAATTTCTTCATACTACTCTCCCTGAAGGCCTTCCTGCTTTCTTCCATCCACTTTGGTGCGTGGTTCTTAAATATTATAATGTTCCGTTTAACAGAAAAAAAAAATAATTATGACCAAAGTTAAGAAAGACAAATGTATAACAGTCGAATGTTTATTGGGCCTAATCTATTTACAATACTATCACTGGCATGGCAGTGATTCGGTCTTAAATTACATCCAATTTCCTACTAGCTTAGTAACGACAACTTATAGACTACCGTGGACTGACTGAAGATAATCTGAAGTCTATAAATGAATCCGGTAGCTGAGTGTGGACCAGGGTACTCAATGAATGGGACGCGACCTTGTGGGTGGTTCATTCATGCTCTATCTCTCTATCTCTCTCTCTCTCTCTCTCAACCTCACACACACACACACACACAATCTTTCTTTCCATAATAACTATGTCCAAGTTAAGTTCCAAGTCAAAGTCTAGTTTATATTTTTAAATTTTTGTTAACGTTTAAAATTGTTTTCGCATCATGAGAACAAACATCGTACACGCTATTTCTTAATTATATGTAAAAAAACACAACTAAAGGCCAAAACAAAACATCGAAGCAACTGAAAAAAACAATCATTGAAATGGAAAATAGAAAAAAGCAACTGAAAGATACCTAGATCGGTTACTTAAACGTTAATTGGACTTTAAAAGATCTTTTAAAACAACAATATCCTCGGTAATTAAAGTCAAGAAAGATTCACAAAAACTGTTATTACGGAAATATGTCTGGGTAAAGATACATTCGAAAATACGATTAAGAAGAGGATTTTTACTCCAGAGAAAGCGGAATCGAAATCATACAATTTCTTTGGAAAAACTCAAATCCCGAGGAAATCCGTAATACATGAATATATTAGTAGATGGGAGAAATAACAAATAGAAAGATAATGGATAAAGAAAGAATAGGATAATATTTGCGTGGTATCTAACTGGCCAGTTCTCACAAATAAAACAAAAATATATAATAATAATAATACTTGCGTTGTAAACTGTCTTATAAATTGTCTTCGGAGTCAGAACCGCTGATATATAATTTTCTATACGAGTTTTACTGCTCCGCCATTCTTGAGAAGGGACAATAACGACAGTCGAAAGCGATAATAAAACAATAGTTAGGGCCTCCTAGGCGAAAGGACAAAAGGAAGAAGGCGATAAAGGAGACTAGGAATAATATGTCCTGTGTAAGGACCTTCCACTAAATAATATGTCCTGCGTAAGGACCTTCCACTAAATCAATATTATTTACAGTCCGAGTCCTCGCTTGGGATTAGGGGAAGGACATATCTTCGCGGTCTCTTCCTCACCCACCGTCTTTACCATCTTTCTGCTTATAGTATATTTATGTAGGATAAACTTCACGGATATATAATCAATACATTTAAAAAAATCTAATCTTCAGATTCCCAATAGTATATTATACATTTTATAATTTTCTAGCTTAGTTTTGGAACAAATATCTTATTAAACTAAGGATATTTAAGTTCCTCTATCCACAACACATCCAGCTATTTATAGAACATAATTTCACAATAAACAATTTATGCCGTGGCACATTATTTTAATTAAGACCTAGTGCAACTTGAAACCGATTTATTTATTTTGTCAAAATCTTTTTAGCCGGTTTATTGAAAATTAACATAGCAACTAATTATATTGTTATTTACTATTTAGTTATTTTACAGTTGTATGAACTTCTGTTTAGTCAATGTTGATAAAGAAGTCGCTGGTCAATTTAATGTAAATTATTTATATAATATCATTTGTACCCCATTATATCTACAAGCTTCGGTGAATTAGTGGTCAAGTCAAATTTTCTCCAAAATGAGTTTCTTGTAGTTAGGGAAGATGAATCGTGTAATTTTTCGTATTAAATAAGGCATTGGCTTGAAATATAATTATAGCTTATATTATAACTTCAATTCAAGCAAATAACTACGAGAATGACATGATGACACTTCCCTCAATACAGTTAACCTTTTCTGGACAAAATTCGACTTAACCACTTGTTCACTATGGCTGGAGATATTTTGTAAATACTGTTCATGTTTTGGTGATTGCTGAAATTTGTATCAATGTTAGTTCAATCGTATTGCTTGATTTATAGTCGAAATATTCTGTAACAATACATTTTCCGTGTTAGTATCAAAATATGTTCAATGGTATTGTACTTCTTTACGTTTCTATAAAAAAAAAAAATTCAAATTGTTCTTTTCTAAAGCTATTCGTGTTACTTCATCAATTAACTATGTGTCTAATTTTGTAATATTATTATTATATTGATATTTTTCTCTCTCATTTTAACAACATTTCTCTTTGTTTTTAGACATCGTGAAAGCGGACTTATACTAACACAGAGAGGTATGTAGAGAATTTAATTGTATCTAGGAAGTTTGATTATATTGCATTTATAACTTGTGTTTTTATGATGATAAACAAATCATTAAAAAAAATTAACAAGAATGACATCTACATGTTGGCGAGATGTTTTTTATCCGTGTTGTAGTTATCTGTTAGTCTGCACTAAAATTTATTCCTCGCTCAGTTATGTTACAATAATGTTCAATTTTATAACTAAATATAATTTTATATATATTTTTAAATAATACTTTAAATATAATATGTAACGAACCGCCTTTAGAAATAGAGAGCTAAGCGAAGGGACAAGCCTCTTAAAGCTTCGCCGTTACTGGCTTGCCCAAGAAGGCAAGTAGTTTTTCAGCATTTTCATTTTTGTTTTTTATTGCCCCGATTGGTTACGGGTAATTTCTTTCATTAGATTCAAGGCAGGCTGCCCGTTGATTGGAGCTTTATATATATATACATAGGTTAAGGTTCAATACATAGCTTGCTTGTTAATTACACAGTAAAGGGACAATTATAATTTTGAAGTACTAATTTCATTTCACTTTACAAAATGAATACCTAATGATTTGTTCTCAAGAAAATATCAAAGTAGTTTGGTTAATTTGGATGGATAGAAACATTAAGATATAGTCTGTAGAGCACTGAGTTGCTGAGCTGTAGGTGTTTGGTTAAAATCCGGCAGTGGAAGATAAATTATCATATTTTAACAGTTAATCTGTATGAAAAGACCCTCTAAGGCTCACCCAGCCCCATAAAGCAGGCATCCTTCATCGAGGAAAAACCTGGCGGTTGGGCAGATGTAGGTCAAATCACCAGCAGATATAGTTCTACCGTTTTCTTATTATCATAGTCTCCACCATGTACCTGAGCTCTAACACCTTTCTTAGATTATAATAATAATAATAACCTTCTAGATGTAAAGGCACCATATTATAAGTATCATCCCAATAAACTTCTGCAAAAAAGGTCCCCTTAAGCTATATTGGGATGAGTTCATTATAACAAACCACACTGTGCATCATAATAGACTAGATATCCTCCTTATAAAGTCGAGTGAGAGGAAAGCAAGTATAATTGATATTGCAATCCCTAACGACAATAATGTAAACTCAACTGTTGGAGAGAAACTTCGGAAGTATCAAGAACTTGCGGCTGAGCTAAAGGAGCTATATCATATGGAAAGCGTGGTGGTAACACCTATTATAATCTCCAGGAATGGATTGGTTCCTAAATCCACGGTGGAGGGCATTTAGAGTCTGGGAATTCCGGTCGAGGTGTTAAAGGAGGCTCAACAGGCAGTTCTCCTAGACACAGCCAGGATCGTCAGAAAATTTCTGAATGTTTAGAGATGAAAAATAAAAAAATAACAATTGCAGATGGTTGGACTTGTACCCCATCTCTGTTTTCAACCCGCAAATGCGAGAAAAAAAAATAGACGATAATAATAATAACGAATTTATTTATTCAGAGACAAGCCCCTTTAGAATAGCATTACATGAATAATGTATAACCAAAATGTCTTAAAGTAAAATATATTACATTTAGTTAATTAATTACAATTAAATTAATAAATGAGGAATGAATAAAAAAATAATTGAAACAAATGATCAATTACCTCCTAAAACAATATTTAAAGAAAACTATTTCCTATAAAGTAAAAAGAAAATAGCAATAATATAACAATGATTATATAGAGAGAAACAATTGATATATATATATACAATTTTTTGAAAAACAAGATAACAACAAAACAAGGAATAAAATAATTAAAAAAAATATATAAATAATACTAACTATGATAACTATTAAAGCTATTATAAATAAGTAAATATAAAGATATGTGTCTGGAAGTGTGAACAGCCAAATTATCAGAGAAAGCAAATGTATATATATGCACACCTCAATCACAGGTGTATTCACATATACGATTATGCAGATACACACATATATATAAAATAAATCATTCATCCATCATTTAGAAAACCTTAATCTCAAAACTAAACGTACTATTTCCCATTTTTGGGGATTCTAAGGAAATTAGGTGATTGGATATACGGGATTTAAAGGTTGAAAGGTTATTGGAATGACGAATAGAAGAAGGTATTGAGTTCCAAAGAGACAAGGGTCGGATAAGGAAAGCTCTGTCAAAAGCTGCTGTTCGGTTGGATACTGTATATAGATCTGAGAGCCGAGAACGGGTGTTACGGGAGTGGACTGTGGTTTTGAAATGAAGGAGATCGAGGATGTATGATGGTCGGCGGGATTGGACAACTTGGTAAAGAAAGGATGCTAGGAAGTACTTACGGCGATAGGAAGGATAGAGCCACTTTAACTCTTCGTAATATCGGGTGACCGGGACATCTCTCGGGACCCCAAAGATGAAACGAACGAAGGAATTAAGCAACCGTTTTAATTTTGCTTCGAGATCCCTAGGTCATTGAAATCATGCGGACTAATTTTATATATTTAGTTACACAATTCAAATCTAAACTGCATAAAAATTAAATAATTCACAACATCTTTATTTTTATATGATACCTCTTCTATATATTTTTTTCATTGCCTAATTGTAATTTTTGAGAAACCTTAATCACTTTGTTTTTTTTTATCATCTCGCTCATGTTTTGGATCCGACCACTCCGTGAGACTGCTCCGAATGAACCGGAGAAGAATGAGACACTGAGGCCGGAGAATGGAATGCGTGGCAAAACACATTATCTCTGGTGTGTTCGTCGTCGGTCGGGGACGTCGACATGTACACACCCATCCTCTCTTCCTGGGGGTCGCTGTACCTAATTGTTGTCAACATTCAACGCTTTTATTATTTTTATGTACATAATCCTATTTAAATCGTAATTAAATAATAAGAATATTTAGAATACAAAATACAATTAATAAAAGTGAGTAAAACCAGTAAACTATACCAAATAGAGTTTGTGAAAAGTCATGGTGCAGCGTTGCTGGTTCTATTGGATGGGTCTGTGTGGACTGTTTGTGTTAGGTGTGGTGGTGCTCATTGCCTTCTTTGATGTGTTTTCTTTTTGGCCTATGTTCTGATAATGTTTGAATTGGCGAAGAGTCGATTGATTTTTTTTTCCAGTATTATAGAGACCTAAGGCTTTCCTTTTTGGGATTTTCCCTATCGCATCATTTAAAATTTAATATTATTTAGTAAAATAATTTTATATTCCCGACTGTTACTGATCATATACGGACTCCCTACAAACGCATAAAGTGTTGAGACATTCATAAATGAGATGACAACACTTCAAACCAGGTAGAAGACTACATAATATTTTTACAGGGATTTTTCAACATAATTAACAAGTATGAGTCAAAATAAAAATGTTTATTAAATAAATTTTCAACTTAAAATAGCAAAATTAAATTAAATTACAACTTTATTATAATACAATCAGCAAATGAAATAAATAATACATAATGGGATGAGATGAAGGCAAGCAGGGAAATAACCCACTAAGTACTCAAATAACAAATTCAACTTAAAAGGTCACGAGTACATCTATTTAGACGCCTCGGAGGATAATCGGGAATCGAAGAGGTAAAAAGGATTGATATCGAAGGATTTTGGATACGAGAGGAAATCG
Source organism: Troilus luridus (assembly GCA_964056705.1). Taxonomy (NCBI): domain Eukaryota; kingdom Metazoa; phylum Arthropoda; class Insecta; order Hemiptera; family Pentatomidae; genus Troilus; species Troilus luridus. Next base: position 66,216,916 of record OZ057417.1, read on the forward strand.
ATGGCTTCGTGAAGCCTCAAATAGGTCTTATAATAGTGTTGTAATTAATTGGGAGCACAGAGCGTTTGTCTAGTAAGTATTGAAGTAGCCTGAAACGACTTGTTTCAGTATAGAATGAGGATCCCAAGTTATACGAAAATAAAACTTAGAAAGAAAAATACCGTTAATTAGAGATATTTTATCCCACGGTGCGTAACAAAATGCTATTTTCCCTTCTAATCCTCGATAATTGCCCTTCTCGTCATGAATATGTACCCAGGTAGGGAATAATTCCCTCCTTTGACAGGTGACGTGCTTTCAATATTATCCCTTGACCTGAAAGAGCACGCTAGGCTCGCACGGCTGAGGGAAGAACTCTTTGAAGAGGGGAAAAAGGGAGGAAGAAAGGGGAAATAAATAGAATAAAAAGAGTACGAAGGGGGAAAAGGGGAAATAAAATGAGAACAACCTGAGCAGGTTCCATTCGGAGGCAAGGGCCCTCGAGAGCGGGATTCCTAGCTTCTCTTCAATGCTCTCTTTTTAATGAAATTTTTAATTTTATTTATTTATTCTCAAGATCCTCTTCAATCTTAGGTTTGTTAGCGTTTTTTTACAAAATTATTTTTTTTTTTTTTACGTGAAAACTTCTCCATCCGCGTTTAGCGACTTTTGGCAAGGGTTAAACTTGTGGGTTCGTGTCACCGATTGGTGATTGAGATTGATTTCGGACAAATCACCCACCTGAACAAACACTGTCCTTGAAACAGTACAGTCAGTCTGTACCACGTACTGGACCTAAGACCTCGATAAAAAAATCACGAAACAACAACAAACTTAACAGCTTTTAATATTATGTATTGAAACATATTTCATCATCGACTTGTTAATAGAATTGCTGCATTAACGGTGTATATCAAATGTATTCAGTATCAAATGAGAACTCCACATTTCAAAAATTGTTTTTTTCACCTTTTTTGCTAGTTTAGTCAAGCAATGCTTTATACTTTCGAAACTTCAGGTTCAGAAATGAACCAAAACCTTGAGAAATAAGGCGGAAAAGTGTCGTGTTAGACAAAATTGCTTGACTAAACTAGAAAAAAATGCGGGAAAGTCAATTTTTGATCCTGAAGAATTATCCGCTTTTGATCCCGAATGTCTCATATTTATCTAATTATAATGTAAAAACATATATTTTACGTTCAGACTGGGTTATGGGAAAGCTCAGTGTGTATAGTTGTGAGGTACTATGCTGAAGGTTCTTGGTTCAAATCCTGCTATGGCAGATAAATTATTTAATATGTTAACAGCCACGAATGGACGCTATGGGATTAATATTGGGTGAAAAAAACCTGGCGGTTGAGGGTTACCTTAGACAAATCACTCCCTGCATATAATCGCTGAATGTTTACAATCTCTAACCAATCTAACTATCAAATTAGTGCATAGTGACCTTAATCTCTTTAAGTATTTATTGACTGAATCACCCATTTTTAACTTTATACCTCAACTCAAATAATAATAAAAACAAATGTTAAGAGATTATTGGAAAAGCTTCAAATCTCTAAACTAAACAGGAAACCAAAAATACCTGTCAATATTTCGCCCATTGAGACCACTTCAGAACCAAAAGTAAACATACAAAAGACTTCAGTGGTTTCTTCTGGTTTTGGCCGTGTCTCTAAATTTCTCAGACATGCTGGTGGCTTCCTCAAGGCTGAATTGACGTTAACATTAACTTTTAATGTTAAATACTGATATCGTAATCATGTAACGTACAAACAAAATTAGAAAGACAAGTACTGACAAGACGCTACAAAATCTATCTCATCTTTTGGACTACAGATCTTCACTCGACTTACGGAACAAACGACTAATCTATAACAGTATACTTAAACCTATTATGACATATTGAGCAGAACTGTGGGGTTCAGCAAAACAAGCCCACATACCCAACGGCATATAACATTCCCACAATACAATCATATATTTACAACAAATACATAACATCCCACTCATCAACACAAAATCACCAAAATCCATTCGTTCTTCCGCTTTCCTACTCTCTGCTACCCGGGCTTGATAGGGAAAGATTAAAAAGACTACAAACCTGCTCAACTAATGATGTTTCCATTTCCATAACTTGATGTTCCTGTAGAAAAGTAAAGAGAATAACACTTGGATCAAATTTGGTGGATGCGCAATTGCGCAGGTACAAATTAAAATTAAAGAATAAAAAATAATTGTTAGAAAAATTGTTGAAAGAATAATAAACATATTTAAATAACCTAGTGAAGAGTTTGAAGCCATTAGAACTAAGGATATGTCTTGGCATGACACACAATTTGCCAACAGGACAGGACAGAGGTTTTAGAACAGCCGAGACATATTCAAAGGAGAAAAAAAAAGACCTAAAGAAAGATAATTTATGTTAAAGAAACCACTGAAGCATTGAACTGTAAGCGAGCTGACAAGCCTGAGGTGATGAAATACGTGAAGCTGTGGAGGCAAGGAATTCTTTGTCAGCGGGAAATCGCTGCTTTGCAACAACTCTGTCCTCTCTAACTCAAAACATCATATTTTCAAGTTCAGCCTTCAAAAACAAAGAGTAAATTAGTTTTAATTAAACTGATCGACAAATATTTCATAGATTAAACCAAGGAGTTCAGGGAGTGCGAACATATTGAAAGCGAAATAGTAGATGATTTATTTTACCTGGGTTTCACCTAATTAAACGAATAACTCCACTACAGGGGCTTTCAATACGTATGAGGGAAATATTCCTCTATATGAAGGATATTAAGTTATTTTACCTTCAGCATGGTAACTCGGCACCCTATGAGTTACCATGCTGAAGGTCCCGAGTTCAAATCTGGCAGTGAGTGCTAATTTTTTAACAGTCGCAGATTTTCTCTGTAGGATCTACAAAATTTAATTTAAAACTTAACTTTTATTTTATGTATTCCTTTCAAAGTACCCGTTGTCGGCACGTTCCATACAAGTGAATACTATGAACCTAATAATATTAAGTCATTAATATAACTTTCCTCCAAAAGAACAACGGCATAAATCAAAAATTTACATTTTGAGTTAAGCCTTCAATAGCAATGGTTGTAGCTTTTTAATTCAGGAAGACATATCTAATATTCACTTCGAAAGCAAGGGCGTAAAAACCCCGTTGTTGTTAAATATTGGTGAGGATCTTCTGGAATGGTTAACTCCGATTTGGGCGTTTGTGGAATAAAAAAAGAATGCTGTCGTAAAAAATTAAAATTTGTGGGAACCCCATTTACGCTAAAATAATGTAACATATTTATATATTCAACCAATTATCCTAATATATATATTTTAAATTTTGTAAGTCATTTTTTGACTTGTATTCGGATTGAACTTTAAGTTTTTTGGGAGTCAGTAAATCTCTTTTAAAAGCCTTTAAGGATATTTAAGGAAAACATCAATATTGTCACTGAAATATCTCAATATTTTTCATAAATATCTCAAAAGAACTACTAAACTCAAAATTTGCCATTTTTGAGACAACCCTTCAGTAGGAATTGCATTGAAGACTTTTAATTAATTAATATCTGATTTTCCATTTACTTAATGTTTTTTTGTTTTTTTTTAAACAAAATCGTATTTTAAGTGGTATCATGTTTGAACTTGAAGTTCTATGGGAGTAATGACGTAAGTAAACATTCAATAAGTTTGTAATGGTTATTAAAAAAATTTCCCTGCAATCCATAGCAAAGATCACCAATACTAATTTTTTATTTTTTATACTCAGTTCCATATGAGTTCAAATTCAATGAAATGAAGTCAAATATCTCTTATCTTTTTGGGTTATAACATTGTTCTTTTGAAGGAGGGATATATATATACTTAAAAAATATTCTTAACTATATCCTATTACAAAATTTAAAAAATATATATTAGGGTAATTGGTTGAATATACAAATATGTTGCATTAGTTCGGCTTAAATGGGGTTCCCATAAATTTTAATTTTTTTACGACAGCATTCTTTTTTTATTCCACAAACGCCCAAATCGGAGTTAAGCATTCCAGAAGATCCTCACCAATCTTTTACTGGCTAATCAGGATTCTTCCCTGCATTTTTCCATGACCTTGAGCTCATCAGAACGTCGGATGAATTCAGATGATTCGGTAAGACGGTTATTCGAGTGGAAAGAGAAATATCGGCCTGGTATCTCTACTGGTTCGCGGAAGAGCGGATGGGCATCAGTAGTCCTGGCGCAGGATGGGAAAGGATACGAGCCGGACTTCCCAACGAGTCCTTGCGCGTCCTTGGCAATGTCCTGCGTACTCCGCCCCATCGCCTCACGTCATCTTCTGCCAATCCTCCACTTTGGCTCTGCATCAGTTCCTGTCGGAGATATCGGAACTCTGACATTGCTGGAATGCATTCTTCTTGCATGATGTCATGTCCTGGATGGAATAAAATATAATTGGTAAGCATAATGTGAAGCTATCTGAATTAATTTAATAAATTATTTGTTTATATGTTTTTATAGAAAGTAGTCAGCCACATTTTCTATAATGGATTGGATTGGTCGGGGGATGCAGTCAAATATAACACAAATGTAAGAAAACTTACATGTTTGTTAATGTGCCAACGTTTCGGCCTAAGATGTAGTCCATCTTCATAGCAACCAGTAGCAGGTCCCGGAGTTTGAGGTGACGCGTCAAACTGTCAACTGTCAATTGCCCTGCTGCCGATTGCCCTGACCGATTCAATCCATAATTGGAATTATCCATTTAACTATTTTCCACTTACACATTATCTGTACATTTTCAGAACGTGTTATTTTAAGATCAATCCCAGAACTGAATGATTCGAGATTTTGTGATGAAATAAAATTTTTAAAATAGGTTTTTTACTTGAAAATATTTTCAAAATTTTACCCTGTAACCCAGGAAGTTGTCCTAATTTTTAAACAGATGGAAATCTGTTGGAGATTTGAGGAGGCTAGTAAGATGGGTGTGGGAGGACTTCGTAACCCAGGTCGTTTAGTTCCTTCACTGTCTGTCCTTGCCCTGTAAGAATATAAGTCCGTTAAAAAATATCAGAGGTCCACTTGAATTTTAGAAATAATAAGTATGGATATTTCATATGAAACGACCCACTTTTTTTTTGTTTATTCCTTTTGGATTAATAAACTACTTTCTTCAGTTTCATAAAAATGGAAGTAGTTTTTTCTTTATAGTTTTCGCTGAACAATCCAGGTTGGTGTACTCTTCTGAGGATTTATCAGGTAGGCTGCCTGCCTATCTTCAGTGGCAGCCAGTAAGTTACCGATCTGATCCGAAGAGCATGGCACATGTAACTGTCCTCAGGGTCTGTCCCCGGATGGCGTGAGGGGCCGCGGTCACGAAGATGCAGGGCGTGCGGGGTGTCGTACCACAAAGGGAAGAAGAAAGAAGGAGCCGGAGGAAAAACCGCGGGTGGGGGGGGGGGGGGGAGGGCGCGGAAGATTTATGGATTAACGGTGGTTCGTCAGGATTACCAACTGCTGTTTTTATTACCATCGGAGTCTCTACTCCTTCTTCAGGAAATATAAGTTACTCCGGGAATGCCGGATGGTCAGATACTTCGTGGATGAAGTAGGTTATCGTGAGGAGATTACAAGTGGGGCAATGTCGTCATCTGGAGTAATGAAAGTTCGGGCTAATTGACTATATAAAGATTTTATATATTCCCTTAATGGTTGAATTACCTTGGACGTTTGTTGGTGAAATAGTTAAAATTATTATTAATTAGTAGGTTTCTTTCATTAAATAGATTTTTTAAAATTTACTTATTGAAATTTACAACTGCATTATATCTTTTTTTTTTTCCTGTACCACTACGACCCGTGAACGAGTCTGGGGGTTCAGTACATGGTTGAGACTGTACTGTTTCATGGACAATGGTTCTGCAAGGGGGTGACTTGTCCTAGGTCACGTTCAACCGCCAGGTTTTTCCCCCTTTTTATGAGTACCCTATTTTTATAATATTTTATAGAGGCTGGGTGAGCCCCAGGGGGGTCCTAGAGCCTACATGATCCATCTCCGGCTGTAAACAGACTAAATAAAAGTAATTGCCCGCAGCGGGATTTGAACCAGGATTTCCGGCATGGCAACTCAGTGCTCAACCACTGAGCCACTCGGCTCCCCAACTGGATTATATACAGCAAGTAAATAGAATGAATGATACGTAACGGCATGAGATAAAGGCAAGTATAGAAACTACCCTCTGGTAGTTCTAAAAAAATGGTTACAATTTTATACTGCCGTATAAACACTACCATTATTTTTAATATTGATTAATAGACTATAAAAAATAGTCTAGATTCTCTTTATCCTGATCTCGGTACAAATAACTGTCCTAAAATCGAAATATTGGAATAAGATGTAGCTTATTTATTATTTTAAATCGATGCATTTCCATATACATTTAGAATTCCATTTATATTAAATTATTTGATATAAAATTTAAACTTACTATGTGCATAAGATGTACGAAAAAAGATCTATATTTTGAGTACTACCGGTGAGTAGTTTCTATGCAAACGTTTATCTCATCCTATTACTTGTTATTAATTCTTTTTAGTTGTTGTGTATAATACAACTGTTGTACAGATTGTATGTGCATGTATATGTACTGTTGTAATAATTGTACAACAATTAAAAGTTTACAATTACAGTTACAACAATTTTAATTATACAATTTTTTTTTAAATCTCTATACTTACCGTCCTAACCTATTAATTCTCCCGTTAATATGGTTATATATTGTTATACAAAATATATTGGAATAAATAAATAATATACGTCCTAAAATAGAATCATTTACAAGGCTTATTATATTTATGATTGTTATATATTTATTATATTCTTTGAGTCAGCTCAGATCCGTGAAATGCTATCTAACGTCGGAGTAAAAAACCGTTCCTCAGAAGAACTAGAAGGAGCCAGAAATGCAGATGAGAGCCTTTGGAATGAAGACAAAAAAATTCTTCCTCAAGAGATGCAGACCAGCGGCAGGCAAGGGCCTTCTCCAACTGACACCGTTATCCCGATAAGAAAAACAAAGAATGTTTTAAAAAAGGAAATACAAAAAGAAAAAAAAATACAAAGAGAGAGAGGGAGAAATACAAAAAGAAAAATAAAGACAGGGTTATGATAGTACCTGAAACTGTGGCAATATCTCACGAATTACAGGGTAGCCAACCACCCTAATGAATAACTGGCTACATAATTTGTTAACACTGGGTCCCATAATCTCGTATTATGGCAAGCCTGTAATCAGGACCGGTCATGATGGTATTATCAATTATATCATTAGCCGACCTGACGGGGTCTTGATGGAAACCACTTCAACCGCTCATCGCAGTTCTTTACGAGTCTTCCGGATGGTATCTCTTCTCAGAAAGACTCGGAACGAGGAAAAGAGAGCTACCATCGAACTTGAGGATGCTTGATTATTATAAATACAAATATATTTCTCTTTTGTATTTTACCAACTCTATTAGATTAATGTGTATTAACTTCTTTATCACTTATTTGATAATACTCTATATTTATTCCCAACATTTAGGGTTCCCCTACATCTCTGTTTTATCGTTTATATAAGTTTTTATACCTTTATTTACTTTCTAAAATTTTAATTTGTTTCTATTATGTATATTTAGCCTTGAAGAAGACCTGCAATATGGGTCGTAACGTTGGCTCTTCAATAAACAGTTCTCCCTATTTAAGAGAATTTTTTCCCCTCCACCCGGACCATTTTCATTCCCATTAAAAAATAATTTTTCCTTTTTATAATTTATTTAATTTTATTTTTTTATTAACTGTTATAATTTTTAAATATTTTTATTTTGAAGATAGAAGATTTGTCCAGGCCGGGATTCGAACACGGGTCGCCCAAATCTCCAGCGTGGTGCTCTAACCAACTGAGCTAACCTGGCTCGTAACACGGCCAGACAAATCCATTCTCTTCACCGATCTTATATCCCCGTGTTCTCGCAATTTTGCGATGTATACAAGGGGAAGAATGTTCATTGAACATTACTTTAATTAGGATCTTGTTGACTTACGTCATTATATTATTTATAATTTATATTTAAATATTTTTCTCTTCCAAATAAAAATATTTAAAAATTAAAGCAATGATTATAAAATTATAATAAATTATAATTTTGTTTTATTTGTTTATTAATTGTTATAATTTTTAAATATTTTTATTTTGAAGAGAAAGTCAACAAGATCCTAATTAAAGTAATGTTCAATGAACATTCTTCCTCTTGTATACATCGCAAAATTGCGAGAACACGGGTAAATGGGATCGGTGGAGAGGATGGATATATCTCGGCGTGTTACGAGCCAGGTTAGCTCAATTGGTTAGAGAACCACACGAGGCGTGGGGGACCCGGGTTCGAATCCCGGCCTGGACAAATCTTTTCTCTTCAAAATAAAAATAATTCCTTTTATATGCCAAGCGTCCTTTTCAGAATAACAATACCAAGCTTACAATGTTTAACTAATATAATATAATTTATAATAAAAATATTTTTTTTTAATAATAAAAATAGTGCCATGTGAAAAAAAATCACATTAATTTTGCTGAGATGAGATTATTATATGGACTATTTTCAAGGGCTAACATTTAATTTCGACAAAGTATAAATGATTTACAGATAAATAAGACTAGATTAAATTTTTGTTTAATTCAAAATTATTTAATTAAGAGATCAGAACCATCTCTATACTAAAATGATTTTATTCATTGTCTTATTTTTTATATCTGAAATAAAAATTATCCGAAACATTTTGGTAGTTTCTAAACTCTTTGTGTTGAAAGCCCCCTATTTCATTAAAAAAATAAAACTCATTTTCATGCTAACTTACTAGTTTGAGCTGTATATAAGAACACTATGTATTATTATACACACACACACACACATATATATATATATATATATATATATATATATATATATATATATATATATATATATATATATATATTATTTATTTATTTATTAATTTGTCTTTAAATGACATATTAGAAATACTAAATTTATTCAGGATATGTTGAACCATTATCTAATCCTTTTCATTTAATTAATTCATAGATGTATTCTAATTTTAATTAATAAAATAAATATGATACAAATTTTATCTTTTGGAAGCTTTTATCATAATCGCACTCATGCTTATAATTACATAAAATTGAAAGCTAATAAATATATATTAACACATATATATACACAAACACATATATATAATAACTCTATTCTGTTAGTATAATCCTTTAACCTGTTTTGGTTAGCGACCGCTAGGATGTTAATCCCGGACAGGTATCAACCTAATCCTGAGCTATGGTTTAGGTTTTTTTTTTGTTTTTTTTTACATCCTTCTAAACTTGTTTTGATTGAACTAAATTACCTCTTAATGAAATATTTGTTTATAATTTTCATTAAAACCTTTTTCTATTATTTTTATTATCGATCCGAAAATATTGGAGGAGCTGTCAGAATTTTTAAAATTTTTTTATTTCCTGTCAAATTTATTCCTGTCCTGGAATGAGAAATTAAGTGATTCCCATTAATTTGTTTATACTGCTATTCTGAAGAGGATATGGTATTCAGTTTGATGTATTTATTTTTAATTTATTTACGAATGGATACATCATATTTAATTCTAAAAATATTACAGATATTAATAGACATTAAAATTATAATTATAGTATTTATTCATTAACACGAAAATAATTATTAAATAAAACATTATTTTTTTTGGTAAACGCTTGTAATTTTCTATATAGCCTTTTGTGTTGTGGAGAGGCCGTCTACAAAATATAGAGGTAGTTAATCACCAAACATGTGTAGTAAATTGAATTATAAAAGTTAATAAAAAAAAATTATCACAGACCTTGAATGGACTGTTCTGATTCTAGGAGAACGGTTGTGCTAGGAGGTGATTTATTTGATATCACGCTCAGCCGCCAGGTTTTTCCTTCGATTACGGGTACCCACTTTATAGAGACTGACTAAGCCCCAGGCATCTTCACCACTCGAAACAGAGAGCTTTACCGATCCTTAGTAGAATACAATCTATATAAATACAAATGGATCGCCAAATGTGTTGCTAAGCGCAAAACTTAAGAACGGCTTGACCAATTAGGCTAATTTTTTTTCTTATTTTGGTTAAGGCCCATACAAGGTTCTTATGGAGAAATAACGTAAAATCGACCAGGGAAATAATAAAAACAACACTTTTCTTGATCCCTTAATAAACAATCAAAGTTCAGTAAGGAGGTCTAATGTAGAACAATTACAAATTTTTTTCATCTACACAATCAATTGAATACATTGTATAAAACTGCACTGGATCTTATGCGATCTGGTAATCATAAAGTTGTAATCATAGCTGGTAAAACTCCTGTAGGAGAACATGTGAAATGTTTCAATGCACCAAGAATCTATGAAGATGCCATTGTAATGGTTTGGAGAAAATTTGGAAGCCTTTCGTTTTAGGGAAATATGGCCGTACAACCTCTGCCGGGAAAGCTAGTAGTACAATAATTTATTAAATATAAATAAAGTAAAACTGGTTGGCTTTGAAATTTATTTTGGAATAATGATTTGCCAAAATTGCAAATTAATTTAATCTGAATCCGCAAATATTTTACTGTATTAAAGAAGAACGAGGGATAGTACAGTGATAGAGTGCTTAGTTACTAAACTGAATAAATTTCCTTCAACCGAAATTCTCCTTTAATTCGTTTATCCATTTTCTTCTATCTTGTATATCTTCTTCCCTCAGACCATGGCCTTCCATACTTTCCTCAATTCTTTCTATTTATCTTTTCCGTGGCCTTCCTCGCCTTTTCTTCCCTTCAGCACTCCAAATGAAAATTTAATTGGGCAATCTTTCTTCTGAGATGATACCATTCCAATCTTTTTTCTCAATATTTTGGATGACATTTTGTTGAGTTTGGATTCGCTCCTTAATTTCGGCATTAGTCCTTTTAGTTTGGATACCCTGGCAGATCTCCTCCAATAGTCCATCTCAGTAGCAAGTAGCTTTTTTCCTAGTTAAAATATTAATAATAACAATTAATTATTATAATTCATATTTTCGCATTACCTATCGTATCACGGACCAACGTTGTCCGTCGATAAGGCTATATCGGCAAGAAGGATCGTTAAGAAGAAGAAGAAACTATCTGAAGACAAGAGGTAGCAAAAGAAAGCCGACGAGGTGAGTGATCCTAGACAATACTCGAGATCCGATGCAACGACCCACCTCGTTACGTTCCCTCCGACTTTGATAAGCCCCCCCCCCCCGCAACTTTATTTATTAATGCAACGGCCTCCGATGATATTTATACCCGGGCGGCTCAGATCAATGAAGGCAGGTATTTACTTAAGCTAGGGACTATTAGCAGAGAACAACTATGAAATACGCACATCATTAAATGCATTCACGGTATATCTCTTCTCACGCTCACTAGGACCTCTTAGCAGCAACATAACTCCTCCGCGGCTCCAGGCGTTCTTCTGGGCTCCCCGGGCGTGAACTCCGAGATCTTTGGTAATGGCTAGACAGAAATGGTAAAACACGGAAACACACAAGCGATAATTCCTAATGACAATCAGCTTCGAACACTTCTAAAAAGAAAAGGATTTGTTAATTAAAGACAGATTATGAAGTTGAAAGGCTGAAGGTTCCGGGCTCACCCAGCCTCTAAAAGGGAAAACCTGGCGGATGAACCAAATAACCACCTCCCTTAACAATTAGCAGAAACAGTACAGTATCTACCATGTACTGAACCCCAAAACAACAATTTATAAGTCGTAGTGGCACAGGTTATGTTTATGTCATTATAAAAGATAAATGGTGTTGTTATAGAATATAAGTATAATAAAAATTAATTAAAGTAAAACAGTCTTTGAATTTAATTTTGAGTTGATAATTATCTAAATTATTTGAAAAAATATTTGTCCTACAAAATGTATGATTCGATCGAAGAGTCCCCTCCTTCCAACGTGTGTCGATGACGAGGTCATCAAAAATTATTACTAACCCGCTGTGTTTTTTTACTTCTTCTTTTTTGACTTCGTTATCGACACACGTTGGAAGGAGGGGACTCTTTGATCAAACCATACATTTTGTAGGACAAATATTTTTTCAAATAATTTAGATAATTATCTTGAGATTTAACAAAAAATAACCCAGTTAGTAATAAATTTTTGAGAATCATCAAATCGACATATTTTATCTTTGCTACCTCTTTTAGCTACCACAATCGTGAATTTTCGCACAGGAAATTGTTGGGCGTCTCATCGAAACTAAGCTATTCACGAAGATTCAGCTTGATACTAATCAAGTGCAAAAATGGACCATAGATCCTGGACTATTAGCTACAATTGGAAATTAATTTATCTTTATAATTTATAATAGTTGACCTTGTATATATACGAGGGTGGTCTGAAAAGTTTCCGACCTAACAAAAATACAAGACATTTTTTTTAATTTTTTTTTTCAACATAGTCTTCTTGAAACTCTACACACTTCTCCCAAACTTCTACCATCTCTGTAACCCGCTTCAAAATAATTGTTCACGATTGCCTTTTCGTTTGACGAAAATCTCTGTCCTCCGACCGCAATTTTTACACGAGGGAACAAAAAGAAGTCGCTTGGGGCTAGATCTGGTGATTAATGCGGATAGTCAAGCAGTTCAAACGGTAATTCGTGGGTTTTCGCCATGGCAACCGCTGAGGTGTGAAACGGTGCTTTGTCTTGGTGAAACAGGATTTTCTTTTTCTGCAAATGCGGCCGTTTTTCCGCAGTTTCTGCCTTCAGCTTGTCAAGTAATGATGCGAAGTATGCTCCTGTAATGGTTTTTCCTTTTTGAAGATGATCGATTAAAATAACTCCATGACTATCCCAAAAAACAGTCGCCATCACTTTACCAGCCGATAAAACAGTTTTTGCTTTTTTCGGAGCCGGTTCCCCCTTTGCAATCCATTTTTGGACTATATTTTTGTTTCGGGCGTATAATGGTGTAAAACTCGGATTTATTGCGCCTGAACTGCGCCAACAGAGCGTTGAAAGTGTTCATTCCAACACATTTTTGGTTTAACGTGAGCAAACACTGCACCCAACGTGCGGACAGCTTTCTACATATAATACGACTTTGTTATAACAATTGCCATATGTCGTAAGCTGACAGTGATTTCTTCCACTTTTCCCGGTCCTGGCAGTCCTCTGTAAACCCTCTGGCTGCCATTCCTTCTTGCAACCCATCGTACCATTTCTTTGCCGGACGTCCTCTTCTCCTCCTCTCCTTAGGAACATAATTTATTATTCTCTTGGGCCATCGATTTTCTGACATTCTCATTACATGGACGTACCAGCTCAGCTTTTTGGTCTTGATAGTGTACAAGATATTGTGGGGTTCCTTTACTTTTTCTCTGATCACGTGATTAGGGATATGCTAGAGTTTCGATATACTACAACCACGTCTTCAGAAGTCCATCTCCATCGCTAGGAGTTTTTTTCTAAGTTGGTAGTGATGGCCCATGTTTCTGTGCCATATAATGCCACACGTTTGACAAAGGAGTGGTAAAGTCTTTTCTGTGTAGACGATTGAACTTTCTTACTCCATAATATAGAATTTAAAGTTCTTATTGTCTTCCTTCCTTTCTATGAGATAGGGCAGCTTTCTCATATCTAAATGTTGGTTAAAATTATATGTAACAAACACGTTCTTTTGACATGTTCATAACCTCTGCTATCTCTTTCACTTTCATTCGGCGGCCGTCTAGCACCATTTAGTGAACTCTGGCGATGTTCGGCGGAAACTTTTCAGACCACCCTCGTATGTGAAAGAAAATGGTCCGAGTTATATATAACTGTAGATATACCTTTTGAAATTTATTGTTTTCTTGAAATAAAAATTTCGTAACAGAGTAATCCATAATGACCGTAATGTCCCAATTATTCCTGATCTGGCCCGAATCCGATATCAATCTTTTCATGACAAACTCCATTCCCACTTAAACCCACTAGTTTCAAACCTAGCAACCTCTTCAATTCCTGATAATCCTCCGAGGCGTCTGAAAAGAAGATTTTTGGTTAAGTCGAATATCTACTTGTAACAGAATAAGAGTTTCTTGCACTTACGAAAGCAGAATAATTTTATTCTCGTAGTGAATAAGTGAGATATCAGTTATTGCTTTTAAACTCCATTTCAAGCCAATAACTACGAGAATGTCTTGGATTCTAGACCAAATTCAATTCAACCACTTATTTACCAAATCTGCAGATACAATTCTTTTAAAAATTTTAATATATTGACAGAATCCCAATTTCAGAAAGTTGTAATTAAACTACTTTAATCGTCTTTCAGTTATGTACAAATAGATAATAATATTTGTAAATATCACAAAGATGCTCTAGATAAATTTGCTCATTCTGAAGTTTTCGATTGCTAAATACTCGAGTTTATTTTATCTCCCAATCTATTCAAAAAAACAAACTTTATTGTTAGATAGACATGGATACTCCCAGATGACTCCAACGCTGCCCATACGCCGAAGAATGTTCATATATCTGGCCCGAAGAACACTCTCTTCTATAATGCCAGGGTATGAAAATATACTCGCTCCAGAGGAGGAGAGAGTACAGGATTATATTTTTATGGAAATCAATTCTAATAAATAAAAAAAAAGGGGGCCTGTGCAAGAGATGATTTATGCCCTGAATAAATTGTGAGTAAAATAGTGCCTGTACAATAGTTATTTAGCCTATTAGCTCCAGGGGCCAGTTTTAATCGCCCGATTATTCCTTGAGTAATGTTCCTCGATCGTTCTTGAACGCTCCGCGTTCCGCGTCACAGTTTATTGTATCATCATCTTCGGATAGAGAGGGACGCCCCAGGATGGCCAAGGGCGTTTTTCCATAAATTTCCCGACAGGCATCCCCCCTTCCAGACATATCCTTCTTCTTGGAGCGAAGTGCCGTGTAATTTTCTCCAGGATTTAGTGGATCATATCCCCAAAGGACGTATGTAAAAATTTTGCGCTGAAAAACAGTCTGGATAATGACCGTTCCCTAAGGCACTTTATCCCATTCTTTAATAATATGTTTCTCGAGGTTTTTGATTTGTAGAAGAATAATATAAGATTATAGTGGAGACAGATGAACAAGAGGTTTTTGCCAGGGGGTATTGCCAGTCTGGAGGAAATTTGACCGGTTTGAGTCGTTTGTCATGTCCCAGCCGGCCTACGAAATTACCCTTGTCAGTAATATTTAGGGAGCATTGTAAAGGTTTTTGGGCTCTCAAGGATCCGATCCTTAAGAGGAATTTATCTTTTATATCATAAAAAAAAAACTTGAATAATTTTGGCAGACTCAAAAATATTTCTTTATAATGGTAAATTCACACCATTTTTATATAAATAGAAATGATAACTGTGCATTGTTGAGTTCAGTACGTGGTGTAGTTAACACTGGCAACGGTTGTGCAGAAAGGTAATTACTGAAACAAAAATTCTTGTTCACATACTGTAAATAATTATTTGAATTAAATATTATTTTCCTTTTATTAATTTGAAACCATTTTCTTGGGAAGGGAGGTAAATGTGTATAAGGCAAATTTCCTATTCTAAATTTTATTTTTATTTTGCTTTTACACATAAGCACTGAGTTGTCATGGCGGAAATCCTGGTTCATATCCAAGACATTTATTTAGTCTGTTTGGAGCTGGAGATCATATGGGATCTAGGACCAACCTGGGGCTCACCCGGCCTCTATAAAATATTATAAAATTAGAGAACCCAAAATAAGGGGAAAAGTGACCTAGGACGTCACCTCCTTGCAGAACCGTTTTCCATGAAACAGTACTGTCTCTACCATGTACTGAACCCCAGACCCGTTCACGGGTTGTAGTGGTACAGGTTTTTAGACATAACCTTTGTAAGGACCGTCTATTCATCATTTCTTCAATAGGCTGCAAAATTTCAGATATTGCTGTTTTCTTCCTTTCAGATATTGCTTGAAGTTTATTTAAAATAATCAGTCTTCTGTACGTTACACTTTCCCCATCTTACATTTTAGAATATAGAATTCCATAAAAAAAAAAATGCCTTTCAACTGATTTTGATTCGTCCTTAATTTCAAGCGAATAAAGATATAACATAATAATAAAAAACATTAAGATCCACTTTCATAAACTTTATAAAAAAAAATAAAAATAACCAGCACCACTACCACTACAATGCATGAAGAGAGTCTTGGATTCAGTACATGGTAGATTGGACTAATGGTGAGGAACGGATTTGCAGGGAGGTGATTGGTCCAAGATCACGCTCAACCACCATGTTTTTCTATCGATCAAGAATACCCACATTACAGAGACTGGAGGAGCCTCAGGAGTGTTTGGAGATCCCACAAGATCTAAAGGCATAATTCGCTGATAACAGATTAAATAATTTATCTGCCACAGCTGGATTTGAACCAGGGATCTTCGCCACAGCAACTCATCGACCTAACCTTTCAATGAACATTAGGAAAGTAGGTAAGTTTTATTAAATGAATGGGGAAGCAGGTGTTTCGTATAAATCTGAATTATCATCCATTTTAGTCATATTGACTTCTGTAAATATGTGGATAAATAAACAAATAGTAAGATATTAAAATGTAAGTCGGCTGGTGAAGTTTTTTTATTTTTTATTTATTTATCTCTTGTATAATTTTCTAAATGTATCTGTGGAAAATCATAATTTACAATGAAATAAAAAATAATTTATTTTATTTTATTTGTTACTAATTTTTAAATATTTTTATTTGAAAAGAAAAGATATGTCGTATCCTTTCTTTTCACTGATCCTAAGTCCCCGCGTTCTTGCATTTTTGCGAAGTATACGAGAGGAAGAATGTTCTATGAAATATTTATAAATAAATTATATTAATTATAATGACGTAAATTAACTAGATCCAAATTAAAATAATGTTCAAAGAACGTTCTTCCTCTCGTATACTTCGCAAAAATGCGAGAACGCGGGGACTTAGGATCAGTGAAAAGAAAGGATTTGACCACGACCGAGAAGCGTGCTTGATTAGGGCCCAGGATAGCTCAAATGGTAGTCCCAGTCTAGCGATCTGGAAGACCCGGGTTCGAGTCCCGGTCTTGGACATATCTTTTCTTTTCAAATAAAAATATTAAGAAAAAAAAATATATTAAAAAACTTCCAACAGAGCGGCTGGTGAAGTGACGGTTGAATAAGGTTAGCAAAATATGACGAAGTTGTACAATTGTAACACGGACCAACTATTTTACCACACCTGTCAAATACTAGTTATTGACAATCCGCGGATTGGCTGACTGGAATATAATTCAGAATGACATGAAAGACATGACGAAGAACAGTACCCAACGGTACCTCACCATTGGCTTGCTTTAATTTCCTACTGTAATAGATCCCTCATCCACGTTCTTTTTAGTCTCCTCCTAGTGTTCTCAGGCATGAGAGTCGTGGGAATTTGTTGTATCAATGGGTTTGGGTGAGTTTAGTAAATAGTAGTTAGGTTAGTATATAGTCCTGAATAGAACATGCATTCAAAATACCTTGAACAATTGAGCATACCTTGCCAGGTATAGCACGCCAAATACAGCTGAGAGCACTATCGATTATTATTCGATACAATTAAATATCGAAACGCAGGAATAGAAAACTAAAAATAGAAGAAATATCGATTGGCAATAGATTTTTATCTTTGATTAATGGCATTTTAATTCGCAGACAGATTGGGCTTTGATTTAGATCTGGCCGCGGAAGGGACTCCCTTACTCCATCCATCATCCCCGCCTCGAGGGAGGACCCTAACGTTCCGGTCATTGCTTCGGCCCCGTGGTATCTTCCAGTTGATGTTGTGGTCTTCTGGGGAAGGTACAATTTTTTTGTAATATTAGAAAGCTAGGTGGATTAAACTCCTGACTTAGGGTAATGTAAATATTTTCGAATAAGCTTCAAAAAATTTCTAGACTCGACATTGACCTTCAGAAAGCTCTTCAAGGTCATTATCTTTTTGATCATTTATGGTGATTTCAAATCAGAAACAATTGATAAACTTAAGTATCAAGCAACATTTGATAGTTGGTCGCTTTACGTGACTAGTTTATGATGGCGAGGTACACACGTATTTATCTCAATTAAAGATTATTATTGTAAATAAAAGATAATATTGATAGCTAGAATGCCCATATTTCTTTTATTTAAAGATTTTTATGAACGACTAAAATAGTTTACACTTTACTTTCTCTTTAAACTGTAAAAGATTTTACAGGTGTTAAATTTCTCTTAAGTTTCTTGTTAAATATATACTGTGGCAATGTCTGTGGTAAGATGGTGGTGTACATTTGTTTTATTTGACCCTAACTTTGATTGATGAACCATGTATTTTTATTTTCCTATGACATGAATTGACTTTTTATTTATTTAAAAAATATTAATTCAATTAAATAAAGCATTGCTCAATATTAAAGAGGAACTTGTATCATGAGAAATTCCCCCTTCTCAATTGAATATCATATTTTTATCTGGCTAAAGTAGGAAAACAAATATACGGATATTTGTATATTTGCATTTTAAACTTAAATAGTTTCAATGCAATATAAAAGAAATGATTACTATAAATATAAAAACATATATGAATCGCACTATAATAAAAAATCGAATGTACAAGGTTTTTTATTAATTCAATAAACCCGTATTAACAGTATACAAATAATTGTAAACTCTAATATATCGATAATAATGATCAAATAAATTACCTGTTGATTCTAATTTACATCATCAGAAACAGAACAATCCAACTTTACACATTTCAGCGATCAGAAAGTCTTGAACAATATTTACTGGAAATATGGAAATATTGTCTAGGCATTTTGATTTAGTGATGTGGTGATAAACATTTCGCCATCGTTTTGAAAAAAAAATCCTGTATTAACATAAGTGAAAATTATTTTTTTCATTATTAGAGTAAAGGATTAGGGAGAGGAGTGGCTCAGTGGTAGAGTACTGAGTTACCATGCCGGAAATCCTGGTTCAATTCCCGCTGCAAGCCATGATTTTTATTTAGTCTGTTTGCAGCGGGAGGTGGATCATACAGGATCTAGGACCCTCCTAGGGCCCACCCAGCCTCTATAAAATATTATAAAAATAGGGTACCCAAAATAAGGGTGAAAATCTGGCGGTCGAGCGTGACATCAAGTCACATCCTTGCAGAACCGTTGTCCATGAAACAGTACAGTCTCTACCATGTACTGAACCCCAGACCCTTCATGGGTTGTAGTGGTACAGGTTTTTTTTTGGTTTTTTTAGAGTAAAGGATTATGAGTAAGATGAAGACTACAATAATATTACTTGTATCCGAAATACAGTTACACTGTTACATATCGCATCTTAAATTAGCTTCGATTATAAGTAAACGTACAAAAAATTGTACAAATCATGAATGTATTTGAACATCGTTTCACAGCTATATCGCAGGTAGTAGACTCCTGTGCCGTATTAAACCGATCTATAGTCAACCCTCAACTAAAGAAACGTTCGCTTTGACAGAATGTCAAAGACGACATCTGTTCTGAAAGTATGACCGTAAATACCCGATGAAATTGGATACGACGTCAGGTACCAGATGGGTTAGAACTGTGGACAACTTTATGGCAGTACTTCTTGTCAATAAAGTTAAACGAAAATGGCAATATTCCCTAATACCTTTATGCCATAGTTGTGGTTTATGATGTATATCTTTTCAAGGCAAACAAATTTTAAAGATATGACATTTCAACCGCAATATAAGTTTTGTTTTGTACTGAACCTAAGACCCTCCGGGGCTACTACAGTATTACAGTTTTTTTTAAAATTAGTCTTAGGAATCAAACGATGGATCGAATTGTTCAGGGGGTGCAGTTAAAGATAACACAAAATGAGCAGAGCTTGTTTTTTAATTGTGCCAACGTTTCGGCCTAGGGTGTAGCCCATCTTCAGGGCAAATAGCTGTGGTGACTTGTCAACTCAAACTGCCAAGAATTATCCAGTCAAGTATTTTCCACTCAAATAAGGAATTAAACATTCATATCATGAGTTTAAGTTAATGTTTTTGGCATTTAAAGATTAAAATAAAAAAAAAGGTTTTTATGAAAAGAAAAAGAAAATTATACGGGATCGGAATGTAGAATTTAGGTATTTTCGTAAGAGATAAGGGTCAAGTTTATGAGCAATTTTATCAGAGAGAGGATCGCAGGTGTAGCCTCCTGATGTTATCCATCCTCCTCATCCATAAACATATCCATCTCATCCATAAACATATACATAAGATGGATATCCTTTGACGAGCCTGTCCAGTCTGTCTCAATCTCTTGCCCACCTTCTTTTCGGCTCCCATGTTTTCTAGGCTAATCTGTGTAGGCCAATCTTGATCATGTATCTGTGGTCATGTGGATACTTTTGCCAGTTTTATCTCCTTTCAATTCCTCATTATTTTCAATAGGGATTTATTTTATTCAGTTTTAAAATTTATTTAATACTATTTCTTCTTTTAAATGGCAACGATTGAGAAATGTACAAGGTTTCAAAGTAACTGGTTTTTATACTGGGTAATAAAGTTTAGTATCAGTACTTTATTAAGCTTTCAAATTAAGAGCAATCGTATAAATCTTTCTGATTGGCTTCATGTTTACTTGCAACAACGTTACCTACGGAATTTTCAAACATAAAATCGTAAATCCTGCGTAGGATATAGACAAATAAGGTATAATCGAGGACATTTTTCTTGACCAGTTTACTGATATGTCATGTAAACTAACATATGTCAATTGCAAATATCCTGTAACTCAGAACTGTATAAATATATATGTGCATATACATTCCAGTGATATTTTGGATTTTAATTTTACTTCTTTATTATTATTATTTAGGGAGCGGAGTGGCTTAGTGGTTGAGCACTGTGTTACCATGCCGGAAATCCTGGTTCAAATAATGCTGCGGGCAGTTACTTTTAGTTAGTCTGCTTACAGCCGGAGATGATCTAGATGGAGATAGGATTTAGGACCCTCCTGGGGCTCACCCAGCCTGTATAAAATATTATAAAAATAGGGTACCCATAATAAGAGGGAAAAACCTGGCGGTTGAGTGTGACCTTGGACGAGTCACCTCCTTGCAGAACCGTTGTCCATGAAACAGTACAGTCTCAATCGTGTACTGAAACCCCAGACTCGTTCACGGGACGTAGTGGTACAGGTTTTTTTTTTATTATTATTTAAATGCATAAAACTCACATAGCATAGCTACAACGTATCACCTATCACGTAGAACAATATCCTTATTTGTTTTTTTTACAAAATTATCATTGTTTTTAGTGATTATGTAAAAAATAATTTAATTATAAATTGTGGCATAAATTTAAATAATTTTTTATTAAAAATCTGTTTGAAAAAATATTCTTCATTTATATAGTAAAAATAATCGTTGAGAAGATAATTAACCATCCTTACTAATTCCTTTGTAAAATTACTAAAAAATAGGGCATATTCAACACTCTCCTTATCAATAGGGAATATAGATGTGCTGTAATTAAGATCGTAATTCCATTTATTATTTAAAATACTGTTGTTTTTTTTTCAAAATCACAGAATTTGTGGTAGAACAGGTGTAAAATCGTTTTTCAGAAATCTAAATTTCAACCTTTATCTAAAGCCCTAGTGAATAAGTAGTTAAGTCGAATTTGGTCCTAAAAGAGTTAATTGAACAGAGGAAAGCGAACTCGTGTCATTCTCGCAGTCTGGCTTGAAATGGAGTAATATACATAACAGAAAAAAAACATTTTTTGTTTTATCTCGCATACTTTTGGAGATATCTTCGCTTGGATTTTGGTAAACAAAATATTTTCTGTTAAATTATTCATGGTAAAGATTAAATCTATGTCCTTACTTCAGATTATTTTTTAAACTTCATAAAAAAGATCTATAGCTTTCTTATGCCATTGCTTTCTCTCGCCATCACCAAAGCCTTCCGAGATCTTGGATATCCTTACCCGCTTAACGTTCTTCTTTATCGGTCGATAATGTATCTGCGTGAGGGAAATCGTGTTGAGGACGTCGTTTCTGTTGGCGATGGTCACTTTCTAGCTCCGTTGAAGGAAACGTTACAATATTTATGTGTTAATCAACTCATACTCAGACGCTATACCATTTGATGTAACGTTATTATAATTTTTATTTTTCATGTTTAATTTAGGGGATTCACATTCACCTACAATATTCTATTTAACCCTTGATTATGTCATTAATAAGGTGATACACACCGTGGTTTGAATTTGAATCATGAGTAGAGTAGTAGAGTAGGATTAGAATACCTTTGCTTTGGTTTGCGGATGATCTGCTACTGTTGGGTGGAGACTATTGGGGTGGCAAATATAGTGTAATCATATAGGCAAATAATCATTGTAGGAGGTAATAAGTGTGAACATGTCGAGAAGTTTAAATAGTCAGGGTCAATGGTAATTAGAAGAAACGAAATTCAAGAGGAAATAAAGGCCCAATTAAAGGCGGGAAACGCTTGCTACTATTCGGCCTCGACATTACTAAGCTCGAGTCTTTTGTTCCGAAATCTAAAAATCAGAAAACTATCGTCCTTCCAACTTTTATTTACGGATGAGAAGCCTGGCCGCTAACTTCGAAGAATGAACAAAGCCTTAGGGTGTTCGAACCAATTTGAACCAAAAAAGAATGAGACCACCGAAGAATTTATGAGACGCGGAATGTCGGAACATCCGGTTTATACTATTGAAGTAATTGGGTCACGAAGATTAAGATGGACTTGTAAAGTTTCTGTGGTTAGTAAGGACCGAATTCCTAAAAAGTCAATAAGCACTGTTCCAACATGTAAACGTCTGAGTGGTAGAACGAAGTGTATGTGGGAGGATTTTGTTAAGAGTGGTCTGGCGGATTTGGGTTTGGGTTTGGGTAGTGGTCCGTGGACGAGAGTTTGTAAGGGAGATTGGTGTGGCATTGAGGATTCGAGATCGCTAACCCTAATGACTTTCTTATTTATCGCTTATCTAGTCCGTCCGGTGCTGCTACCTATCGGTGTAGACCAAACATCTGTGGGCTCATTTTGTGGTGAACTATCTTTTTGGATGTATACCTTACCTCAATTAATTTTTTATTTGGTCAAGAAATAATAAAAAAAAATTGCGGTTCAGCGGTAAGCATCCTGTGTTAATTATTGATAGAATTGTGTATATATATATTTTTTTTTTTTGAGGTTAATTAACTTTATTTGGTGTTATAGTGTTATGGTGTTATACTTTTTTATATTATATACGGTGATGAAGTAACATATCTTGGTTACTACGGACTTTTCTTTTTTTGTTCTTTTACTTGATCATTTGTTCCTGGGCCTAAAAACTATAATTATGTATACTTCTAATACATCGCATATTTTATTTTTGGGCTGAGATTGTTGTATCTGGCGCTAATGACTGGATGTTTTGCGTCTTTAAACACCAACCAACCATTTCCCTATCTAAACTGCCATCGTTAACCACAAATATGATTTTCGAAATAAAAAAAACAATTTATAAACCCTTCCAGTTCCTCCAGAAATAACTCATAGCCTACGAAACAATAAATACTGAAGGGAATAGTTTATTATCGGAGCTCTGGAAATACCTGGAGAGGAAGAATTTCCCAAAGGATCCTGGCCTGATAAGGATCAGTCCAACTGGAGGAGAGCAGCCTCCTCGACAAAAGAATTCGTTAAAATTCCTTTCCCTCTTTCACATCCATCAGCCGAAGAATAAACTTTATTATGTCTACTTGTTTAGGTAATTTGTAATCTCCAGCTTCCGAAAGACTTAACTAATGTCCTCAGAAGATCTTCCTAATCACTCGATCCTCCGGTTGTGGGAATCTTCGCCTGGATTCTGTCCCTTCCTAAAAATATTAGCTGGAGGGCCAATAAAATTTGATTAGTCATCTAAGTTATTTGGGGGAGGAAGCAAACCTTTGAGCTCCAAGTAAACAAATAAAATATTCCAATTAATTTTAACAGATCCTCACCCCTTTGAGTTTCAAGCATAATAAGAAAAATAATTTACCTTAATAATTATATATTAGTATATATAATCACTCATTCATTCCTTTAACGCCACTTAAAGCTGCTTTGGCTAATTGGACGATGACACATTAATGGCTAATGGGAGCTCTAATTTATTGTCTATACAGGCTTAATTAGGATAGAGATTTTTCACGAGTACCTGGCATCGTACAGGCTCGAGATCCCCAATTAAAGTCCCTTCTGAAGGACGGCATAATGGTTAGTACGTCTCTGTGTACAGCAATGAGTTGCTGTGCTGAAGGTTCTAGGCCCAAACGCGGCCGTGGGAGATAAATTACTTAATCTCCGGGCATATATGCAGATTATCCTTATTTTCTCCCAGACAGTATAAATTCGGTACTGTTAACTAGGAGAAGAACCAGGGGGTTAAATTCTGAGGGTTGGCTTCCCTACACAATCATTGGTCTAGAAACAGTTCAATCTCCATCATGTACTGAACGAAAGAGCCTTCATTGGTTGTTAATAATCATTGTGTAGGGCGACCTGTGGTATAGTGGTTGGCAAAACAAACAAAAGGCCAAGATCACGATTATGCCGTCCTTCGGAAAGGACGTTAAATGGAGGTCCCGTTCCTGTACGTTCAGGTACTCGTTAAAAATACCATCCTAATTAAACCTGGGTAGGCAAAATTTAGAGCTCTCAATATAGTTTCAAAGTTACGTTAAATGAACAAACAAACAGAAATATTATCTCCACTTTGTCTGAACTAATGCACTGTATTATTATTTAATTTTATTGTCAATAATTAAATTATAGATTGTTCTTCCGGCCGGGTTTTGTACATCCTGAGCAGTATAACCTTCCTCGGCCACTCCCCCGCCGTCAGCTCCCACACCTCGTCCCAAGTGAATGGGCCTTGCCGAAGACCACATCGGAGGAGGTTGGTGTCCGCTCTCTCGAGTCGTGCTCCGGAGACCTAGCATTATCCAAACCCACTGTTATTACCAGCCCTGCATCCGAGGCAATGTCCAATCGTAAATTGATAGAATAACAGATTCCCCTGACCCGATGGTCCAAATCCGGCGACTGTCTCTCCTCCCACCTCGAGGGATCACGATCCCCAAATAGATTTAACACGCGCGCCTCCTTTGTCACGCGTCGTTAGTACGCGCGTATCGTTGTCGAGACGCTTCGGCGTCGCCTCGGGGCTATAAATCCGCTGTTGCGCAATCCGGTAAATCGCGGCTAACAGTTCTGACCCCGAGAGAGGCAGGATTATGGTCATCTGGGACAGAGCGGTTGAGTAAGCTAACCTATTCGGCCATCGGTAACCGCTACTTAGATCCCAGTTGGAGGAAGTGCGCATTAAAGTCTCCAATGCCGATTGATTTGTAATAAACCGGGGAGAGGTTTCCATTACCAAAATACTATAATTTTGAAAATTTTATTCAACTGGTCTTTTTGTTTCATATTCGAAATTTATTAAGTATAACTTTATACGTCCCATATACTTAAATCGTAGCATTTTTCATAGTTAGGTATTGGATGAATCTTGTATTTTAAAAAACTGAATAATTGATTTTGCAAATAAAAATCATCAAATTTAACTAAATCATACTTTCTGACTACTCAATTATCGAGTAAAATATACTGTCTTACATGGTATGATTTTAGAAATTCTTAACTATGAATTTTCATCACTCGGAGAGAACGGATCCTTTCATGAATTTGTATATTTGAGGCGTTCAGGATTAAAAGCTGATAACTCCAAAATTTCAAAACTTGACTTTTTCAATTGGATGTTATTCAATGAATCATGCATTTAAAAATTGTAAATGGAGATAAACGAATCGAATCAAAACTTAGCATTCCATTCCACTACTTAACTAAGTAAATAGTTATAGATACATTTATTTATTTCTTACCACCTACGTCTTATAAATTGTTATAACTTTCAAATTGCGGCCTTCTTATTATTATCTCCTTATTGTTAGGGAGCGGAGTGGCTCAGTGGTAGAGCACTGAGTTGCCACGCCGGATATCCTGGTTCCTATCCCGCTGCGGGCAAGACATTTATTTAGTCTGTTTCCAGCCGGAGATCGATCATATAGGATCTAGGACCCTCCTGGAGCTCACCCAGCCTTTATAAAAATAGAGTACCCAAAATAAGGGGGGAGGATCTGGTGATTGAACGTGACCTAGAGAAGTCACCTCCTTGTAGAAACGTTGTCCATGAAACACTACAGTCTCTACCATGTACTGAACCCCAGACAGGTTTTTTTTTATTATTATCTCAAAACATTCACCACTTGAACTCAACGGGTAAAGCTCTTTTTATGTTTATATGTTGACAATATAATATAAAAACAGCAAAAATTATACTGTAATATTCAATATATTTTTACAAACTTATACATATACAATATATTTCTATTTTTTTCGAGGTTATACATATTCAAATACATACGTACTATTATAATATTACTCATAAATTAATATTATTTTTTAATTATCCATATTCTAAATATTTTTCTATTTTTTTTTCAACTTATTATAATGCTCACGTTATGCTTCTGTATATCTACGCATACTATTCTGTTAACAATAACAGCTCTCTGCATGTATCTCTCCCTAAATATATACAATACAGTTTCTTTTTAGTTAAGGATCGAAGATTTAATTTTTTTTAATACACCATATTTGATATGTTGGTATAAAATAATTGATGGTTTCTTGTTTAAAAAATTTACATGTTTTTAATAATAATATTATTACTGTGAAATATTTTGTTGATATCCAATTATATGAATTACACTTATTGATAACTCAACTTTTATAGGTTATTTAATTATTTTTATTATTATAACATCTATATATACATAATAACGAAAATTATTAACGTTAGAGGCCATATTATAAGAAATATAACCTTAATGTTAATACGAGGAATGCACATACCAATTTTTCTGATGGCCTATCAACGGAACCATGTCAAATGGGAATTCTTTTTTATAATTATATTTTTTGTCTAAGTATGTTTAATTGTGGGAAGAATTATTCCAAATTAATTTTTTTTTAAACTTCTTAAACTATTTTACGGGTTTCTCCCCTATCTTACAGTCCCGCCTTATTAAGGCTCGGACGGGCATCCATTTGTCGGTGGCTACCAGGTGTCATCGTGTAGTCGTTGCCCAACCGACCTGGCAGGGAAGATCGAGCGTCCTACCGAAAGAAGTTGATGGCACTAAAGGAGAAGGCTAGAGGAATGGACCTCTTGTTATTATAAAACAAACCGTCAACGATAAACATGGTTTTATTGAACTCTCTCTTTTTTTTCTTTTTGTTACTTGGTGTAGTATATAAATAAACTGAAGAGGATCGTAAAACTTAGTTTTTGTCTCCTTTCACATTTATCTCTTCCTTTGATGTTCGCTCCTTCCTTCTTCTTCTCATAACCTTCTTTGTACCTACATCGTTTACTATTCAATTGTATAATACAAATGATTTAAAATAAGTTTCACTTTTACAACTTGTACATGGGTTTTATTGTTTATGGAATGACCTTTACACTTGTCAGAGTTTTCTGTGTACTGTGCTATGTTTTTTTGTTCTTTTACTAGTTTCCTCCTAGTAATTTTGTTATCCGGGCTTCGTAAAACCTATTTTTCTATTGAATAATGTAAATCTCACTTTAATCACTAACAGCAGAAAGGCAACTATTCTAGGTTTTGAGATTTTTGTTTTTATAGCTTTAAACTTTTACAGGAGACATGGTTAGCAACAAAAAGTGCACTTGTCCGCAAGATAGATGTATGACAACGCCTTTAATATTTACTGCAGATAGTACAATATCCAGGGAGCGGAGTGGCTCAGTGGTTGAGCACTGAGTTGCCATGCCGGAAATCCTGGTTCAAACCCCGCTGCGGGCAGTTACTTTTATTTAGTCTGTTTGCAGCCGGACATGGATCATTTATGATCTAGGACCCTCCTGGGGCTCACCCAGCCTCTATAAAATATTATAAAAATAGGGTATCCATAATAAGGGGGAAAAAACCTGGCGGTTGAGCGTGACCAAGGACAAGTCACCTCCTTGCAGAACCGTTGTCCATGAAACAGTACAGTCTCAACCATGTACTGAACCCCCAGACTCGTTCACTGGTCGTAGTGGTACAGGTTTTTTTTTTTTAGTACAACATCCATAACTGGACATAACTAGTCCAGTACAATATCCATTTTTTTTTTTGGTTAGTTCATAAATATGAACAAACAAGATGTCTGTCGACACAAGCAATAATAAAAAAAATATTGGGTGGATTTAAAAAATGATTTTCTGTAAGCCATTAACGGAAAGACGGTTCAGTACATGGTAGAGCCGGTGCAGTTTCTGGACCTACGGTTGAGCAGGTATGTAATATTATACAGGCTGAGTGATCCTAAGGATAATCTGCAGATCTCACAGGTCCTTTCTAAAGCTGTTAAGAGATTAATTAGTTGATCTGTCAAGGCCGGGTTTGAACCTAGAACCTTTAGCACGGCACTCAGCGCTGTACACACAGTCCTATCTAGTTCCCTAAGACTTGTACATAAAATATTATTGTTAAAAATCTAACTATTGTGCTGAGTTACCATGGTTACCAGGTTACAATCTGGCTATGTGAGACGAATTATTTAATCTGTTAACAGCTACGGATAAGCCCTGTGGGATCTGCAGACTCTCCTGGGGTTCACCCAGCCTCTATAAAGTGGTTATCCTAAACGGGGGGAGGGGAGAAAACCAGGAGGCTGAACGAGATCTCCGGCAGATCACCTCCAAGTACAATAGTTGTCCTACCAGCTGTACAGTTTCCACCATATAATGAACCCAAGACTCTTGATGAGTTCTATTGCATGTTTTTAAGAATGTATTTTATTATTGTATAATTTATGTTACTACTATAATATTTGTTATAAATTATTAAAATAGAACACAATTGGAAAAATAAAAATACAAAGCCTTCTCTATCATTAAATAAACTAATCTATAAACGTTTCTTCAATTCAGGCATCATTAGAATATTTATGTTTTATTTTTTTAAATTTATATTACAATCAAGCTCTTTACGAGTTTATTACCGATTTTTTTTCTAATAATAATAATAATAACTACACACTTATATACATAATGATAGTTTTATTTTTCAAGATTAAGGAGCTTCAAATGTCGCTAGCTCTGAAGATAAAACATAACACATTATATTCATATTATATTCATATATATATTATACACATTATATATGTTCATGGGGCTTCCTTCTCTTTAGCCTTCTCACCAGTGCATTGAAGTCGAGGAGATGGACGGCCTCGGGGTTAACGTGGTCTTGCAGGCGATCCAGATATGTCGGGGCGAATTTTTGGATTACCTCCTCCACGGTCGGGAGCCGAAGATCTCTGTGGAGATCATCATTCCTGATGTACCAAGGTGCATTTACGATGCCCCTGAACACTTTATTTTAGAATCTTTGAATTGTTTTTCTGTTGGAGTCCCTCGTGCATCCCCGCAGCTGAATTCCATATGTCCAGATTGGCTTCAGGACTTGGTTATAAATTAATATTTTATTTTTTCCTGACAGCGTGGATTGTATCCCAAGGA
Source organism: Troilus luridus (assembly GCA_964056705.1). Taxonomy (NCBI): domain Eukaryota; kingdom Metazoa; phylum Arthropoda; class Insecta; order Hemiptera; family Pentatomidae; genus Troilus; species Troilus luridus. The sequence goes on from OZ057417.1 coordinate 66,246,653, forward strand.
GCCAATACAACTTTTGATAACTCATTTATGGCTATTGGATGATAGTTGATTTTTTGTTAGTAAAATAAACATGCACAGATTTTGATTCGTTTAATTTAATTTTCCAATTGAGATTCATCTTTGCATACTATTGTTATGTTTAATTTTCTTATGGTTTCCTGATTGTCATTTCCAATGGAAAGAACAGCTGTATCATCGGCGAAGGTGGCTATGACGCCTTCTTCAACTTCTGGGGTTTATATAACAGAAAGAGTATGGGGGAGAATATACATGAAAAAAAAAATCTTTTCTCGACACTAACAATAAATAAAAAAAGACTTCATTGCATTTAAAGAACTATATAAAATGTAACTGTTAAATTTGATCTTTCATCAGGTCATACATCAAATATTCGCATTACTTGTATACATGTTATAAATATCACACCTCACATCAACAGTAAACCAAAAAGACGCATCAATCAGATAGTGCAATATCATTCCAAGACATGCAATCAAATACTTCTGATTTTACTGGTCGGTGAGTATTTGATTGCATGTCTTGAGATGTTATTTATCAGTGACTGATGCTTTTTTTTTACCATTGATGTGGGATGTGCTGTATTTGGTATTCGTTTATGGCGTATATACTGATGAACGATACAATCTAATTATCTATCGTAGTCAAAAATCCTCAGTTACGCTGTCCTTCGGAAGGGGCGGGTCCCGAGCCTGTACAATGCCAGGTACTCGTTAAAAATCCCTATCCTAATTAAACCTGGATAGGCCAAATTTTAGAGCTCCCACTGTAGCATCGTACGATTAGTCATAGCAGCATAAAGTGACGCTAAATGAACAAACAACAATTTTCTATCGCGCTAGTTTCACGGGAGCAACTCAGCGGTTGCTCTACCAAAGGCTCCGGGTTCAAATCCGGCTGTGTCAGATAAATTATTTAATCAGTTAATAGTCATGGGCCATATCGGATCTATTTATCGGCCACTATTTTCTGATGGATTGTAGTAGTAGTTTTTTTATTTTTATTTATTAGTCTTATTAATTACATCTTTTAAATCTTAAATATTTTAAATCTTTTTATTTTGAAGAGAAAAGATATGCCCAGGGCCGGGATTCGAACCCGGGTCTCCCACATTTCTTTGTGGTGCTCTAACTAAAAAATATTTAAAATTATAACAATTAGTAAAAAAATAAAATAAAATTAAATCTTTAGTTTTAAGTGTTCATGAAGATGTGCCTGTATTTTGAGGAAGATTGATTTTTTTTGTTTTTTACATTTAATTTAATTTTCGGAATTGAAGAATTAAAATCAATTTCAACAAGTCCCGTCAAATTACCTTTACCCTTCGCCGAAAACCCATGACTTCCTCTCCTACTGTATCCTTTGATCCGCTACCTAGGACTCAACTTAGACAAACGTCTTACTTGGAACCCTCACACAAGACTGAAAAGACAAGAAACAGCTAGACGCTTCCGACTACTTCAACACATACTAGACAAACGCTCAAAGCTTCAGATCAATTACAAAAGACTCATTTATGTGACTGTTATAAGACCTATGTGTACTTACGGAATTGAACTATGGGGCTCCACCAAACCATCGAGTTCTTCTCGAATACAATCCTTGCAATCCAAAATCTTTCGCAAAATCCTAAACTCTCCTTATTTTATCACAAATAAAACCATCTATAATGACCTTAACGTTCCATTTGTTACCGATTTAGCCCATTCCAGACACCTATCATTCCACAATAAACTCCAGCCCCATCCAAACCCACTGGTTTCCATCCTTGCATCCAATTCCATCCCGGACAATCCTCCTAGGCGTCTGAAGAGAAGATGGCCTCGGGCCCTTCTATTATAGAAATGTTATTAGAGTGCTGCCAGTGGGTAGTGCCTCTACATGTCCTTCCATGTATTTATTTATTCATATAGCCATTGTACTAGATGTACATATTATAGTTGTACAATTCAATAAAATAATTATTAAAAAAAAGAAAAATTAATTTATATACTTTCTTTATGGTGGCTTAAAATTATGTAATAAAAAAATAAATTTATTACACATATACAAACAGCTATGCAACAGTAATAAGCTATCTCTGCCGTTTTGTAAATGGTGATTATGCAATAACTACCTGATCTTTTATTCAACCTTTATTGTCTTCCCTTTTACCGTTTAATGGCATTTATTAAATATTACTCAATGTTACCTAACCTTATGGAAAAGCTTGGGAGGAAAGGTTGAACTGTTAAGGTAACATTTGCAGATAACCTTTTCGCCTGAACAATTTCCCTTCCGTTCCTCTGAAGGTTGTTCTCAATTTCAAGGGAGCAGTTGTTATCGAGTTCGAAATTGGTATAATCTAATTTCTTTCTTTCTTTTTTTTTTATGACAGGAAATTTTGGACAAATATTCGCCAGGTTAGCGAATTCTTCTCCAGGTCTATTAATTCTGACAGGCCCGCATATTTATGCATGAAGTTGTCGAGAACGGTATAAATTACCCGGTTACCTCTCGCAAGACATGCTCACCATCCCTGGAGTAGGGTGGAGGGGGAAGTTTAAAAAACAGGGCCGAGATGTAGAAGGAGGATAAGAGAGGACTATAAAATTTAATGGTGCCGAACGATTATTAGTAATTAATCAATATGAATAGATATATACTCGGATATGGAAGACTGAACAAGAAGGTATATGAATGAGTATGATTACATTGGCTGTTAGGGCCTATTATAGCTCTAATACCCTCAGGCTATTCCTTCTTATACTCCTCCACTTTATAATATTACTTTCCATTCCTCTCTTCCATCATATCTATATCTATATATATGTATAAAGAGAATAATAGGAAAATCCCCCAAAAAGCCTTATGTATATAAAACACTAGAAAAAAGCCTTACCTGTCAATTTTTCGCTAATTTAGACATACCAAAAAAGAATGATTTTTCTTAAAAGAAGACGAAGTGCAGCACATCTCACTTCAACACTACAAACAGACTCATCTAATAGAAACATCAACCTCACTCCAAGAAGTTCAACAAACAATAAGGCAAAGAAAGGTAACACACGGATAGTTAGGAGCGTTATACAGACAGCTGATTTAATAACACTCTGGGAATAGCTGTCTTTGAAATAAAACGCTAGGAAATGATGAAAATATATGAAAAAATTCATCAAATGGATTTCGACAAGTATAGAAATGGAGTTGTTGACATGAGAAAGCTTAGAAAAAATATTTATATAAGAAGAGAAACGTGGCTAGAGAGCTCTAAGAAATAGTGTTTTATTATTGTATTCTAATTTTCAATAATGAGAATAAAAAGGTTGGTATTAAGTATCTGAATTATCAGTGCTATAAATAATGGCGCGTAACAGTCCCTGGGTACCGTCTAATACACAAGTACCCAAATTTGTTAAAACTCAATGTGTATACAGGCGCCATATCCTGCCGAGAGGAACATGCTTAAGTGCAATCGGATCTAACTAGGCCAACCCAGAGTCCTTGGTTGTCGCGACTGTCTTGTCCCCGCCCAAGTATTTTTACATACACAATCTGGATCAACTCCCTGCCGCTATGTATATGCATGTACTTTATCTATTTACATAAACATAACACTCATTTGATTGTGTATCTATTAATGTACTTACTAGACGCCTCTGATTTATTGTGTATGTTAATATTCCATTTGGTAAATGATTGGTTAGTGTTTGTAGAGGCTAATTGCATCGTCATAACAATCAATATCGTAATATCATATTACCTTGCACGATTAACTTGAAAATTTAATATGCTAGGTTCTTGTTTGGAGTTTATATAAAAGTGTTTGATTAATATATCTATGCCATCAAAGAAATAAAATTAATATAAATTAAATACTATTTAATTATCTGGTAGTTTTATTAATCATTAATTAGAAATTATTATTATTAATTATTAAAGAAGTGATTATTATTAACCAATATTTTTTTAAATACTTTCTTATCGTAATAATATATACAGAACAAAAAGAAGTGTCTTGGGTTCAGTGGATGATATGGATTGTATTTGTCTATGAAAACGGTTGTGCAGGTAGGTGATTTGTCTTAAATCACACTCAAGGACCAATTTTTTCCTCTATTAAAGATACCCGCTATATGAACGCTGAGTGAGCCCCATTAGGTTCCGAAGATCCCAAATGTTCCACCTGTGGCTGTTAACAGATTAAATAATTTTGGTCTGTTTCGGAAAACGCATGCATTCGGTAATTATGATTACTTATTTGAAGTAACTCTATATGTTTCAGAAATTTAACATGTAACCTAATTATAAGTCCTAATTAACATAATAAATTGAAGGCATGAGATATAAACATTACATTGTTAACCATTCAAAAATTTCGTTGACTTGAACACAGGTGCTCATACCCTGTGGGTGGAATCACTTTGGGCTTCACTCAAACGAAGAAACAAAAAAGAACGTGGAACGAGTAGAAATATGTTGGATTCATATTTATGCGAATTCATATGGAGGAGAAGGTACGAGAAAGAATGTTTACTAAGATTTTAGAAAGCGTTGCTGATTATTATCCACAAATTTAATTGCAATTTTTTTTTTGAGGTAATTTATAAATATACACTTGTTTTGTTATTAGTATTTCATTTAACAGTATAAATAAAAAGTACTCTGATACATAAAAATAATCTACATGCGTTTTCCAAAACAGGCCGTATAATTTATCTACCATAGCTTAATTTGAACTCTGAACCAGCAACTCTGCGCTCTGCATACCAATTAACCCGCTGTTACTCGTTGCTAATAATATATAAATATTGAAAATCCTACTTCCTAGTGAGAATCAAAAAAGTATTTTTCAATCAATATATTCATGAACGTATTGAGAAAACGGGTCCGAATATAGGTACAAATTTAAATATTATATTTAAATATATATTTTAATTAGGTATTTTTTTTTAACCAAGTTAACAAAGGAAATATGAAAGAAAGTCATAATTTATACTTGATATTTTTTAATTATTGATTAAGTAGTAATGATAAATAGGGAGAATCAAAAAAACATTTTTAATTATTGATTAAAATGTAATTAAATAATTTGTTGTAAATATAACAATAATAAGCCATTAATTAAAATATATAATACTTCTCTTTTGTAAATATTTCATTATAATTGTGTTTTTTTTTGTTCTAGGTTGGTACTTATGTTTTACTTATGCTGAACGAAATTAAGAATCACTGTAAAGAATATTTGTAAGTATTAATTAATTGTTATTATTATTCTTTTTTTCTATATCAAAGAGAATAGTTAGACAGATTAATATGTGTAAGTTTTTACAAGATGAGTTAAGACCCAATTGTTAAAAGAGAAATAGAAAAAACGAGTTATATTTTATCATCTTTAAGCTAATGCAAAATTCAGTAAATTTAACTGAGTTTCGTAAATAAATAACTTATAAAAAATCAAATTGAATCATCATTTTTAACAAGTTATATTCGAATTTAAAATGAATCGTAACTTTGAAAAATCGTAATTGAGTAATATTTTAAATTGTATGATAGCTTATAAAATATGAATCATTGGTTTTGTATGTCCTCTGGCGTAATATTGGCCATTTTCAGATCTTTTTTTATTTCACCTTTTTTTTAAAATAATTATTTTATCGAATTGTACAACTGTAATATATACATCTAGTACAAGGGCTATGTGAATAAATAAATACATGACAGGACATCTAGAGGCACTACCAACTGGCAGCACTCTAATAACATTTCTATAATATAAGGTCCCGAGGCCATCTTCTCTTCAGACGCCTAGGAGGATTGTCTGGGATGGAATTGGATGCAAGGATGGAAACTAGTGGGTTTGGATGGGCCTGGACTTTATCATGGAATGATATGTATCTTGAATGGGCTAAGTCGGTAACAAATGGAACGTTAAGGTCCGTATGGATGGTTTTATTAGTGACAAAATAAGGAGCGTTTAGGATTTTATTTCACCTATATTTAATTTTGTCTGTTTTGGATTAACTCCTTTCTTCATAAAATTCGACTATTTGTTTGGTTTTATTATTACCTAATTTATTCATAATATATTACTGAGACCAAACGTAAAATCCATATACATTTACTTACATTTGATAGATAATAGTTCACCTTGTATATAATCATGTGGAAGAAAGTAGTCCGACTGGAGGTCAATAAATTTCTCTTAGGTAGGGAGAAATATCTATTAAATAGCCAACGTTTCGACCCACATTGCAGGTCTTCTTCAGGGTGAAATATGCAAAATACAGACAATTGGAAACTACTAAATTGTTAAAAATGTCTAAATATGGTTATTATTAAAGTTTAAATGTATTAGCACAAAGAGTATTAATAAAAAAGTGAAAACCAACTACCTTCCTGCCCCTTTGTTATTAATACTTTTGGTGCTTATACATTTTAATTTTAATATTTATTTGTCTGTATTTTAGCCCTGAAGAAGACCTGCAATGTTGGTTGAAACGTTGACTATTTAACCTCGACCCTGACTACATTCTTCCACATATTTACTTATAATTTATTTTTATTTTACAAATCCTTAACGTTGCAATCAATTGAAAAGATTACGGTATAATTGAATAAATAACATTAAATTTTACAGCGAATAATATTCGTTAACGTGTTTGTACAATAAGTTACTATTTATTACAACTATTATCACTATATTGTTACTACTATTATTAGTTGCTAATACTACACGCTACTTAGCTATTTAGTGTAGTAAATAATTATAATTAGTACGACAATAGACACAAATAATGAGGCAATAATAATTTTAAAAAATGGTTGGAACATTAAATAGTTATAAATAACTAAAACATGTCAGAAAATCAATTATAATATGACTCGTAATTATGTAATTATGTTCTCACTTAAAATAGTAACCCATTCTACGTAATAATAGTTTCTTGTAAACTAGGCGATTAATTAAAACTAAATTAATCATACCATTTAAAATATTTTATTATCCTTTCCCAATTATTCCAGAGAGACATATGCTTTATACTAGTAATTAGTAATATGATATTTTCTATGTTCGATAATCATACACTTGCTAATTGCTTGCTGAATTATTGAACTTTAATAAAGATGTATTAATATTAAAATCAGGAGATAAATTAAACATTTTCATATCAACACGCCAATTACGTTGTCATTAAAACCAGCAATTAAAATATTTATTAGTTCATTCCATCTAGATGTATTATTTTAATGTTCTTATAAATATTCTAAGTGTCCAAAAAAAAAAATCATATATTTATTGAGATGTAATTATTACGAACTATTTACTTATTGCTTGTAATTAGCGGTGGATTAAAGGAACTTACCTTGAATATTTATGGAGCTCGTAAATTATATTTATGAGTCGTTTATTTTATTATTAATAACTACAGAAGCGTTTTTCTGCCGTTTCTTTTCCGAAGCCTTATTTATGCGTTTAAAGTAAGTTAATACGACAGTAACATCTTTATTTTGAAAGACCCGTATACATGACTGTAATGAAGTTTTTTGCAGCTGAGAAATGATCAGAGAGTGTCGAATATTTATTCCAATTCAATCTTTGTTGGCTTGGCAAATGTTTAACATGGAAACCTCATACTAGACTGAAAAGACAAGAAACCGCACGCCTTTTCAGGCTACTTCAACATTTACTAGACAAAGGCTATACAAAAGACTCATATACATGACAGTCATTAGACGTCTTGACATACATAATAGAGCTTTAGGGCTCCACTAAGCCATCGAATTCCTCTCGTGTAGGAAAATCCTTCGTAAAATCCTCAATGCTCCTTACTTTGTTAAGAACGAAGTCATCCATAATGTCTCATTTTATTCTGATTTCACCCGAGAATTACATCAATCTTATCCCACTCCAACCCACTAGTTTCAAACCTAGCTTCCTCTTAGAATCCCGATAATCCTCCGAAGCCTCTCAAAAGAAGATTGCCTCGCGAACTTGTATTCGTTATTCGAGTTAAGTAGCTACTCTACTTGCCTTTATCCCATGCCATTATCCTCGTATATCATTCATTCCATTCACTTGATGTGTTATTATTATCATACATATGGAGCGAAGAGGCTCAGTGGTACAGCTCGATGCTCTACACTGTATATATTAATATGTACTATATATATATATCAAATATTGATCCAGTTAATATTGGTGTCCGCTTATGGGAGATGGCTATTTAGAGCACCCTTCCGTTTTTAATACCTAGTTGTTGACAAGGACCTTTTCCTGTAGGACAGTTAGCGCCCTAATACTCCTATAAGATAGCTCCTATTTTATTTTTTCCTGTTTGGACTGGACTCGTATCTCTCCGATCAGGAGGCCCGCTTGGGTATTTCCAGCTACATCGGCCGACCGCTCCGTTTATCGCTAATAATGATAGGGCCGGAGTAGCCTTAGGCTGGCTTACTCTTCTTGTTTCGCCGTATAGATTAATATATGTTTTAGTTTATGGATTAATATATGTTTTAGTATATCGATTAATATATGTTTTATTTTAATGAGGGCTGGGCTATCAGCTATTTGCCCGCTATGTGGAATCCTCCGGGGGTTGGGAGTTGTAGGGTCGGTCCTCGGGCTCTTGTGTAGGTGCCCTGAATTAATAATGCATTTATCAACGCTCTCTCTCTCTCTCTCTCTCTCTCTCTCTCTCTCTCTCTCTCTCTCTCTCTCTCTCTCTCTCACACTCTCTCTCTCTCTCTCTCTCTCACTAACTCACACACACACACACAAACTCGGTAAATGTAAGACTAGATCTGATATGGCACTAAAAAAATTAGAAATAAAAAATTTAATTACATTCATATCAATAACTGAACATGTTAACCGGAGGCATATCTTGGAGAAAGCGAAAGACTCGTCCTTTTTTTTTGGCCCAAAAAGAATTTTTTTAAAATTGAATATCGTACAATGTCAACAGGCTGTTTAAACAGATCTTTAAATATCTCTGGGAAAAGAAATTAACTACATGCTGGATCCGAGAAACATAAAAGCAGAAGCTACAGCGCAGAGATGTCTTCAGCAAGATAGTGTTACGGGTAAAAGCAATAAAAATGGGGAAACGCCGAGGAGGACCACGGAGACGTGGATAGAAGGCATTGAGGAAAGAATGCACGGCCATGGTCTGAGGGAAGAAGATATACAAGATAGGACGAAAATGAAAAATTAATTAAAGGAAATTTTTGGTTGAAGGAAACCTCAAGTTGAGGAAACCCTTAGGAAAAAGAAAAAAAGAGATTCAGCTCTTTAGTACTGTAACAGTAGTGCGATGGAATATCAGTTTCAGTCTCGTATTGAGAACTGAATAAAAAAAAAATACATTTACGAAACGCGAGCTCTCATAAATTCACGACTGAGAAAGTGGCTTCGATAAGGTGCGGTGAATATGTAACCGGCAACATTGTGGATGTGCCGTGTATGACGCCCTCGCAGCCAGAATGTATTCGCATACACCCCGTCCGGATAGATCCTTGACGAAGCATCCTTCACCGCCTCCCTCCATTTCGTCGTCCTCTATCGCCTCATATAAATCAAGGCATCCGCTATTCCTGCTCAATCGGGAAGGATTTGCAATTCAATACATCGTCGGCGGAGCTTCGTTGTTTATCGGCCGGGGTTGGGACTCTTGTACGAAGTGGGCAGGTTGTGTAGTGTGTCACCTCATTCCGAGGCTCCGGATAAATCTATTAGCCGCTACCTGGGACATGGTCGTAGCTATGGTTACGGTCCTCCGGAGGATCGTATACTATACCGACGTTCGTCCTTTTTTTTTTTTAATTTACATATCCTGTCATCGCTTTAGTTACTCCTCCCTCCTAGGACGGCTTTTCATTTACATAGCCGAAAATTCCTTTGTCCTGCGCGAGATCTAACCGATTCCAATCCCTCCTCTTCTCCACTTCTTTTCCTAATGGACGAATTAATCAGAATAATATCTGTGATCAAGCGCTCGTAAATATTTATTTATAAATGGTCCATTAATTTATATATTTTAAACAAATGGGAACTCATTTATTGGAGTTGTAGGTGTGCGTGGCAGTGGGCTTGGGATTAATTTTTGATATAATCATTGCCATTGTATGCCCACGTACATCGGCTATTAAAGATCGGAAACGTTTTTATCATTAATGTTTGTCTTAATCCTTTTTCATTTTTCTTTTCCGTTAGTTCTTACATTTGTATAGAATACGTAAACTATCTTAATTGTCAAATAGTAAAACTTAATATCTGATGACAGTTTGGTAGCCATTAAAAATACAAATATAGTAAAATGTATAAACAGTATTTAAAACAGTTTTCAAACCAGAATTTATATTCTATGCCATTGGTATAATAGACATACAATAATAACGACAAATAAAGTCTAAAAAAATATATTACAGAAGAGAAAAAAAAACTACAAACACACTTAAAAAGTAAATAAAGAATTGAAAATCAATAAATGAAAAGTAAATAAGATAAATAAAAATGAAAATAAAAACTTACTAAAATGAAATTGAAAATCCTATAAATTACAAAAAGAATTCACCTAAAATGAAATTAAAAACCCTCTAAAACAAATATAAAAACCTCTTATAATATAAATAAAAATTACAAAAAAAGCCTCTAGAAGAAAAAAAACAACAACTCTAAATTAAAAATAAAATTCTTCTAAAACGAAAATAAAAACCTATTATAAAATGAAAACAAACATAAAAACCCTTTAAATTAAAAATTAAATTAAATGTCTTCTAAATCGCAAATAAAAACCTTCTAAGAAAACTAAAAACTAAATAAATTAAAAATAAAATTCTATTAAATTGAAATTAAAAATCCACTAAAACAAAAATAAATAAAAAGGTGGAAATAAAAACTCCCTAAAAATAAAAATGAAAACTAAATAAAAATGAAAATCTAAATACATCTACCGATGAGGTACTGTGAACAGCAGCTGTTTACTAACTATAAAATTGTGATGATTAACAGGAGTCAAATAAAGTAGTTTCGTGTTTTTTAATTTTATTTTATTTATATTGGTAATATTTAGAGATAATTATCCTTGTGATATATAAAACAAGAACGGATTTGTAGCAAAAAGCAACCGTTTTAATTTTCTGGTATGTCCTATGATTACCCTTTCTCATGAAATCAATTTTTTGATCTCCCACCCTCTACAGTCCATTGAGAAAAAGTATTTCTGTTTTTCCCTAATAACTAACTTTTAGGACATTTTACTTAGAATGTATTTATAACCAATTTGAGACATAATTAAATACCCTGGAAGTTTCATAATATATAACTTTTGAAATTGAGAGCAACTAGTCGTGAAATTTCACTTTATTTTGGTCTAGAAAATACACAAAACTATAAAAATTAAATAAATAAGACTGTTTGTATGGCTTTAATAACTATTTAAAATAATAGCAGTTTATTTTTATACATTTTTTCCCCTTATAAACTGGACTCATTTCTTTAGTCTTGTCGAAACGTCTCAAATGATCAATAAGGATTAAGAAAATATTATGACTGGAAAATGTTTTTTCTCTTTCCCAATAATAGGAGAAGAAAATGGTTTTGGTAGAATAAAATATTTGTATTCATTTCATTATATTTTGTTTACATCCTGTCTATCCGACCCTGAAGAAGGCCCGTAATGTCGGTCGAATCATCCGTTTCCAATATATAGTTCATCTCTATCTAAGAAATTCTTTCCTCGACACATAAATAAGGTCAACTAATATTATTCAAGATGAATTTAATATAATGTATAATGAATGGCCTATCTCGAAGAAGATCAAATTTATTTTAAGGTTTATAAAAAATAATTCTAAAATTATGCCAAAAAATGTTAAAATATCATTTAATTGAAACCTTTAAACCATCATTTTAATAAGAAATCGATTATTTATTGAAATGATCGATGCCGTGCAAAAATTCCACACCCAAATTTTAAATGTAAATAGTATTTGTAATAATGATTGATGCTATGTGTTTATTAGCCTGAAACAGGTATCAATAAATATTCGGTCCCTCTTTAAGAAAGAAAAAAAGGATTTAAAATTAGACTTTAAAATCAGATCAATGGCTAAGGAGATATTTTTTATTTTTTATTGCTTAATTTATTTGTTATTGTAGTTATTATAATTATGAATTCAGGATGAAATTGATATTTAAATCCTCCATTGAGGAGTTATCACTTGATGATCGCTAGAGGACGCTACAATAATCATTTGAAGGGCCTAAGTCTACCCTCGTCAGAAATTAAGTTGTGGGCATTTTTCAAAAAATCTCCCCCCCCCCACTAAATCTTAATGCAGACGGACAGTTGATCAATGGCTAGAGATCTGAGGATAGTGTCCCAGCCCTGTCCTCGTCCCTTAGGCAACAAAAAAATTTTTTTTATAGTTCTCTCTCTGAAAGAAAAAAAAATGCCCTTTTGTATTTTTTTTTTAAATGCTCCTAATCTACTCATTACAAACATTTTATACCTTGTTAAGGCCCTGCGGAGGGATACGAAAGTCAGGAGTCAAGGAGTAGGTTTTTTTTGTCTTGTTTAGGTTCGATTCCTGCTCCTCTTCGCATTCCAGAGAGTCAGTTTTGGCAAATTTCATTCATTAACTGATAGAAAAACGTTACTTATTGCTTTGTGTACACGTAGATTATGTAAGTAATGTAACGACAGTAATATAGTAAGGAATGTTCTTATCGTACGATAATATGACAATTGGAAATATGAAGGATATATAAGAGCTGACTGGACGCTAGTAATATGAAGGCCATCTTAAAAATGTTGGATGCAATTAAGTACTGTAAAAGGAAAAAAATACTATTGATATTTAGTCTACGTTAGATACAAGTAATTTGAAGTGAAACGTTCTATAATGCTTCATTTGCATGGTGGCTTTGTTACTACTGTCACGATAGTAATATAGTAAGGCAGTAATATACTGTCGTGTGTATACTACCATCAATTATGCTTACTAAAAAGTAAAAAAAAAGAAAAATTACTGTTCTATTATATCCCCTGAAGAGCATTGGGTTGATTAAAGAGTCTGCAAAATTAACAGTCAAAGGATCTTGGAGATATAAACGGCGCATGTTTTCGAATGCATTTTTCGTAGTCACGAGTACTGGTATATCCGTCAGAGGGGCATTTTCGATTCTCGCCCGAGGCGAAGCGAGGCTGCTCCGTGTGGGCGACCGCCCTGTTAAATTCGAGGTGCATGGTTTGAATTTAACATCAGTGAAAACAAAAAGTGAACCGGCATTTTATCGCTTTTAATATATCCATCTCTCCGGGCTTTATGTTAAGATTACTGGAATTTGAAAGTGCCCATAAGTTGTTTCTTTTTTATTCTCTTTTGTAAAGGTCAACAACCAAGGAATTATAGTGATCGGGGCGATCTCTGCTCCAGTGTGAATGTATTCATCATACCTTGTCTCCCGGGCAACGGATTATTAATAATACTTTTTTTTTTAATTCACCGATAGGTTCAATTTGGTCTTGATCTTATATATATATATATATATATTATTTAAATATATTCCCCTCTAATGAGAGTGCTGAAAACACAAAAATTTAGCTTTTGGTGGTGACTTTTTTCTTCTTTTTGAATTCCCAAAATCTTTTCATTTTTTCACTTTGAGCATTCTTCTGTTCATCTGTCCATTTACGTCTGCTTAGTGTAGGTTGTGATATAACTCAAGTTTCTGGTTCTTAATTTTGTCTCTACAGGTTTTACGATCTTGAATGTCTTCTATGGTGATTTTTAATCTTCTCAAGTCCTCTGTGGTTTCTTTATACCAGGAAGTGCCCAATTTCGATGTAGAGACCATATTGAATATTCTTTTAGTCAGTCTGCTATCGTTCATTCTGGAGATATGTGCAAAAAATTTCGCTCTGCGTTTTCTGATGACTGTAGTGATGGTTTCAGTGTGTCTGTATAGTTCTTCTGTAGGTCTTTTTTGCCTGAAATTGTCTCTAAAAACTAAAGCCGTGAATTTTTCTCAGGATTTTCCTTTCTTGTTTTTCGATTTATTGTAGTGCGAACAGGTGAGTTTATAGGCTTTCTGTAACTTTGAAATTCTTTCTTCATTTGATTTTGTATTCAGGCCAGATATATATAGTGTGTGTGTATGTGTATGACAGATTAATCCACTATTTTTCACCATATGGAAAAAGCATCATAATGATACATAACATGATTTAACCTCTCACCCTGTCTTGAACAATATTTGAATGAAACATTTCAATAAAGTACAGTTATTTTAGGTGATGTACCTATGTGACCTCATGGAGTATGACTGCTGACTGTTTGATGATTCTGGGATAGCGAGGTAACTAAGTTGCTGTGCTGAAAGTCCCGGGTTGAATCCGGCTGTAATTGATAAATTAGTTAATTTGGACTCTGTAGCATCTGTAGGTTAACACAATATCGAAAAAATGGGTACCTTGGTTGGGAAAAAAACTGGTATTTAAGTCAGATCCCGTTCAAATCACCTCCCTGCACAACTGTTGTCCTAGAAACAGTACAGTCTCTACCATCCACTAAGCCCAAGAACTTTCATTGGCTGATGATGGTATGGCCTATTAAAAATAATATTATTACAATGATAATATCGATACAATTAACAAGGATATCGCCTTTCTGGAAAAGTAGATGAAGCTGTTCTACTTGGCGTAACGTTCTTATTATGTGCATTATTCTTATATGTATGCACATAATGCCATAATTATATAATAATTATGTGTACTTATTCCCTCTGTTTTATGTTATATCTACCTAAAGGGTTCTCAATTTTTTTATCACTCATATCCCTAGATGACTATATCTAGTCTATATATATGGATATATCTACAACCCCGGTGAATAAGTGAATAAGTCTAATTTTCTTCAAAATGAGTTTCTTGTACTTAAGTATGCGGAATGGAGTTATTTTCGTAGTGTATTAGGGGGTAATTAAGGCATTGGCTTGAAAAGGAGTTATTGTTTATATTACAACTCTCCATTTCAAGCCAAAAATTAGGATAATGATACGATTCCGCTTATCTGATAGCAGTTAACTCTCTCTGTACAAAACACGACTTAACCACTTATCCACCGGTGCTGTAGATGAATATTGTTATTCTCTACTGTATATTGTTTCAATTTAGAAGTATCTAGTATATTTAGCCCTGAAGAAGACCTGCAAATATGGGTCACAACGTTGTCTTTAAAAAAACAGTTCTTCTCACTAAAGATAATTTTTTCTTCCTCTGATATTCTGATTAGTTTGTCTGTATTCGTTAAGAGTAGACTGTGACCATATTATTTGTTACGTTAAGTATTACCGATTAAGATGTTTATTGGAATTAATAAGACAATTAAAGAAGTCTCTATGTTGAAAACTAAAAAGTAGGTGGAAAACCTGGTGTTGAGTCAGATATCGGTCAACCGTTGGGTTAGAAATGGTCCAGTCTCTTCCCTCAACTTCATCATAAGTTGTGGAACAGTTTTTTTAATTTCTTGTATTCTATCGTTATCCCCTGGAAAGTTCAGTATTTGTTTCTCAATCGAAATCAAAAGTAAACAAGATACGAATCGTTCCTTCCGATACGTAACTGTAACGGCATTAAGGAATCTAGTCTTGTAAAAAAGAAGATGTCCGTGAGAATGCTAGATGGACAAAACAGTTAGGGGAGATAAAGCGAATTAATTACAGTAATTAATAATTGGCAGAGCGGGTTATAAGAAAGCTGTCGGGACGGCTCCGTATCAATAATATCCAGATTAGGGGCTCCCCGCATCTTGTCTTTTACAATTTAAATTAGCCTTGGTGCTCTCGAGAGCAGTGGTGGTCGAACTGCACTTCGATCCTACGTACGTTGCTCTCTACTGGTACCGGTACCGGCCGCCTCTCAACTTTCTTATCTCTGTATGCACCTCCTGAAAAAGAAAGACTCTTCTGTATAAGTGGCGGTATAGCTGAGGGGATGGAGTCGCTTATCATGAGGGCGATTATGTAAACGTAAGGAAACAGAAAATAAGAAAAAGAATTATTGGTACTTGTCCAATATAGGGACGCCATTATACTGGTAACACTGACTAGTCTAGGGACTTTCAAAACAAGAATCAAAGCTCGGCCGAGATCTTCGTTTTCATATCCGCCAAATAGTCTCAAGTGTCTATTCATACACCTTGTATTGATAATTATTTTTCACGACTGTTTATATATAAAATACCTTTATTAACACGGGAAAAAGTAAGGCGCCTTGATAAAGCATCGTATGCTCTAATGACATTTGTTCCAGACAGACGCTTTGACTAGTTAATAACGTTAAATAAAGGAAAACTGACGCCGAAATTGTCAGAAATCATGAAACGGTATATAGAAGCATCATTAAATATTGAAAATAATGCCATTTGCTAGGTCATATCGGCATCCAAAAATACAGACATTTATACGATTAAGCAGCACAATACTAGTTGTAACTGATCCCAAAAATGTGCATACATTCTTTTATATGCTCATGCAAAGACAATGCGATAAAATGGAATATCTGTAAGCATATACATGCATTAGGTCGGCACAGGAAGTGTATGCAAATGAATACATCATCATTCAAAAATACGGACCAGGAATTTTTAAATGATGATAAAGCAGAACTGGTAATTACTGATATTATATATTATAAGAGTACGCGCTTACTAGAGCATTTGAAAAAAAACCCAAAGCAATAACAAAAGTGCCGTGAAAAAGTAGTTAAGTTTACAAAACCAATTCGATCAAATCCTGAAATGGATTCGGAGGATGATGATTTTTCATTACTGTTAATTATAAAAGCAAATACAATTAGACGAAAATAGACGTTTTCAAGTATTGAAGACGTTTCGAAGAGGAATAAAATAGGAAAACCGAGGAATTCTTTTCTACAAAAAAAAATATATATAAAAATAAACAAGGACAAAAAATAAATTTACTAACTGAAATAGAGCATAAGGAGAATAATTAAATTATTTCAATTCAATAATACAGTCCCTTAATTATTTATATTTAAAAAAAATAATAGTAATAGAATAAAATGGGCAATGAAGATTGAAGGGAGCCGATCTCGGCCGAGTTTTGATTCTTTTTTTGAAAGTCCCTAGACTAGTCAGTGTTACCCGTATAATTGCGCCCCTATATTGGACTAGTACGGAATTATTCTTCGCATAATATTTAGATATCCCCATTAACATTATAAAAAAAAAAAACTTTATCACTACAATCCATTAAATGGATTTAATACTTGGTAGAGACTGCACTATTGCTAAGACATCATTTGTGCAAGGAGATTTTTCTGAGATTAACTCAACCGCCAGGTTCCCTCCCCAAAAAGGGTATACACTTATATAGGCTAGGCGAGCCTCAGAAGATCCTACGACTTTATATTCATATTTAAGTATTCATTTTACAAATTTTTTTATTATAGCTTTGTATATTTTTCATACAAAAAAATTATTTATTCATATTATTTAAAAGATCAGAAAATTATATTTTATTTATGAAGAGATGACATTTCGGACCAAATTAGTGAGCCCTAGTCAGGACTAAGTTACTTTAAGATGGGAGTCTCTGAGTATCGACTCTTTTAAAACAATTTATGTTAGAGAGGAAAATAGTTGACTGTATGGTTCTAATGATGGATAGAATTGGCCAGGGGGTACAGTCAATGAAAATAACAATAATAAGAACAACTTACTCTTTAATAGTGCCAACGTTTCGGCCTAGGGTGTAAGCCATCTTCAGGACAAATAGTCGGGATACACGGCTGTATAGACTGTCAAACTAACATTGTCATCTGAACTCCAATTGAAACTAACATTGACAATGTTAGTTTGACACTCTATACAGGCGTCTCCCTCTATTTGCCCTGAAGATGGCTTACACGTTAGGCTGAAACGTTGACACTAATTAATAATAATTTATTCTCAATATTGTGTTATCATTGACTGCACCCTCTGGCCAATTCTGTTCATCATTAAAACAATTTATAATTGCTAATTAAAGTGTTTGCTCTTTTTAAGGCCATATATTTTATTTTTTAATAAATCTCTATTTTTTTTAGCTTATATATATTTTTTATTTTTACACCCTCTTTCTCTATTATGTTATTTATATTTGACTTCTTAATTTTTTTTAATTTATCCCTTACTTTTTGAACGTCGTTTCTTAGGAATTTCTATTACGCATAGTATCTAGTCGGTTTATTCAACTTAAAATTATGGCTAATGGAAAGAGAATTGAACGGGCAACTATTAGTGCTAGCTTGAATCATGAAACAGTACAGTCTCTACAATTTACTCAACCCAAGAACCTCCATGAACTATAAGTGGCACAGTTAATAAAAGATTATTTAATTACAAATAATAATAGGTTCCATCCGTTTTTATGTGTGTTGACGAAATTCCTTGTGTGAGTCAAAGAGTTATAACGAATCCAATTAAAAACAAAACTTTAATGTTTACTAAGTAGAGGCTTGTGAACGGCTATAAGTTGGTTATGGAGGAGAGATGAAATGGCATTGTGGGCTAGCGTGCAAGAGGGGAATAGTAAGGAAAAAGGAAGAAAGAAGGGAAGAGGTGGAGAGAGCGAGAGAGATAGATAGAGAGAGAGATAGATAGATAGATAGAGAGAGAGAGAGAGAGAGAGAGAGAGAGAGAGAGAGAGAGTGAGAGAGTGAGAGAGAGAATAAGAAGTGGACTAAACGAGACAGGAGTAAGGCAAATATTTAGCCAAGGCTTAGCGATGAATAATGTTCTCTCTCGGCCATTCACAGATGGTCACGTACCTCTTTCTCTTTCTCTCTCTCTCTCTCTCTCTCTCTCTCTCTCTATCGTTCTTCTTCGTCTTTATTAATAATCATATAACTAATCTCTCATTCTTTTGTTTATGGTTTTATTCAATTAATGCTTTGTTTATACAATAACATAAACATGCGTGTATATTTCTGATTCTGATATCACTGATTCATAGCTTTAATTTTTAAGAAATGCAGCATTAATTATTGAAAAAATAGCTTTTAAAGCTTTAATTTTTCGTTTTCATAACGTTTATCGCTAAATAGGATAACGTCAGGAATGGGAGTCGGCAAGGGGGGAAAACAATTAATTTAGCAAAATCACTTGAAAATGTTTATTGTATTAATGATTAAAGCTCAACATGGCACATGTTTCCACAGTAGAGTGTCATGTTCGTTCTACGATCTGTCAATACAAGATTATAGTGACTATAAAATCTTTCTGCACCAAAACTATTCACTGGGGATCACACAGTCATCAGAGCATCAGCAAATTCTCTGTGAACAATTTTTACAGCTAAGAGTAACTGAATTATGTCTATAGTGACTCCATCCTTCACTTGCTCTATAAGCTGTCTTTGAAAATAGCTGTTACTTTAAAAGAATTAACACATCCATGAATTTACTGTCATCAAGCAAATTTGAATGTTGGTGCAAGCCTACTTTTACTTGCGTCTGACAGCGTCTGATCGCTGGACATTCTGACCTAGAATCGCAGGATTGAATATTTCACCGGCGTGCTCAACAAATAGATTAGTGCGGCTGTCTTGACGGTTCAGCATATGAGATGCCAGTTTCACAGATCTCTTCTGACACTCACAAACCCAAAATTTGTACTTTTGCTGGCAATACTGAAAAGTTGAGTTTTGTCGTACAAATCGCTGCTATTTCGCGAAAATATCGCTGATGCTATGACTCGGTCTCTCTCTCTCTCTCTCTCTCTCTCTCTCTCTCTCTATATATATATATATATATATATATATATATATATATATATATATATATATATATGTATGTATGTGTAAACCAAACGTCTTTTGAATGTTACTGATATGGTTACTATGGTAACAGTTGGGATATAAAAAACGGGAAGGTTACTCTCAGTTACATTTTAATCGAACAGTTTAAGGATTTTTTTTTTTTTTTTTTTTTACAGACACACTCAGTTTAGTTTTTATTTCAAATCAAATTTAGTGAATCCACTTAAATTATAAAACGACATATTTCACACACTGTTTACAAAATTATTCTCATTAAACTATTCAATAAAGATAAAATTGAGGGTAACCTTCCCGATTTGTATGTTCCAGCTGTAACCATAGTAACCGTATCAGTAAAATTTATTTGGCGATTGGTACACGTCTTTTACATACATATATATTTATTTATTGGTATTTATTTTTCTCTACTCTTTGTATGTCTTTGAGTTTCTTGAGACTGTATAAAACATCAGTCTGTAAATTTACAGCTATCTTTTTTGCAAGGTTTCGAGACAATATTTCGAAAAATACTAATTAGAGCCCTAGTCTAGATAAGTATTGACAAGAAACATGTCAATACGGAGCAGGTTGATACAGCTGAGTGGTAAAGTGAACTATAGATATGGGTATAAAAAAACACGAATCGTCTCCAAATGTATAATGTATAAACATTACGTGAAAGAATTAGAAGAACTTAGAGTATAAAGAAGTTTGAATTGGTCAGGGGTGCAGTCAGATATAACACAAAATAAGTGAAACTTTTTTTTTATATATATATATTTTAAGTTTCACTTATTTTGTGTTATCTCTGACTGGACCCCCTGACCAATCCAATCCATCATCAGAATTATCCAGTCAACTATTTTCCGCTCAAACTTAGAGTATACGTTGTCCTGTTCAAACGTTTTGGATCCGAAAACCATATAAACATTTTTAAATATGTTGTAATTATTTGAATCGTTTTGATGAATACAACAATTTAAAAAAAATCAATGAAATACCTGACGCCGCCAAGCGCACAGTTTTCACAAGTTGATCTATAACGTGCAAGTATATCTTCTATCCCATACGCCTTAAATGTGTAACATATAAACATAAAAAAGTTTTAATTAATACCAAGAAAGAAAGAAAAACTTTAATTTTTATGGCATATATGTTTTTTTAAATAAAGAAAAATAAATTAATTTTAAAAAATGTGAATTTAAATGATTCTCGAACCCACTGGAACACTCACAGTTTAAGAGAACTTCAGTAACACCCACACCAACAGAAGAATTACAAATATATACAGTTATCACTTATTACTTCTACCAAAATAATAATATATTAAATTAAAATATCTACACCTGAGTTCCTAGTACACTCATTATATCATAAATAAGTCACTTTAAAAGAAATACTGAGCCAAATTAAAATACACCATCAGGTATTTCTAAATTATTACCTATTGTATAACATAATAATAATTATACAAATAATAAAATATCTTATTAAAATATATGTGGTCAACACCTGACTTACTCGTACACTGAATTAAAATTAAAATAAATTTGAATTAAAATTAGTTTAGACAGCAATAATTCTTGCTTATTATCTAGTACAAAATAAGGGAAAAATATAAAAATTATATGGTTACATTAATAAAGACAATTTTTAGAATGATGATTTTTAGCAAGATTCCTACAGCACTCTTAGCATGTGGTGGGCTGGGAAAAACAGTCTAGAGTTTCGAGCAAAGAATCACTTTCAGTAATTTAATACGCTACTTCTATTGCCACTGCTATTATATTAAATTTTTAAATATTTCGTTATTTTTGAGAAAAATTTTTTTTTGTATAATCTCCCTATTATAAAAAAGCTTTATCATGAATATCAAGTCGATGTACAAAAATGTATTACGACTTTCAAGTTTTATTTATTTATATTTTTTAATTTTTATTCTTATATAATATTCCTGCAATTCACAAAAATTGTATGCTGTACCATAAAGACCAGTTTTAAACTTAAAAATAATTACCATTTAAATGCATCTATACAGAATCATAATATATAATGAAAGAACTGAACTTCTAACGAAATTTAATTTGTAATTTAGTATGAAATACCCGTTTTTGTTTTTTTAATGCCAATGTTACTTATTCCAGAATAGAATATATATATAGTACTTCTGGAAAATAACAGTCCCTATATAGAATAGGTAAGGCAGTAAATTCTGCACGATTGGTGAAATTGTAAACAGAATTAATTTCAATGGACAACCATCGAATGGAAGCATGAAGTCGGCTGCATTTCCACGATTCTATTAACTTAGGTTTTATTGCTATTTTATTATATGGTGCTTTTGAATTCAACATGGTCATGTTTCTATCAAGGTAGTTAATAATTTACAACAAATGAGATATTGCCCCATCGTCATTTTTATTATCATGCTACAATATGGATTTAAACCGTGTGGAAGAAGGGGCTCCTAATAATAATTCGCTAACCTTCTATCCGAGCGAATTTGCCGGTCGTGAATTCAGTAAAAAAAAAAAAGATAAATTTGTTCCCCACACTATATAAATTAAGGCTATAAAAGAATTCATCAAATAAATACAAATTAAAGGAAATACAAAATGAGTAAATGATAATACTTGAGTAAATAATAGCTATATAATGTAAAAATAAAAGAGAGAACAATTACAAAAATATGAATGTGCACATCTAAACCTAAGGAAATACAAAAAAAGTGATTTAAAAAGTAAATAAAAATTATGAATAAGAGAATACAATAAGCACTTACAATTAATTAGTTTTACAAAAACAAACTTGAAATTAACTATTTAATAATAGAGAATGAGTTTAAAACAAAAAAATATTGATAGTCAGTGAATGAATAAAAATAACTGACTTCTTGAAAAGTTGGAGGTGAGTTCTTGAAGATGATGAGATGATAATTCGATATGATGAGGAGTAGAAATAACTGAATGTCTCTTACCGGTAAGTCCAAGGGGAGGTGAAAATAAACAAACAGTTTTACTGGTGAGATTTGAGAAGATGGAGAGATGGCGACAACAGTAGCAAGTAGAGTAACAACCTTCTCACACGACAACTGTCTCGAGACTCATCTTGTTTTGTTTTTTCGAACATCACACTACTAAGTATACATATGTTTTAATTACAATGTGAAAATTAAATTACTATCTGAATTCTTTTACTTTCCCTTTAGTTAATTTTACTATTGTAAGAATTATATAAAACAAAAATTATACCTGGTTTTTAATGCAATAAAATATCGGTTTGGAAGAAAATAAATTACAATAAATAAAAAAATAGCTATGGATACCCGACAAACCTTATATCGTTTTAATTTAGTTTTAACTTTTGTGCTTCTTTTTTGTAATCTATCGAGCTTTTACTTCTCGATTGAATAAAATAGGGAGAGGGATCTTTTTTTTATGCACTAAATAAAAAAGGTATTTTATTCTATATTAAATACGTTAATTTTGGATTAAATAATATTATTGCTATACCATCAGCGACTATATATGAGATGCGGTTAAAATGGGTCTAGATGAGAATATGATGTAATGCTAATAATCAAATGAAATCATGAATTTGTATTTAGCAGGAAACATTACAGTCTCTAACATATACTGAACTCAAATCGTTCATGTGTTATAGATTGGAATAAGAAAAAAGTACTGAAAGTTAATTCAGCCATCATCAGGACATACTCTTTAAGAAAAATAACATCAAAGGTTGTTTTTTGAACGTCTTGTTGTAAGGTAGTAGAGTCTGGTAGGTCTGTTGATGTGAGGTGTACTGCAATGTGTCTTCATTCATGTGATTTTCTTTTGGTGTAAGTCTTAATGATGCCTGAATTAACGGGTTGTTTTTCCCCAGTATTTTAGAGACTTAAGACTTTGCTTTTTGGATTTTTTCCTATTGCATTGTCTCTTTTTTAATTTTTGCTCATGTTTATTGACTAAAAATATAATTTTTAACACTTATTAATTAGTTAATTATATAAAAGTTTATTAACATATTTAATTTAATATAAAGCGCTGAGCTTACAAATTGATAGATTTCCAGCTGTAGTTGTATAAATTATGTATTCTATCATTATCATTGAATCCATATTTGGGATCAGGAACCCTCCTGAGGCCTAATCCAGCCTCTATAAATTGGTATAAACGCTTAATTCACACATAACTCGTACCTTCCTTCATGGGTTGTATTGGTACAGGTTCAAACTAGTTCAAACTAATTTTGACTCATGCATGAATATATTCATTTTTTAATGACTACCTATACTCTCTCCGAAGCGGACACCTCCCTGTTTCATTACCATATTGTACCTGTATTTGTCCGTTATATAGAGGTTTCACTGTAAAGCATAATGATAATTATTCTCATATTTATAATTGTAATTATGAATATTATTTTCAATAATTAACAAAGGCAGTATTGACAAGCTGGATCAATCATTCGCCTACAGTTATGCGATAACTCGTATCAGATATGGCCAAACTTTTATCCATTCGAGAGAAGAAAAAGACAACCATAAAGATAAAAAATATAAAACTAAGCATTTATTATGCGTGTTCACAACATTTTGAAACTGAAATAAAACGAGACCATTATATTTCCCTATAATCTGACATTTAGAACCGGTGTCGGATGGTCGCCCCGCCTTAGAGGCTATAAACCCATGTTAGTCTCATTTCGAAATTGTTCCACAAGAATTCTTTCCACTTCTTCGTGGTCTTTCGTGAATTTGATTGCTCAACGGCATGTCAGGATCGGTTAAATGGGTTGATAATTTAATAGTACTAAATACAAGCCTTCAACAAAAACATAAAAATTCGTTCTGGCGTATATATTTCATTATATAGTTAATAATAAATAATTTAAATACAGTAGAGGGAAGATTAATTTATTAATTGATTTAATTAGTTTGGATTAATTTCGTCGTGTGCGGTTCGGATAATGAAAAGTTCAGGTAAACAAAATACACTAAAAAAAATATTTTTATTATAGGTTTTTATTACCCTCATAACTAGAAAAAAAGTACAATTAAACCAGAAAAAATTCTTATTAAAAAATAAAAAATTGACCAGTTAGAAAAAAAGTAATAAAAATATTAATTGTTATTGAGTAGTACGCAAATTAAAAAAATAAACGTCAATAAAAGTATGGTACTCACCTAGTTATAATACATTTAACAAGATTGTGATAATTGTAAAGAAAGTGATTCCTGTCTTAATTATACAGGGATAGTAAACATTTAGAACTCCCTCTCAATCATCGTGGTAGAAATCGAAAATCATTCTTCAATAATTCCCTAAAATCATCAGGGATTTTATTAACATATTAAATTGATTTTACTAAATAAATAAAGTATAATAACTGTATAAAATAATGTATGGTAAGTACATTATCCGAAACAATGTCGTCGGGACTGTTTCGGATAATCGAAATTCACTTAAAAAGGATAAATACTAAAAAATCACAACGTTAAGAAATTAACTAATTAGTTTATAATTGTCCAATTAGAAAACAATTTAACTAACTAAAATATAATTGTTTATAGATCAGTAGGAGATTGCCGAAGTCCCAGGTTTAAATCCGGTTGTGGCAGATAATTTGAACATTCTGTTAACCGAATGGGAGATGGAGACTCTCCTGGGGTTCACCCAGTATCTATAAAGTGGTTAATAAAAAAGGGGGGGTCTGGCGGTTGAGCATGATCTAGGACAAATCACCTCCCTGCTAGATATATTTATGGTGTATCATTTCATAATTTAGGGTAAATGATTAGGGTACTCAGCGTAAATGATTTTGCGCCATTTTCGTACTTCGTGCCACCATGGTCCTTGCAGACCTCCCCTCAGAGGACCGACGCCTGCGGACCACCCCCTCCTCGATGAGCTACAAGAGTTCCCCGATGTTCTACACAGACAGAGCACCAACAAAAGGACACATGCTACTCCTTTTATAATGTAATTTAGAGCCATTAGGCGACCCTCCCCCCCGCGAAGAATGTCCCGGAGGAATGCCGAGGAGGAATGTGATCCGCGAAGGTTACGTAACCTCCTGGACCACCTGGTCTTCGGGATTCTTTCAGCACTTTTTCCCTCCGCCTCATGTCCTTTATTTCTGCCCGCCATTGTAAGCGCCGTCATCAGTCCCTTGGGTATCCGGGGTTGTTAGAGCAACTTCGTCCTGCGCGGCTACGTTCGAGGATGTCTGTTGTAGCAAGGTTCCCTTGAAGCCTTTGGTTCGCATAAGCATAACTCGTAGTATTGGATACACTAAGTTCATTCCTATGTTAATCACAGGACATCATTATTGAAATAGTTACTTGGTTTAAAAGTGATATTAATTCTGATGGTTACTGTTGCCTTCATAACTAGGAAAAAATAACACCAATTAAAAAAAAGTTAAATGATAAAATAGCAAAAAGTCAATTAATAGCAGATCAGTTACGATAAAGATTAAAATAAGTTATTCAAAACATTAATGTAGGATGATTTAAATTTCAAATGATAATACATGATTGTTTAAACAGAGATACCCTTGCAAAAAATATAACGTCTTCTGCAGAGACTACTCTGTTTCTAGGACAACAGCTGTGCAGGGAAGTGATTCGAGATCACGCCCAATAGCCCGATTTTCCCCCTATTTTGTTTGGGGACACACTTTATAGAGGCTAAGTGAGCTCCAAGAGAGACTCCAGAAACCAAAGGATCTGTTCCCGGCTGTTAACTAAATAAATTATCTGCCACAGCCAGATCTGAACCTTCGGCACGGCAACTCACCGCTCTACTACTGAGCTACCATTGTCCTTTTAGTCTTCTCCTATCAAGCCCGGGTAACAGAAAGATCAAGTGGATTTTGGTGATTTTGTGCTGCTGAGTGGAATTGTGTATATGGTATAAGCTCATCTCGTTGTGTATGGTGTGATTCGAAATAATAATAAAACCTGTACCACTACAACCCATGAAGGTTCTGGGGTTCAGTAAAGGGTAGAGACTGTACTGTTTAATTGACCACGGTTCTGCAAGGAGGTGACTTGTCCTAGGTCACGCTCAACCGCCAGATTTCCCCCCCTTATTTTGGGTACCCTATTTTTATAATATTTTATAGAGGATGGGTGGGCCCCAGGAGGGTCCTAGATCATATGTGATCCAACGCCCGCAACAAACATACTAAATAAAAGTCATTGCCTGCAGCGGGATTTGAACAAGGACATCCGGCATGGCAACTCAGTGCTCTACCACTGAGCGACTCCGCTCCCTTTTTTTCTGTGTATTAATTTTTTTTTTAGAATTTAGTATTGTATTGTTTGTCTAGCTGAACCCTAAAGTTCTGCTCCATATTTCCAAATAATGTTATAGATTACTGATTTGTTTCGTAAGTCCTGCGAAGATCTGCAGTCCGTTTCTTAAATGTAAATTGATTTAACTAATTTAAAAAGCATTATTACTTATATCCTGCCTTTCGTTCCACTTATCCTCTATATTCCTCGGGCATTAAGGAAATCAATACCCGATCCCCTTTAAGGATCCCGTTCCTCTACGTATCCTATACGTCATGTTTCTTCAGCAGGCCGCGTACATTGCTCTACCACTTTGGATTCTATTGCGGACCGGTCCCAAGCATTAATAAGGACGTAAAGGTTACTCAAATCATCTCTAACTGGGCTCGAACCAGGCCCTCATTCATTCTCTCTACTTAAAAGAGAAGGAAAGAAAAAAAGAAAAGAAAAGAAAAGCCGCCTGAGAATAACTGTCTCCTTAACCCAATTAGGCATAACACTACTACCTTTCCATTTTTACATCGGATTTATACAGTGCAGAACTAAACAACTAAGAATTGCATTTAAATTATTTCTAGAATATTTTCCGTTTAGCATTTTGAATACTAATTCTATTCGATGGTTTATAATGATATATATTTTTAAATTATATAAAGAACAATTAATCAAAATTCAAACAATATAAGCAAGCTGAACACTGTGGAATGTAGAGCTAAGAAAATGAGAAAAATTAAAGAGATTGTTTCATAAATTTAAAAGTTATCGTCATTTAGTTATATCAAAAGAAATATCAATATTAGGATATAGTTGAAGATTCAATAATATATTATTTTTTGTAAAATAATTTTTGAGAAGCGAGGAGATAGTTGACTGGAAAATCTAAAACTCCCCTTACTTATATTATCTACTTTCCATGTTCATTTTACTTTTCTACCTGTTATACTCTAGATTTCTATCTTTACTTTCTACTTTTCTTTTTCCGGTATTTACTCTTTAACATCATTTTTGTTATATTTTCTCTTATTTTACTTATGTAAACTCCCTAGGAGTCTATTATCATACATTTCATATTTTATCTATATTCTACTAGCTTTTCCATAATTTTACATCTCACCTCTGATGTTTATAATTTTTCTTTTTGTAAACTTTCTGTTTACTTCCTTCTTTTATCTTTGTTAATTTTTACATCACCACCTTTCTGTACATTTACTCTGTAATATTTTTATTCATATATATCCCTCACTTTTTTGTTCTAAATTTCTTTTACTCTAGATATATTTTTTATATTATCATTTACTTGGTACTGCAGTGTATTTTTATAGTTTTGTTGTTTTGTCTGTTTTTCTTTCTTAGCCCTGAAGATGATCCACAAAGTGGGTCGAAACGTCGGCACAAAATAAAATAAGTACCCACTTATTTAGTGTTTAATTCGACTCCACCCCCAACTATTTTCTTCCTTACTAAAATAATTTTATGTTATATTAAAGGTTAATATTATACCTCCTTGCTTTCTATATAATATTATTATTTACTCTTGTATAATATGGTAGATTTAGTTACTATTTTCTCGGAGTAAAATATGCTGTATAAGGTTTTTTGTTTTTTTTTCTTGGGAAGGCTGTTATGTTGGATACAGCTTAAGCATTGAGCATAGCTTCATTTATTATTTAATATTTTTTCTCTGTAATTCTTAAATGAATAATTGTTTCAATAAACGGTACAGTTTGTAGTAATTATTCAAAGAAGAGTGTTAGACAAATCGTAGACAGCTCAACCAAACCAGGAAGCTGAACAATGGAGCGGGCGAGCGAGGCCTGAGCCGGGGAGAACCCTGAGGGCATAACGGCCGCTGAGGGACAGTCTCCTCGGGATATTTATCTTCCCGTCGATTCCTCAACTTCTTCTTCATGGTCGTCACTGGAAGTCGTACGGTGTACTATTTATCTATCTAGGGGAGGACTCAGGAGGAGTATGGGTTAAAACATTAATCAATAAAAAGTATATTTGTTTAAACCGTATCTAAGCTGCGATATGAGTGTGTCAATTCTGTAAAGTTAAATTAAATCTAGAATAATGATTTTAAAATTAAAATACTCCAAGAAAACATTTGTTTAAAAATCTTTAAACACATTTTAATAGGAACCAATTTTTCATGGGTGAAGATTCTTTGGTATCTTGTGCCAAATACTAAGTCGTGTAATAAGGTATAAGTGGCTTAATCTTTGAGATAGGCAAATGATTACTAGTAGGATCAACTGGGGACTTACACATATTTTGCAACGATAAATAATAATTTAAAAAATAACTAAAAAGTATAACTTTTTAGTTAGCCAAACTAAAAATTAGAATATAAATAATAGTTTAAGAAACAATGCACACGCCTACATAAGAAATAAAGCTAAAAAGAAGGAAATAATTTTCAATAACTTTAAAATAAGAATAGTGTGATGAACGAAAAAATTCATTACATCGTAAAAAGACGTGAGGTCCTTGATGTTAACTGTTGTAAATATTTTATTGGCTGATATTGGTAAAAGTAGACTCATTATGAAAATATCTTAAAAACCACCCTACGGTTTTGTTTTGTTTATAATAAAATGAATTTTGTCGTTCATCGATATATATTTATTTTATTTTATCGCTATTTAACTTACTGAAAATTATTTTCTTCATTTTAGTTTTGTTTCGTGCTTTGTGGCCTCATTATAAGCCTTGAAGAAGATCTGTAATGTGGCTCGGAACATTGGTTTCAAATAAATAGTTCAAACCCTAGACATTTTTTAAACTAATATTCCTTTTCTATTTTTTAGTTCGGCTAGCTACAAAAGCGTGTTTTATTTGTTCCTTTAAACTATTATTTATTTTAAATTAAAAATATATGAGTAACTAGTATAAGTAAAATTATTAAAAACTAAACTTAAAACTATAACTTATCGAATTAATGTTGACAGCAAAGCAGATATAAACTTCCTCTACGGATATGTTAAATCACTACTAATCCTGAAGATCCTGGTCAGGATAACGAGACAAACTTATTAAATGATTGTATTGTTTGTTAAAAATACTGTTATATGTGTGTATATATATATATATACTTACGGAGACGAGTCGGTGTTGTCTACTTATCTAAAAGTACCGGTTCGAGACCAGAAGTGGTTGATAAATCCTTTATTATGTTATTTGTCATGGATCAATCGGTAGGAACTTATAAGGGCTCACCCAGTATTTTTATATATCGAATATATAAAATTCCTCAATTGAGTAAAAGCCTGGCAGCGGCTGAGCGTAATATCGGCCAAATTATCTCCCTGCATAACCGTTGGCTTTCAAAACAGCATAATTTCTACCATGTTCTGAAACCTTAGACCCATTATGTTTTATAGCGTTACATCGATATAATTCAACGCTAACGTTTCTCTAGAAAACTGCCTTTGAATTGATCTTTCACCCCGAGCATATACAAACGTGTTATTTGTAAAATATATTCAATGAAATCGGAATGCGAAACAAGTTGTTATACACAATTATAGCGGGGTATCAGGTAGAGATGAGGGGGACCTTTAAGGTGAACATGATGCGACGGAGGAATAGAACGGACTCTCCTCCCCGGTGATCTATCTTCCTGATCCTTATCCTGGAAATAAATCCTTTGGATCCTGAATGCCTGGGGATCGATCGCTAGGACCATTGCTATGCGCGAGGATCTATAGCACAATTAGCATTAGACTTGCGGAAGATGATCCCCCCGTATTCTCTTCGTATATAATAGGATGATCATGTTATTAACACATTTATTGACATTTTCCCCATTGATGTAAAAATAATTATGTTTATCTAAAAAGTCGTTTGATAGTTTTGCGATTGAGACTATTAATAACTGAAAACATCAATAGCTGGTTGTTCTTTTCCTTTCTCCTAAAAGATTTTATTTGTAAAAGTAATATTTCTTGTCTATGAAATGGTTGAAAGTAAAAATGCTCTCTGTATTCTTGAACTGATAATAATGCTAAATATGAAAATAAAATCTATATAAAGACAAGAAACTGCTCGTCGTTTCAGGCTACTACAACACTTACTATACAAACGCTCTAAGCTCCCAATTAATTACAAAAGACTCAAGACTATTAAAAGATCTATTTGGACTTACGGAGTAGAGTTTTGGGACTCCGCTACAACACCGAATTCCTCTCGTATTCAATCCTTACAATCCAAAATCCTTCGTAAAATC
Organism: Troilus luridus; assembly: GCA_964056705.1. Classification (NCBI taxonomy): domain Eukaryota; kingdom Metazoa; phylum Arthropoda; class Insecta; order Hemiptera; family Pentatomidae; genus Troilus; species Troilus luridus. The sequence goes on from OZ057417.1 coordinate 66,278,009, forward strand.
CTTAATGATCCTTTCTTAGTTACGGATAAAGTCATCCATAATGACCTCAATGTCCCATTTGTTGCTGATTTGGCCCGATCCGATACCTGTCTTTTCATGAACAACTTAATTCTCAGTCAAACCTACTAGTTTCAAACCTAGCAACCTGTTCAATTCCTGATAATCCTCCGAGGCGTCTGAAAAGAAGATGGCCTCGTGACCTTTTAAGTTAAACTTATTATTTGAGCAATTTGAGCTGCTGGCAAGACTTTTAATTAGTCTGTTAGCGGCCGGAGATGGATCATATGGGATCTAGGACCCTCCTAGGGCTCACCCAGTCTCTATAAAGTGGGGACCCAAAATAAGGGGGAAAAATCTGGCGGATGAGCGTGATCTAGGATAAATCACCTTCCTACACCACCGTGTAACAGGACAGTCTCTACTTTGTACTAAACCCCAGACCCGTTCACGGGTTGTAGTGGTAAATGTTTTTTTTTATATATGTATTTTATTTTTTATAATATCACGACGATGTAATATATACTTATTATCGTTATAATGAAATTATGAACTGATATATCTCCTCAGCGGAGATATTTCGAAGTTGAAAAGACGATCATGCGCGATGAAAGATCGGAGGCAAATCGAAAATGATGACTCAGAGGCTAAATTTCATAATGACAGTGATTGCGGGTTCTCCTTAACAGTTGCCTTTTCGTTTGCTCTTCCATCTTGTTGAGGAATCGTGATTTCGAATATTTTCCAGCTATCAGGGGATAGCTACCTCTCAAATGCTCACATAATACGGTTTTAGGATATTGTATAATACGAATTAGTTATTGGAAAAATCTGTATAGCAGTAAAAAAATTTTAATTATAGATTTTTTTTATAAATACCATTAAATTAAATTTATTCATTTAACGTCACTTTATGCTGCTATGGCTAATCAAAAGATACTATTATGGGATTCCTACATTTTGCCAGTTCAGAAAAAATTTGGAAGAGGATCTTTAACGAGTACCTGACAATCGGGTAAGCCATTTTACGCCCCCTCAGAAGAACGGAATATCCAAGGATTTTTGACTCCCTTATATACTAAAAAGAAAGATTCCTACCTTCAGAATTCATCTTCCGGTGGAATCAAGACCCTTTTTCGCCGGTAGTAACAGTATTCAAACGGAATTATTATAAAAAATCAAAAATCTGTACGCTGCTGTGTCCTAGCGGAGCCAATCTTGTTCAGGATCAAACATTCTGCCGCATACTCTGCCTCTGGGTAGTGTTGGGTAGTGCTCAAGTATAGAACTAATGGACATGGACTTCCTATTGTAAATAATATATCTATGGTGAAGTTAATTACTTCCATTTCTGATATTTTTTTTAAATTATAATTTCATCCAAGTATTTATATTATATTATTTCATCTAAATATTAAGAATGTTAATTATTATTAATGTAATCGATAAAAGTTAAAAAACTGATTAACTTATTCTCCTAAGGATTCCAACTAGTCAATCAATTCAACCCTAAAGATCTTTACTAATACTATCTGATTAAAGTAAACAATCGAAGCTCTATGGCCTAACTCCATATCGAAAAATCAGGCTAACGCTGAAAGATGAACAACGTCTTAATGTATTCGAAAATATGGTATTGCGTCCGAGTGTGTAGTGATCTGTGGAAAGAAGTTTGTAAGCAGAGATTGGTGGTGTCGGCATCGAGCCTTCGGGTTTGCTAAGCCTTATTATTATTATTTAAAAAATCCCTAAGCGTTCAGCCAAGTTTATGATCCGCGAACTAGTTGAACAAAAAAATTAAACTATGCTTCCTTGTTCAAGGAAGGCTAAAAAGACCTTGAAAATCACTTCAAAGAAATTTGCTACATACATTAGAATAACGATTTTTTTTTTAAATTTAGACACGGTCTAAAACATTTATGAAGAGTAAAGTGACTTTTAGAGCATACAAGGTTCTGGGTTCAATTAAGGCTGTGGCAGTAAATTATTTAATATGTTAAAAGCCGTGGTTGGAACCTGTGGGATCTGACAAATGCCCTTAAGCTCGACCAATCATAATTTTAATGGTCTCTTGGTTAGTTTAACAATCTACTAAGTCCAAAATCACGCGTTCGCAGCCCGGCAGGGGGCCCTAGGATTTTTTAAAGGGTGGAAAAAATCCTTGGTTATGCAGTCCTTTGAAAGGGACGTTAAACGGGGCACCCGAGCCTGTACGATATCAGGTATTCGAGGTAGTTCCCAATCTAGCATCGTCTGATTAGCTATAGCAGGATAAAGTGAAGTTAAATCAACAAACATACCACTAATAATTGGGTACCCTTAATCAGGAGGAAAACCTAAGCGACATTATCCTTACTGAAGTTCATCCTGTTGTCTCGTCCGAATTATCCAACCCGACATTCCCTCATGCATTTCTTACGTCCTCCAATCCAATACCTCGGAGCTGAATCATGCGATAAAGATAATAACGTAGTCGAACGAAATACGTTGTTTTTTTTTCACCAACTTTCTTTTTTGCTAGTTTAGATATGCCCGAAAAATTGCGGACATTCAGAAATTCAGGATATTAGCATATACACCGTTCCCTAAGTGCCTAACGCTAGAAGCTACACCGCGAAAGAGCGGTACATGGAGGGTGGGGGGTGAGAGCACCTGTACAACGGTCTCACCTGAACCTCTGCTGGAGTATGCTAATGCAACTGGAAGGGCTATGGTAATAGGAGCATAAATATGATGAAGGCTGTACCGAGATAAGGACCGTGAAAATACAAAAAGATGATGGTCGGAGGACGGGCCGTGTAGAAATTGTCTGAAGGAGGAGGAGAAGAAGGGGGGGGGGCGTGTTCACGGCTGTCCGTCTGTTGTGACCTGTTCTTCCAGAGTCCTGTCAGCGCATCTTGTCATTAGTAGGGCTTAACTTAACTATATAATTGTTTATTATAAATACTTGTAAATATAAATGCTTGTAAGTGATAGCCGTGTTTTAATTATTATATCTGGTATAAGTTCCGCAGGTTGTCACTTCCAGTTAAGTCGCAACAAGTTGTATTCGCTTCCTTTTTAATGTTCTAGAAAATAAAAATAATTGTTTCAGCATGCCAAACATATTGTAATCATGGGAAATGTGAATATTTCGGTAATGGTTTAAGGATTCATTTCGATGCAAAGATGATTACATAGCTTCTTCAAGAGAAGAATGAACACAATTTTTGAGTTAAGCCTTCATTGTAGTCCAGGATCCATGGACCATTTTTGCACTTGATTACTATCAAGCCGAATCTTCGTCAATAGCTTCGTTGCGATGAGACGCCCAACAATTTCCTGTGCGAAAATTCTCGATTGGGGTAGCTAACAGACGTAGCAAGAAAAAAATATGTCGGTTTGATGATTCTCAAAAATTCATTACTAACTGTTTTTTTTTTTTTAATATCAAGATAATTATCTAAATTCTACTTTAAAAACACAGAGAGATAACCTAGCACTATAACCTCCCAACAGTTACCTAGATATCCCAATTTCAGTCCTATCTGACTTATTTAAATTAAGAACGTATAAAAATATATTAAAAATAAAATAATAAACTTAATAAATTTTTGATTTGTAATTTAATTATGGTAGATTTAAATGAGAAAAAATTTTAGTATGTAAATATAAATAAAATATAGTATAAATAGAGACCAAAGTTTAAACTATTAACAAAAGGACCATGGAGGACAATGGACCTCCAAGAAAAATTTTAGCAAATGACAATGAATAAAAAAAAAAGAAGGTATCTATACTTACTTCTATTTATGGACGATTTTAAGAAATGTATATTTGTTATATTGTTATGATTGTATGTAATTAATAATTTACAGAGAAAAGATGACTTATAACTCTTCTTAGATGTTAAAGAAGTTCTTGATGGATTGTAAATGACATATAGTCGAAACGTATCCACATAATAAAGTTATATGCCAAAATGACTGGAAATAGGTTTCATTGAGTGAATGAATTATTAGATAATTATCTAAATTATTTGAAAAAATATTTGTCCTACTAAATGTATGGTTTGATCAAAGAGTCCCCTCCTTCCTACATGTATTGATAACGTAGTCATCAAAAATGATTACTAACTAGCTGATTTTTGTTTTTTTATTTTTATTGGAAGTAGAGGACTCTTTGATCAAACTATACATTTTGTAGGACAAACATTTTTTCAAATAATTTAGATAACTATCTTGAGATTTAAGAAAACAAAAACCAACATTTAGTAATACATTTTTGTGAATCATCAAATCGACATATTTTATCCTTGCTACCTCTGTTAGCTACCACAATCGAGAATTTTCGCATAGGAAATCGTCTCATCGAAACGAAGCTATTCACGAAGATTCAGCTTGATACTAATCATGGATCAAAATGCATCAAAATGGACCATGGATCCTGGACTATTGGCAATTGTATTGATTGAAGCATTTTAATTCAGGAATGATATATCCGGAGAATAAAATTGATTGAATAACTAGTGAAAAATGTGGGAAAAAACAAACAATTTTTGAGTTATTTCCTTTTCATCCCAGGCGCCTCAAATATACAACATTCAATCCATTTGTTGCTTCAATACTCTTCCCATAATATAAATAAAATAAAAAGTATACTTATTTCATAATACTTTATAATTATTCCCTCTGTTTTATATATATATATATATATATATTTAAGGAATTCCCCTATCTTTATTTTTTATCACTCATTATTGATGCCTCAATGTATTTTTAATTATTTACCCTGAAGAAGACCGGCAATGTGGGTCGAAACGTTGGTTTTTCAATAAACATTTTTCCATATATAAGACTATTTGACCTCCACATAAGTATAACGTCAGCTAATATTATTCAAGATACACATTAAATAGTTTTTACAATTTAAGATTTTACTTTGGGCTTCAATCCGGACCATTTACTTATCCTCCATTATATTAGATATAATTTAAGTAGTTTTACACTTTCTCCGTACATAGTTGATAAAATATCATATTTTATATATTATAAAATTAATTATTAATGGTAAGGAACCACTAACCGTTCTTAGGAACAATCCTCGGCTTCCGACCTAGCCCGGGCCAGAGATTTTTCGCTGTCCCACGATATCTCTCGGAAGCCAGACAAATTCTCCCATTAATTTCTCTAAGCAGCGCCCGTTGGGGGAAGGAGATATTGGTCGGATTTATAACTTCGATACGCCCTAATTTATCCTCCTCCTATCTCTAAGGCTGATTGATGGAGCGGGTTTCGAATTTATTTAGAGAGATATCTCCCCTACGTTCAGCTGTGGCTCCTGTTGGAATCGACTGTAATTCAACTTAATCTGTCAGCATCTTATCTTGTTAAACATTAAGCAATTTAAATAGAAAGATTTTGAAAAAAGAGACACGATTTCGAGTCTGACTTAATTAAACAAAATGTCTCCTTAACCGTGATATGCGTATCCATTGACGTAAACTTATTAAAGAGGGGTTCGAAAATAACTAAAGTCAGATTCTGAACATTGCTTGGACTAAATTTGTGAAAAAGTAAATTGAAGTTTGGAGTCATCCGCTTTTGATCCTGAACGGCTCGAATAAAGAGTGTTGGAGTGAGATGTGGTTTGATACTAATTTTTAATTTGGTATTAGTACTAATGTTGCCTGAATCACTAAAACTTTGACTGGTTGTTTTCCAGCATTTTATAAACTTAAGGCTTTGTATTTTGGAGTTTACCGATAAAAAAAAAAAAAAACTGTAATATTAAACGGTCTTAAGTTCAGTACATTTTTAAACGTTCAGTAGGATTTCGACTGTGACTTTTCAACAAAATGACTCCTTATCCATGAGGTCCTTTTAACAAAACCTATAAATAGAAGCGTTCAGAATCCAAAGAGGGTAACTCCGTAATTTTAAAAATTGTCTTATACATATTTTACCGCCCTATTTCTCATGGTTTTAGTTTTATTCTCAACATGAAGTTTCGGGAACTTAATGCATACTGGACTAGCGGAAAATGTGAAAAAGTGAATTTTTAAATTTTTATTTATTGATCTTTTGATGGTGACAATTTTTAAATATTTTGATTTTGAAGAGAAAAGATTTGTTCTGGCCGGGATTCGAACCCGGGTCGTCTGCATCTCTAGTGTAGTGCTCTAAACCACTGAGCTACCAGGGGCCGTATCCAAGCCAGAGATCCAATTTTTCTTCCTTTAGAGCCCGGCCAGGACAAATATTTTCTCTTAAAAATAAAAATATTTAAAAATTATCACCATCAAAAGATCAATAATTACAAATAAATTATAAATATAAAATTTACTTAAGTCAACAAGATCCTAATTAAAGTAATGTTCAATGAACATTCTTCCCCGTGTTTACATCGCAAAAATTGCGAGAACACGGGGTTATAGGATCGGTGAACAGAATGGATTTGTCTGACTTGGATACGGACCCTGGTAGCTCAGTGGTTTAGGGCACTGCACTAGAGATGCAGACGACCCGGGTTCGAATCCCGGCCAGGACAAATCTTTTCTCTTCAAAATCAAAATATTTTTAAATTTTTAAAGTTTGCTTTCATCCGATATTGATCCTCAACGCCTCTTATAAATAGTTTCGAATCGAACATCTTGGAGTGAGGCTGCTGTCTCTGATTGACGAGTCTATTTGGGCTGTCGATGTGGGATTTGCTTTGATATTAATTTTTAATTTTGTATTATTCCTGATGTCGCATAATTTGCTAAAACTTTGCCTATTTGTTTACAGTATTTTAGAAAGTCGAGGTATTGTTTTTTGGACTTTACCATTAAAAAACAAAACTGTACTACTAGAGTCCATGAAGATGTTGGGGTCAGTACACGGTAGAGACTGTTTTGGAACCAGCGGATTTTGGCCACAATTAACAATGCTAACTTTATAGAAGCTAAGTAAGCCCTTAGGGAGTCTGTCGATAGAGGGTCGATCCGTGGATGTTAAAAGATTAAATAATTCATCTATCATAGCCGGAATTAAACCCAGAAAGCATACTACAAACTGCGTTACTGCGCTCCCTGTTTCCCAATAACATTCTAACAATTACTTTATTCTCTTTTTTCCAAATCTTTTTTTGACCATTTAAGAAAAAAATGGCAAACATATTCAGTTTTCTTTTAGTAGAGACTGTCTTTATTTTGTTCTCTTTTTTGTAGCTCACCATATCCATTCGGTTATATAAACTTTGGTAGACACCCGGTTTCATTCCACATTTTTTCATAAATTAAATTTTATTCTAATAAAAATATTCTTATTTAGAAACTTACAAAATTAGGACTGATTTTAACTCTTTAATTAACAAACTGACAATTCTTTCGTTTTCCGCCACCCAATTTGATGGTATTAATTTTTATAACTATAATATTTAGGTTATCAGGAAATTTTATTATTATTATTATTATTAAGTAATAAAATTATAATCCATTTTCTTTTTTTTTTCCCAGGAACATTAAGTGCACTACATCTGTATCAATGTCATAGACTTCGCATTACTTTCCATTCCGTAAGTATTTTTAAATCTCATAAATTATAACTAAAAAATTATTTTTTTAAAGAAATACTTTATGATCTTTTAAAAATTAATATGAACCCGGCCCTAAATACCAAATTATATTGCGTTATAAATTTTATTATTTAAATATATTGAGCTGTATTTAAATTACCCTATTTACTATGTTATAATGTTTTACAATGTTTTGGCAGATTTGAAGACATGAATCCAATGTATTTACGCTTAAATGAACCTATGGTTTTATGAATACTTTGTATAATAAAATACACTAATGATAAATTAAATTAATAATAAATGTGGTACTAAATACAAATACTAAATACAACCCAATATATTAAAATGACAATTCATTCTTCATCTATCATAAAATAATAAATTTCTATAATATAAAATTTCTATAAATTTTTTAATAGGTATATAAGTGTATTTATACATCAATATAATACTGTATCTGGGATAAATGTATACTATAAATAATAATATTTTAATTATTTTTGGATAATATTTAACCATCCATCACCATATTGTAATTTATTTAATATTTTCTTATAGGAAAAAACTTTTTTTTTAGTAATTTTTCCTAAAATAATGTCTTATCCACAATGCTTATCACGAATTTTCTTATAATATGGCATCACTGAGGCAATCAATTGATTCGAGTTTTCACGAATAGTAAACTGAATTTTTATTTTTTATTTTAGAAATTAGTTCAGTATTTTTTATTAATTTATTGAAGTTTATTACTGTATTATAAAAATGCAACAAGCAAATTTTGTGAATGAAATAATGGCAAGACAAAAAGACTAGGAAATATCCGGATCTTCTTTTTAATTGCTACGGAATATTATCATTTAGTTCAAAACAAATTTACAATAAACAAAATAAAGAAATAATGTATTTATAATAAATTATTTTAGTTTAAATTTTTCTTCCAAAACTGCTTTTCAAAATAATCATAGAACCTACCTTATTTTTTTACGTTGTTTTTTTTTTAGCAAAAAACAATAATTCAGAATATTAAATAAAAAAATGAATCTAAATAATAATTATGAAAATGTATGTGAAAAAAAATTAAGTGTGGAACAGTTTAATGATAAAAAGTAATTTTAATGAAATACAACGATCGATAAGAGTAGAAAAGTATTCTTTAAAATTTGATTTAAACCGATTAGTTATATACTTACATTTATACTATTTTAGTTATTTAAATATAATATACAATTACTCTAGATTATATTAATTCATACAAAAATAAATAAATATAATCGATTAGTGCTGTATAATTTGCTAAAAGAATCATCGAAGTATAATATAATCGATTATACGGGATATCGTCGCTTACAGGAGCGGTGGGAACAATGAATGGCAGACGATGATTAGTCACTCAATTCTATGAATGGCCTTTGTCCGTCCGCCATTTTGATTTATTTTCTATGTTCAGTCTTCTTCATTCGGTAAATCATCGGCCTGCCAACTCAAGGAAATGCTTCAAGGGTCATTGGTCTTCAAGGTGCCCACTTTTTCAGAGGAACACCTAAAACCATTGATGATTATTTGACAACTTTATGTATATATATTTATATTGAAAGTTACGATTTTTTGAGCTTATATAGTAATATAGCATAATCAATTATAAGAAATTAAGTAATCAAGTTACTTTACTTTAATATTCTCTTAAATTGCCTCGGCCAATATTTGTATTCCATTCATCATGTATTTCTTCTGGTTTCGACCGCAAAATTATTGATATATTATTATTATTATATATTATATGTTATATTTTAAATTATATATCAAAGTTTTAGTGATGAAATATTATAGAGGCGTTGCCTGGGAACTATTTTTTGTTTAGTATTTTGCCGTGCTCAAATAAATTATAATGTGGCTGTATGGAATATGCCAATGCCACCCCTATTGGGGAATTTTTTTTTTTTAAATAAAAATTGGCAAATCACAAAGTCAGTCTTCTTTACGTCTTTAAGACGTTATACACAATATAGCACACTTTTGGATTTGAAAGAAATGTATCGGCTTACAAAATAAGACCAGCACGCCGTTTCAGGCTACTTCAACATTTACTAGACAAACGCTCTAAGCTCTCAATTAATTACAAAAGACTCATATACATGGCAATCATTAGACCAATCTGGACTTACGGAATAGAGCTTTGGGGCTCCACCAAGCCATCGAATTCCTCTAGTATTCAATCCTTACAATCGAAAATCCTTCGTAAAATCCTCAATGCTCCTTACTTTGTAACAAAGTAATCCATAATGACCTTAATGTCCCATTTGCTGCTGATTTGCCCGAATCCGATATTCCCATTCAAACCCAATAGCAACCTCTTCAATTCCTGATAATCCTCCGAGGCGTCTGAAAAGAAGATGTTCTCGTGACTATCTAAGTTGAACTTGTTATTTCATGCTAATATGTAACAACAATAATTGTAATAATAAGACAAGCTACATTTTAATTTTATGTTTCGATTTATGGAATGTTATTTCAATTCAGGAAATCAGATAGAGATTAACCCATAATTTTTTTTATCTAAAAAAATAAAATATAAAAGAACATTTTATGATTTAGTTAAACATAAAAAAAAATAGATCAAAGCAATACAAAATGTGTAATTAAATTTTAACAGGCTTTATAGAGGGAATAAAAAATGTGTACTAAACTGGAGTTCAATTTCTAGAACAAAATGTATATCTGTGTGGTACAATCAAATGTACTATTTTATATTCATTTTAATTCATTTTGTACTATTTTATAATTTGTAATATTGTATAATTTGTAATGGTTGTATAATTTGTAAAAAATATATACATTTTTTAAAAATACAATACATTACTTAACATTTCTTGATTTTGAGTGCGGCAGGTTTCATAGTTTTTGTTAAAAAAAGTAATCAAAAAATAAAAATTAGACTGTACTTGATTGATAATTCTTCTGTAGATAATTTTATATTGTGTTGTAGAATCCCATTAAGAGAAAGTTAAAATGCATTATCATAACTTTTAATATTGGCATCCTTAAGCGCCCTTGCTTGTGTGTGTAGATTAGGCAGCAAGGCAGAGAAAATTGGGAACTGTTTAATTTATATATTTTCGGAATAAAAAAAAATACTATTATTAATATTAATATAAAATGAAATTGATCTTTGTCTATAATATTTTCTTTTAGAAGTATAAGTAAGTAATTAAATGAATTTTGAACCGGCTTAAGAAAATTGCTCGTAATAAGGATGGAATAAAAGAATACTAGAAGTTATATGGTCCAAGAATAGAGACTCCTACGAAGAGAGAAATAGTGGTCAGGATGACTTTTTGCAAGATATCCTGACGAAGACACAGAGGATGAGGATACGGAGAAAGAATTCCAGCTATGAGGGCCGCCAACAAATGACCGGTTCCCAGCGTCTTATCTGTCCCCGGGCCAGCATCGCGGCAGCCGGTTTGTATGCTGCCAAGGGAGTGAGGGATCTGGCATCAATTGTGCCAGAGGGAACGAGGGAGGTGGGATCAATTGTGCCAGAGGGAGTGAAGGAAATGGGTTCGATTACTCTATCAAACTTATACGAGAATTTTCACTTATTGGCATTCTGTTATTACTATATTATGGATACAACGGTTGGGCAGAGCGTTTCTTTGGTCATTAACAACCTTCAAATGTTAGCCTCTAATTAAGGTTGACCACTTTATAATGCCCGGGTGAGCCCTGAAGGATCTGTAGCTTCCATTGGTTCAATGATTGACCGATATTAGAATATAATAAAAATTATTTGTCTTCCACAGTCGATTTCAAACAAACTAATATATCCAGTTTCCTCTTAATAATCAAGTATTCTGTTAATTATCCCTAATCAATATTAAATTTGAAAACATATAAATTAATATTGAATATTTTACTTAATATACAATTTTATAAATACTATATAATAGTACCAATTTTCTCCAAGATGAGTTCCTTGTACTTAGGAATGCGGAATCGTGTTGTTTACGTAGTTGTCGTGTTATTTCGGAATCTGGAGGTTGAGCGTGATCTTGGACAAACCACTTACCTGCACAACAGTTGTCTAAGAAACAATACAGTCTCCATCATGTACTGAATCCCAGACCCTTCACGGATTGTAGTGGAAAAGGTGTATATATATATATGTACAGTATTTTCAGTGTATATATATATATATATATATATATATTATTATTATTATTTGCGTATATTCCCCTCTAAGGAGAAAACTGAAAACATAAAAATCTAGCTTTTGATGGTGGCTTTTTTCTTCTTTTTGTCTTCCCAAAACCTTTTCATTTTTTCACTTTGAGCCATCTTCTGTTCATCTGTCCATTTACGGTTGCTTAGTGTAGGTTGTGATATAACTTTCTGGTTCATAATTTTGTCTCTACAGGTTTTACGATCTTGAATGTCTTCTATTCAATCGTTTAATCTTCTCACGGCTTCCATGATTTCTCCTAAATATTTGAATTCATTGACTTGTACAATTTTTCCGTATTTTGTTGTTAGCGGGAGTTTGTCAAATGATTTTGTATAAAAAAAATTGTGTTTTCTCATATGAGATTTAAAGTCCTGTTTTAATGGCGATCTAATGGAGTTTTTCTATATAGTGTTGTGCTTCCGATCTGGTGTTGGAGAGGATGGCGATGTCATCTACGAAAGCAAGGCATTTTATGTGGGTAATTTTTTCTTTCTTTCTACCTAATTGAATCCCCTTCTTTTCCCCATGTAAGGATTATTTTCTCTATAACTGCATTGAATAGGATGGGTGAGAGACCATCGCCTTGTATGACGTCGGTTTTGACTTCGAAGGGTTATTAATATAAAGTTAATAAAATAAAAAAGTTACATTTTTATTTTGTTCTTGACGTGTGCCTCCCATATCATTGATATCGAATTGTGTCTGTGAAATTAATATGTTCGTAATTTGGAGGACAGAGCTCTTGTCGCAAAATAAAAGTAATATGTAAGGATTTATCTTGTTCATAGTATCATTATTTTAAATACCATTAATTTTTTTTAACTATGAGTTTATTAGATACGAGTATCAAAATAAAATTAAATATTTTCTGAGGTTGAATAACAATATCGGAAAATAAGAGAAGTATTATAATATACGTACAGCCCCGGTGAAGAACTGGTTATGTCTAATTTTCTCCAAAATGAGTTTCTTGTATCGAGTTATTTTCGTTGTGAATAAGTGGCTAAGTCAGGCATTGGCGAGAAAATAAGTAATTACTTGTATATAACTCTATTTCTAGCCAAAAACTGAGAGAATGAATCGATTCCGTTCGACTTGACAACTTATTCACTAGGTCTTCTGATATATATTCTGATGACACACATTGCGTATAATATAACACATTTAATTTAATTAACAAATGTAAATATAGGTATTGTAAAAGAACTTAACCTATATTTACGTGGCGGCCAATTCAAGAAGTAATTACTAGGACTTCTTCACTTAAGCGTTAATCTGCCTGTAAAACTATTAACGATTTCTAAGGTAAATATAACAGATCGTTGACATACTGTAAAACTGTTCCTCTTTAAATTTGTACCAAGACCCGCTGTCTTAAGTTCTCCCGTTCTGAATCCTACTTATTACCGCATATATCTCCCTCAGGAGGAACATCTGTCGAAGATGTCATCGGGCACCCGGGACCATCTACATCTTGGTAATTCCCGGTTCCGGAGCGTACCCCCGAACCCCGAACTATATCAGGAAGACAGGAGGGAGGTCCGAGATGGGATCGATGTGATAAATGCCCCTCAACGGCGTGCCCTGTTATTATTGCTAATGATGATTGGGCCCCGAAGAGCGATGAAGAAAGGAGTACGCTGCCTTTGATATGTCTGTCTGCCTCGGGTCCAGTACACTGGTTTCGATATGTCTGTCTGCCCCGGGTCCTGATTAATATCAATTAATCTTGTCCTTTTGAGCCCCCCTCCCCCCTTAGGGGAAAAACAAAACAAATGTTTTGCTCTACTTGTATTCAGAAGAATCGAGGTCGTAGTGATGTAAAAAAATCGATAGTTGATCCAGACCGTTTCCATGGCACTATCGTAGCTAAGCTATGCATGCTATCAAGAGTTTCAAATTTTTATCAGGCTTTTTTTTACCAGATTCCATATTAAATAAAAACGAGCAAAAATTAAAAAAAAAAAAAGAATAAAAGGATTTTGTATATTATAAAATAAAACATTTTACAAAAACATAATGCATATTATTTATAAAATGCAATTTAACACATAGAATAAATTTTTTATATTTTTTATTTTACCCAACTTTGGATTACTTGGAACTCCTATCCTCACGTGAAATTTTGATCGTACTCTTAGTTTTCGCTTTAAACATTTTCCTCTTGTCTCGGGTAATGCTCTTATGTCCTTCTATCCTTCCTTAAGCCAGTTCGGTTTAGTTTTTTGTTTTCAAGGATTTAAATATATTTTTTGTAAGCCTACTATGTCCACACATTTTTATCTACCATACCAACCTGTACCACTCATGCAGGGTCACGGGTTCAATACCTGGTACAGACTGTTCTCTTTCTAAGACAACGGTTATGCAGGGAAATGTACCAGTCAGAGATCACCCTCAAACACTAGCTTGTTCCCCCAATTAATGGTAACAATTTTACGTGGGTGAGCCCAAGGATGGTCTGTAGATAGGACAGTGTCCATCTTTGGCTGTTAATAGTTATTTCGTCTATTACACCCGGGTTACACTCCGGAACGCGGAGTCTTCAGCATATCAACTCACCGCTCTACCACTAAGCTACCCAGCTCTCACACATCTTTAACTAAAAACATAAAATAAAGTATTCAAACCTACAAGTTAAATACTGATAAACTGATTTTTATTTCTTTTTTTTTTTTTTTTGGAGAGGCAAGGACACTTTTTAAGTTAAAATAACTAAACTGTCATTCTGAGCAAAAATTTTTTTACCTGAATATTTTCAGATGACGTTTCCCCAACTGGCACTGAGAGAGCAGCTGGAGCCCCAGATACCTGAGCCGTTCTGAAAGAAGGCATCCCTAGCACACAATAGAGCTGATAATAAACACATTTGCCTCGCGAAGCCACAATGAGGCCGAACACCTGGTTCAGGTGCAACAATGGGGTGAGGCGAGCCAGTGTGGTCCTGTACCTACACCTTCTCTCCTGACTTCGTCTTACAAAAAATATATATGAATATTTATTTTTTATTAAATAATTTCGGAATAATTATTAATTATTTCGCTTAGTTACAGAGCTGTGTATCCCTAGTTCGAAACTGGCTGTGATGGATCAAGTTTTCATTCTGTGAACAGCCCTGAATCGTTTCTGTGGGATCAGCAGACTTAGGATTAGGAGAAATAAAAAACTTAGCCAAATAACTTCCCTGCACAATTGTTGGCTCAGAAACAGTACAACAACCTCTAAAGGGCAGTTTGATGTGTCAGTCTAACTGTCACTTCTAACTGAAGGCAACATTCACATCAACACGCTCACTTCGGTGTGCCAGTTCAATGTGCTACCCCTTGGAAGCTCTAAGGTGTACATGAAGCTCCAAGCTCCCAGCTGGTCGTAGTACCACAATTTCGGTTGGTAAACGTCATCCGCACCCAGACCGCTCACCAACCTCCCTACTTTTTTTAATTCCTTCCGAAAGGCTCTTCTTAAACTGCTGATTTTTCTCGTTACTACCGATTTGTTTGCGAGGGGATCGATCTTTTAACCTTTTCAACAAGAGTTTTACATGATTCCTCTCGTTTTTGTTTGTTATTACAGTCTTTCGAAGTTACTTTCCACAAACATTCGTCCTCTCTGAACAGTTCTATAACTTCTAAAAGAAAATCTTTGTCCAACTAACCTTATTATCACTCAGTATTAACAAACACACAAAACGAAGGAATACAAACGAGGTCTGGAAAAGCGATTGAAAGGGTGATATCTATCCAAACGACACCTGTACGTATGTTCAAATAACTGATGTGACACACCGAACTGACGAGACGGTACACGCTCAGTTCGGACTGTCGTCAGTTCGGTGCGTCATTCCGAAATGATGAATTTTCATCAGTCCACTTTTCCGATGTGAGGTCACATAAATTTAGCTTACACACGGTCAGTTCGATGTGAACACATTAAACTGGCCATGTGTAGCGGCCTTAACTTGTACTATGAACATAACAACCTCCATCGTGGGTTTTGTGGTTTGTATGTATTATTATTAATTTACTTTTGGATAGATTAACAGAGAAAAATTTCTTCCTGATTTTTTTCTTTATTAAAAGATTTTTAAGTTATTTTTTTAAGGTTTTTGAAATTAATCAATTATTAGTAACGATTCATCTCTTGCCAATTGGCGGGCGGTAAAAAGTATTTTAGAGATTAAAGTGAGTCAACTATATTGTAGGTTAGGTTAGGTTTTATTGTTTATAGACGCACAACATCCATGGTCATCAGCGTCTTCACACTTTTGGTTCAATATTTATTTCATCATTATTTTTCTAACTTTTCTTAAACAAAATAATATGGTCAGTAAAATATAATAATTATATGTGAAGTGAAAATAAATGTTAAAATATATTGTATTTGAGATAGAGCTGGCGAACTGCTCACTATTTCAGACTACTTTGTAGACTACTAGACAAAAATTCTAAGCTACCAATTAATTACGAAATACATAGAATAACTCGTATCAATGGAAGTAATACTGAATACAATAATGTCTACACTTGAAGATTAGGGAGCGTGTTAACTCATTATACAGGGATCTCTCGATTGATTCGAGATAGCTTTTTATTCTTTCAACAGCTGTGAATCGTCCATGTGGGGTCTAGGGATTCTCCTCAGGCTCATCTAGCCTTTATCAAGTAGATAAAATTGGGGGGGGGGCTAGCGGTTTAGCGTAATCTCGGGCCAATGATATCCTTGCACAAACGCTTAGAAACAGTACGGTCCCTGCCACGTAAAAACCCCAAATAATTGTTTTTATAATAGAGGCATTTTTTCATAAAAATTTGTTAACAACTTAAATAAAAAGACTAACTAACTAACTCCCCGGCGCACAGTGGAACGAATCAACGCATTTGTTGGACATTGGATTAATTCTCTAATAACTAAATTTGTTCTTTATTTTGATCTTAAATTATCCTTTATACTTCTTCTCAACAAAATCCATAGATAAATTAATCGTGAAATTAAATCTTATATAAAAAATTCTGAATTGAAATATAAATTTTTCTAAAAACTCATATTTTTAAAGCAATCCACTGTTTGAGGTAATGCATTAAATTAATCATGCACCTACTGGGAAAAATTTAGGCAAATAAAACTTGGGATTATTTCAAACGTTTGGGATTTTTCGGTGAAAATTGGCGAATAAAACTAAAATAATGAATTGCGTAAATCACTCAAAATCGCCCAAAAAATTACCTTCACAGTAAATAACTAGAATGTTTGAAGTTTTTTTTCCATTAGTCGGATTCTGCTACTAGGTGCTATTTTCCGAGAAAATGATTTTTTCTTTTTCTTTTCGTTTCCGGGCCTTGATAATTAATTTGAAATAATTTCTGTTGATATTGGCGTCTACTTTACGCAAGTTTTCTTTTGTTTACCAATGTTTGTTTACATTAATTTATCCGAATAATCCTTATCTACCATAATAGTATTAACAATGAAGCTCAGTTTGTGTGTGGTATTTGAACAACATATGTGTAATGGTGCACATAGGTGCAATAGTCCCTACAACGAATCGTCAAATTTTTAAATTTTTATTTATTTATTTTTTTAATTTTTATTTCGTTATTTAAATAAAACAATTTTATATAGGCACCTACATTTATAATAATTTTGAAGTATCAATTATACCTAGTATATTAACTGACAAAAGTAATTATCAATTATTATATTAATTTTGTTTAATAATTAAATTATTTCGTTTGTTACTTTTTCCTTTGTATAATACCTATGTATCTGTCTTTCCATAGAATACTGTATTGTACCCAATCTAGTAGTATATAGGTACAATGTTAGATAATAAATTATCTAACATCGAAATATCAAATCTAGAATTTTTACTCGTTTACCCTAAAAGGTTTGATCCTGTTTATCATATAATTAAATAGTCCCTTCAAAAAGCTTTAAACCCGTAGCAATAGCCTTATTCTAGGAGAACCAGAAGCGGAGATATTAATGAATGTCCAGTCCTCCCTAACGCTCGTTCCAATGTGCGGCGCTATGGGCCACCATGTCCCTTCGCCTCCAGAGTTATCTTCTTTAACTTCTACCTGTCCTGTGCTTTTGACTCACCTCATCCTTCCACCTTCTTCTTGGTCTACCTCTTTCCACTAATGTGAGCCTCTAGTATTTTCTTCTGAACTCTTTTGTCCTCCATTGTGACCACATGCCCTCCCCATCTCAACCTACCTCCTATAATATAATTAACAATGTTATTATTCTTTAAATAATTTTCATTGCTCTGTTTCTCTTAATTTTTCATTAAGATAAATTAACTCTTGCATAGCCCTAATTCCTTCCAATTATCTTTCTATCAAAAAAATTTAATGTACGGCAGGCTTTTTGCAAAAGTTTTCCGCTCCGTAGTTGGCTACTAGTCTAAAAAGAGTTATACAACTTAGATTTTGTTTTCTTTTGATAATTATTAAGACTTGAGTAGCTTAAGGTTTGTAAATAAAAAGACATATTAATAAAATAATTAAGATCTGAAAAATAGCAATATTTTCTTGATGAGTACAAATAAATCAAAACATGTTTCAAAGACTAAATTGAGATTAGTAGTATTTTAGACGAAGAGTTTGTCGAGAAAAACAGGACGTAGGTTTTTCAATTGATGGACGAGGATCGAACCCGGAATGTTCTGTGCATCCTGTGGGTCCTGAAATCGGGTGTTGAAATGTTTTATTGGATCAACCCGAAGAGAGCTACAAGACTATTTGTCCTGTGTTGTCGACTTACACGAGTACACCAGGCGATGTATCTGACTCCAGACCGAGTCACAAATCATCTCCTCTCTCTGAGTCGAGCTGCGAAATTGAAACGTCCCGCCGCCCCGCGCAGATATTTCACTCCCGATAAATTATTCAAAGAGGACTGCTTCGAAAATAGGAGCGAGGGAAGACTGAATCTTGATAGAGATGTGGAATGGTCATACATGCCCGCTCATCATCCTCCTGAGTGATGCCTTATTGCAATGCTATGGGGAGTTGTCTAGGCTCTCGCATAGCATCCTGTCCATGTCCTTGTCTATCTTATCTCCGTTGTAATTTATGAGTTATCTTCGATTTAATTTTTTTTTCATTTTGCTACGAAATACAATACAGTACTCAAGATTATAAGCGGGAATCTGTAGTAGGAATAGCAAGATATAGCGACACAGTATAATATAATAATCTTGAATAATATTAGTTGAGCTTCATACATTCCATTTACTTGTTTACATATATTTTTAATATTTACCATTTGTACCATTCTTGCCATTCAGTTGTTGTATCTTTATTATACAGTTGTAAATTTCAATGAATAAATAAATAAAAATAATAATAATTACCAGGTTTGCGCTAATTTTAGCTTGAGAATTTGTTTCCCTTCAGCCGGACCATTCTCTTCCTCTTGCTTATGAATCCTTCAATTAATATACATGTGGGGGTGGAGTGGCTCAGTGGTAGAGCGGCGTGCCGAAAAACCTGGGTTCATATGTCGCTCGCTGGCAGGCTTTTATTTAATCTGTTAGCGGCCGGATCGTATGGAATCTAGGACCCTCCTGGAACTCACCTAGCCTCAAAAAAGTGGATACCCAAAATAAGGGGGAATCCGGCGGTTGAGCGAGTATTGAAACAATACAGGCTCTACAATGTACTGAATCCCAGACCCTTCACGGTTCGTAGTGGAAAATGTGCGTATATGTACATATATAATTAAAATAAAAAGGTTACATTTTTATTTTGTTATTTTTGTGTGATTCCCATTTCATTGATATTGAATTGTGTCTGTGAAATTTATATATTCGTAAGTTGGAGGACAGTGCTCTTGTCCCAGAACAAAATAATATGTAAGGATTTGTTTTGTTCAAAGTATCATTATTTTAAAGCAACATTAATTTAATTATGAATCTATTAGATATTAAAATAAAATTAAATATTTTCTGAGGTTGAATAACAATATCGGACAGTAAAAGAAGTAATATTGTAATATACAGTACAATATACATATGTTTCTCAGGTAAAGCCATTATATTTAATTATGTTTGGAGAGCTACAATTTCTTGCAATATGTTTTCTAATTTTTTACTGGAAAGAAGTGGCATGAATGAATAAATATATTTTTTTTTCTCCATTCATTAAAACCTACCTTGTTGCGGCCCACCTACTTCTGTCCCCAATAAAAATCTTGACTGGAAAACAAATTATAAGGAAAAGTTATGGCGATTTACCTATTCATACAAAACGCTACTTAAAACAATCAATTTTACTACCACTATAATTATTTAGTAAATAAAAATAATTAAAAAATAAATAAAAAGAAAAGTTGTACCACCACAACTCATGGAGGATCTTGGGTTCACTACATGGTAGAGCCTCCACTATTTCTAGGACAACGGTTGTTCAGGGAGGGGATTTGCCTGAGACCATGCTCAACCGCATAGATGATCAAACTGGATATATCCATATAAATAAAAAATTAAATTTAAAATTAATAAAAAATTGTGCTGACTACTATTATTATATAGAAAATATTTTACAAGCGTATATAGTAATAATAATTCTATGGAATGTTCCACTAGTAATACATACATGCATACATATGTAAATGAACCCTTCCCCCAAAAAGTATAATTGCCTAAATGTTTATTTATCTTGTATCACTTGGTTTTGGATGTGTTCTCACAGTTCGTGCATTCCATTCTCAATTAATTCCATTATATTGTGGCCTATAATTATTCTATTATACTGTTCCACACAGTTCCCAGGAGCACAGTTATATCAGCCCGTGTATGTTTTATTCAGTAAGCTTGGAGTTTTCAATATAACTCATGTAAGTAACCATTTTAAAATGAAAAGACCTAGGATACAGTCGGATTGGTTGTGTCTTCCCCCCCGATCCAATATACAATAATAATAATGGGGAGCGGAGTGGCTCAGTGGTAGAGCACTGAGTTGCCATGCCGGATGTCCTTGTTCAAATCCCGCTGCAGGCCATGACTTTTTATTTAGTCTGTTTGCAGCGGGAGATGGATCATATAGGAACTAGGACCCTCCTGGGGCCCACTCAGCCTCTATAAAATATTATAAAAATAGGGTACCCAAAATTAGGGGAAAAAATCTAGCGGTTGAGCGTGACCTAGGACAAGTCACCTCCTTGCAGAACCGTTGTCCATGAAACAGTACAGTCTCTACCATGAACTGAACCACAGACCATTCATGGGTTGTAGTGGTACAGGAATAATAATAATGTCTTTATTGATTCTGGGATAGGTTTCTTTATAATAACAATACAGGTATTGTAAGCTATTATGTCTTAGAGTGTAAAATAATTATATTTAATTAATTATTAAAAATAATTTAGTAAGTGATAAAGAATAATAAAAAAAAAAATAAGACCGGGTGACAGGGAATATGAAAGAGGAAAAACAAGTGGATTCTTGGTGATTATTTTTACCTCCTATAGAATATAAAATTTAAAAGTAATGTTAAATTAAATTTAAAATGAAAATTCATTTTTACTAATAATTTAACTGTTAAAAGAATAAACAATCAGGTTACAATATTTAGCTTCAAACATATCGATACTGTGGTGAATTGGTGAACAATAATCGATAGTTTTATCACTAGATGATAGTGCATTTTTTTATTATATATTTTTATATTTATTATACTTATTGCCCTAGTTGAGGAATTGAAAGAATGAGATCGTAGACAAGTTAGTGGCCGCTTTCTCTCATAAATTGTAAGACAAGAAAACAAATCGTTATATCCGAGTCAAAACATTTCCCGTTTTATAACGTACAATCAGTGTTTTTATGAGCACGCACTTAACTCTCTGAGTGTTAAGTACCGACCTAAGGCAGTTAAGATACTTGAACCCAGGCAATAACCCTCCAGCCTCATTGAGGTGTTTTCGTCTCTAATGATCGCGAGAAATTATATTTGTTAGGCGAATTATCATAATGTGGCGCCTGAACCATGCAAAAACTGATGGATATTTTTATTTTTGTTGTATTTTGCTTATTTTTTTGAGCTGGATTGCTCATTGTGTGGAGCGCCTAGTTACATGGGGTTCACCCAGCCTCTAAATAGTGGATAATGTTGAGAAAAACCAGACAAAGAGAGAGTACGATTTTCATTATCATAACTCACATCATAATAACTTTGGATTTAGTCCTAGCTTATCTACAACCGTTACATATGACTATAAAACAATAAATCATTCTTACTTTTTTTTTTAAATCAAACGATTTATTACCACGCATATAAATTTTAAATAAATAACATAAAAGAACTCTTCACCCTTCTAAAAAATAATGAAATTAAAAAAAATAATTATATATACAAAAAAAGTGTGAGAAAAAATAAAGTATTTAATTCAAGAAAAAATATTAATTGACTATATGTCGTTGATGAATAATGTACGTATATTTGTAAGCCCGAATGCCATAACAAACATACAGTTTGTGCTTACATTTACTATTTACTGTATTTTTGTAAAAAAGAGCAAAATATTACGATTGATTGATTGAACGTGTTTATTAGAAAAAAATATATATATTGCGTATACAGTAAAAATTTAACTAGAACACTAGACAATGGGTAATCCGAGCAAAAATATTAATTTTATGTATTTTTATGATTTCGAATTAGTGATTAATAAATAATTGGTTTATAAAAACTCTATATTTTTGTAGATGTTTGATGGTTTACTGTAATTACATATTATTCTCACTAATTAACCTTCATTATTTATCAGTTTTCACTTTGTGTTGTTTTCTTTTTTACTATTACTGTACATATCTAATATTTCTGAAGTTGTGTCTCCCAGGTTGGTCGGTGAACTAGGATTTTAACGATGAAATGAACTTCAATATCAATAATGCTACTGATACCGAGTATAAAAACTGTTGTAAATTAATTATTTATTAATAAAAAATAAATTTAAAATAATGCTAGGTTAATAATTATTTAAAGTACAATGAGATAATCTTTTATAAGGAATAGAATGAGTTGAGGCAAAGGATATCTGGAATAGGGCCACTTTCTCCCAAGTGATTGCGTAAACAGAGAACATTTGTCTGGGGGAGTTATTGTCGTTCGCGCTCGAGTTACAGGATAATGGTCCAACAAAGTGCCAATCCAAATACACGCTTATTTATCATAATATATATATATATATATATATATATATATATATATATATATATATATATATATATATATGTACTTACTTTAATACATATTTATTCATATTCTACGAAGAAATAAGGAGTTGTTTCATAATTTAATTATTTATAAATTAAATATTTTTAGGAAGTCACAATAAATATACAATTATGCAAGATAATTTTTTCTATTTTTTTTTTTTTTTGTAAAAATTTAGTAACATTTCAGAACATTTTCTTAGAAACTGAGCATCCGAAAATTTCACTGTTACTTTATAAACGGTTAACGAGCCATTTAATATTCTTTTCTACAGCCATTTAGAACAATATTCATCAACCTATAGCTTAGGAGATTGTTTGGCAGAAATTATAACAAAAATTGTATTTAATTCACACTGGAAGTATTGAATGAAGAAGAAAGTCCGGGAGGAGGTAAATAAAACAATTCCTTAAATATTTAAAAATTATCACCATCATAAGAATAATAAATATAAAATAAATTCCTTAAATAGGTTGTTTATTTCGAAACTTTTTTTTAGGAATTATATTTTACCTCCACCCGGAACATTTTCTTCTCCATATTTATACTATCATCTAATAATTATTTAATGTAAATATTTTTAAACAGATTCTAAATCTACATGTAATTAAAAAAAGAATCTGTGGTGGATAACTCTTCCTGGTACACCTAAAAACCAAAAATCAGTACAATAAAAAAATCAGTTCCTAAATAAAGTTAAATTCTGTGTGTAGCATATAATTATTTTTAAATTGTCCATATAAATTATAGCTTATTACTTATAGAAACCAACAAAATATATTAAATTGAAATTATCACAAAAAAACTATGTAAGTGAATTCTGAGATTGCAAAAATTATCATATTCATATAAATCCGAAAATGACATTTTGATTTCGTGAGTTAAATGATTTTTAGCAATACTTCTATACCTTCCTCATTATTTGGTGGATAGCTAAAGGCAGGTTAGTTTCTAGTGAATTACTATTACCGATTTACCTAACACTATATATTACATTAATATGTTATTCCTGTGATATGTGATAACTCTGAATAAAAATCTATTAAGAACTTCTAGTAAAGTCAAACATTCCTATTATCTGCGGCTTCATGTCATTCTTGATTCATGCGAGAAAGGTACGAATACCTGTATTACGTTGAAACGAGTCATTGCTTTTAAGAAAATAGAAGTAGGTACATATTAAAATTCTTTCATAGAAAGAATCTCTTGTAATTAATTCGCATAAGATTAACCATATAAGAAATAATGAAGTGGAACACAACGACTGTTTTACATACATGCTAATTGATACATAAGCATGTGACATGCGAGGTTTAAATAACCATTAATTATTGTTTATAATGTATTTGTTTTTATTTTTATTTAGATATTACAAAGTGAGTTTATACATCGAGAAAAGTAACATGAGAATATTTAACTGTTCTTTTTTAGAAATCCCACTCTGTACGGACGCCATTTTTCCTGAACCTGTAGTCCTTTTATTATTTCTGATATGACGAGAAAGGAAGAACATATTTAAAAGAAGAAAAAAAATTAAGAACAAGCCGGTGATGAAGAAACATCGATAGCGAGACAGGTTTCACCGATAAAATCGAAAATCTGGGACTGGCCCCTCGCGAGGAGAGCCATGTATTTGTATTTATTTATTAAATATGTATCGATACAGTTAAAGGGCAGCGGGTATTTACATAATGACCAATCAGATAAGGGGACGGTTATCTCTTCTCTTATCCAATTGGTCCGCTAGTGTTGAGAAAATGGGTCCTAACTACTCTATAATTATGGACGGCTCTACAAAATAAAAAAAATATAATATATAATAATAATACGAGCCCTCCCGGTCATTATAGTAATCATATCATATCTCTAAGGGTGAATGGGCATCGTCCATAAATTGCTCCACGCGGAGCCAGGAGGAACTGTTGATCCAAGATCCAATTTGGAACGACTTCCAATTTCCTCCTGTAATTATCCATTAAAAGGGTTATTATTATCTAAAAGAGATAATTACAATGATTAATTGTATGCTCTCTTCATGAGTTTTAATGGTAGCACTGATGAAAGATGGGTTCTTAATTAATAATTCGTTATTTAATTATTTAAAAGTTATAAAACTACTACATATTAGATAGTTCGTTAACCGGCAATAAAAAAAACAGTGACATTTTCTATAAATATAGTTCAAAAAAGTTAAACGTATTAATGCTCATTAACCGGCTATAAAATAACAGTTACATCTTCGGCCTCACGATTTCTATGAATATAGTTTAGAAATGTTAACTGCTACGTATTATTGCTCATTAACTGATTATAAAACAGCAGTGACATTTTCAGGTTTTCTCGCTCTATAAATATAGTTCTGAAACGTTAATTGCTATATATTAGATGGCTCGTTAACCGGTTATAAAATAACAGTGACATCTTTTGGTTCTCTTGTTTTATGTATATAGTTCTGAAACGTTAATTTCACATAATATAAATCCCTGAGGAGTGGGGGTCAACAGCCCACGTCAAATGGCGATGTAAGATCTTTATTTTACAATAGATTATTTTCTATATGTCCATTTTTTAAATTGTTATTTGAGGCGTTCAGGATCAAAAGGAGATAAGTCCAAATTTCAAACATTTTTTACTAATTTAGTCAAGCAATGCTTTATGCTCCCGAAACTTCAGGGTTAGACCTGGACTGTTAGACAAAGTTGGTTGATTAAACTAGCGAAACATTATCTGCTTTTGATCAGGAACGACTCATTCATAATATCGTTCTTCTACATTATTTTTTATATTTGTTTTAATGTATATTATATTATATGTATTTTTTATATTTTTAGTCCAGCAATCTTAGTCGAAACTCCCTCAACAAATAAAGAAATAAATTACTTTTATTTATTGTTATTTTGAAATATTTTTGTTTTGAAAAGAAAAGATTTGTCCTGGCTGGGATTCGAACCCGGGTCGTCTGCATCTCCGGTGCTCTAAACCACTGAGCTATCAGGGTTCGAATCCCGGCCAGGACAAATCTTTTCTCTTCAAAACAAAAATATTTAAAAGTAGTTACCATCAAAATAACAATTAAAAATATTTTAATTTGATTTACTTCACTGGAGTAGATACTTTAAATATAATATAGCAAGAGAAAAACCATTATCCAGTCATTCTTCATACGCTTCGACATTTAGTCATTATCAGTTGCTATAATTTATGGTTTTATGCATCAACCTATAATGCTCATAACTATATAATGTTACAAGTCAATTTTTCTGTAAAGACAATATCAATTAAATTAATTAAAATAAATAAATACAAAAATTGAAAAACCTTTTTTGACCTAACAATAAGCGAAATAAAGGATAGATACATATAAAATGCATTTCTATAACATTACTTAAATTAATTTTTTCTTCCTTTATTACAATTAATAAAAATAAATTATAAATAATATATTGATGTAAGTCAACAAGATCCTAATTAAAGTAATGTTCAATGAACATTCTTCCCCGTGTATAAATCGAAAAAATTGCAAGAACACGGGGATATAGGAACGGCGAAGAGAACGGATTTTTCTCACTTGGATACGATCCCTGGTAGCTCAGTGGTTTAGAGCACTGCACCGGAGATGCAGACGACCCGGGTTCGAATCCCAGCCAGGACAATTTTTCTCTCTTCAAAATAAAAATATTTAAAAAGAAATAAACTGTTTAGTCTTGTATTTGGACCCACCTTTCTTCAGTTCTGTCTTCGAATTCAGTGCAGTCCTGATGAAGAACTGCAATGTTTTGGTAGAAAAATATCGTCTACAGATTAACTTTCGTAATTTTGTTTAAATATTTACCTAGTAAGGAAGCGCCTACACATCCATATAAAAATAATAGATTTAACGCAACACTAATTGGGTAATTCTAAAAAAAAAAAATACCCGGTTTAAAAGAAAGTCTGCATCAACTGACTCATTCGTTTAACCAGCGATATACCGATTTTAACCAGGGTGTATGCTCGGGATTCAATTATATTTTTATCAATATAGGTAACGTTCATTAACATTAATAAGAATTAAGAATTGTTATAATGTTGTAATTCAATATCGACAGTGAAGTTGGTTGAAGGCTTCAGTGTGAGGACGCAGTAGTGATGTAGAGATTCCGGACCTGGCGCTGGGTATATTTACAGTAGAGAAGGCTCTAGCCTAAGGGCACTCATCTGGATCCTTCGGCCAGGTGTAGAGGTCTACACTATAGTATAGATCCCTTCACTATAGTCCCTACGTATACCAAATCTATTATCTGATCTTATAATAGTTAACATTACCTATTTCGAAACATCCAAGTCGATATGATACTACATAAGTGAAGTATGCAAATAACTTTAAGCTTCTGCCATTAGTTTAAACTGATTAAAATATCCTAGTGGAATTTTTAATAATTTATCATTTAAAGGTTTAAGGAAAAATAAATTATAAAAAAAAATATTGTAATGCATTGTGATGTGTAATAAAGTATTTTCAATTAAATTTAAATTTTCAATTCAATTCAATTCAATTTTCAATTAAACTAAAAAATTTATATCTATATAAAACAATACATAATTGAGTATTTTACAGCTAAACGTTTATGAGCTTTGCAAGATAAGTAGTCGAAATGAATCATTCAGTTTAATCTTGCGGAAACAAATTTCGATTACAGCACTTTCTTTACTGGTATGCCAAGAGTAATAAGTACCAATCAATTAATATAAAGAAACATTATTGAGTAAAAAAAGTAACTATGTTATAAAAACGACTATGTAGCTTCGAAAAGCTATGTGCGTTATTTCGGACCATATTTAAACACAGTACATTTAAGGAAGCGACAAAATTAAAAAAAGACAAGATGCTTCAAATAATTATTATATCTTCTGGATTACAATTCTTCACTTGTTACGAATTAGCTACAATATTCTATTGAAGTGCTCCTAATGGATTAGACGGATCTTGATGACATTTTTTTTTGTGTGTTCAAGTGGATTCGAGAATAGTTTAGGGTCGGTCATTCGATCCTGTATATAATGTTTATTTAAATTAGTTTATCACCCTCATAAACGATTGAACGGCAGAACGTCAGTCAAGTACGTCTTCTTTATAATTATTTTGTTCGTGTATATGTCATTGAACTCCTCTTAAGTGAATTGTCCGATTTTGATAAGTTTTTGGAGTTTACTCCATAAGAAACAATTTTCATATTTAGCCCGCGGTATGAACATTTTATGAAGTGTAAAATCGAATTTTAGCTAAATGTGGTGCGTTACGTTCGTTTCTCAATAATATTATGTTATTTGTTTTACATAATAGATAGAAATTAAAAGTTAAATTCCGGGACTAATCGGGAAGAGATATGTGTGGTATATATGGTAACAGTGTATTCTATTGCTTTATTCTCCAAGTATTGAATTGCGATAATTTTTTTACACCTCAAATTAAGGTTAGCTAGTGAGTCCCATCACTAGACCCCTCCCCCACTCCTACCAACCTAATTAATCTCAAGAAAATTCAATGCACAATCCTCTCTTCAAATGCACCTGGTGCAGTACAAGAGATGCCATGTATCATATTAATATGTTATTGTCAAAAATTAATAAAAGCCAAGGTGCTAAGGAAAAAAAAAGCTTTTTTTGAACTAGTTAATAAGATAAATATATAACCTAAATGTTACCTTTGAGCTTGGATGGTTTTTTATGTTTTGTTATTATGAGAATAGATTTACAACAGATTTTTTAAGATGCTTTCATTCACCCTCTTTTTACAGATCTAATCTAATCTACACAATACTAGTTCTTAAGGAGTGAACTCCAGTCGTGCGTCGGAGCTGACACACACATTTTTTTTGTATTCGAAAGGGTCCGAGAATCCTTTAGATTCATAATTCGAGCCGATATATATATTTTTAAATTAATTTATCTTCATACTAAATGTTTGAGCAGGAGAACGTCTGTATAATTATTTTGTTCATGTGTATTTCACTGTGCTCCCCCAACTGTACGCGTGATTACGTCAGATAATTTAGCGATTTAAAAAATATAATTATAATTATAAATATAAATTTTCATTAAAACGGTCTAAATAATTGCTATAAATTTATAAAGATTAAATTTATTAATAATATATTTTATCAATAATAATAATAAAATTGTTATTTTATATATTAAAAAAGGACGTCTGTCTGATAAGCTAGTACGTATCCAAGGCTGATGACATTTTTACTAATTCTATCCATTTTCATTGAACGATTTCCTTATTTTAAAGGCTGGATATTGCTACACTCCATCTCCTTAGGACGACATAAGATCGCAGAGATCCGCTGTGAAGTCGAGAAGGGAAGAGGAGGTTGACGAAAATGGTGCGGTAGGGAGGTAGCCTACCTCAGCAATTATAGCATACCTCGGCCAGCTTTGTGAAAAACACTGGACCCGTCTCGATGTCCTTCGCTCTTCGCGACCGCCGCTCCTGCAGAGTTCCGTTGGTAGCGCACTCGAGGGGAAAATATCCTATAAGGGTCCTTTGTATCCTTTCTCAGGACACTGTTCGCTTCGTCACCTCCTTCGGCGAATAACTGACAAAAGGATGAGTTTAAAAAAAGAAAAAGAAAGAAAGAAATTCGCGTATCTTCTTTTAGAACTTGCCTGCTATCTGATTATGAATGTGCTCAAATGTGTGAATATATATAGAGAAAGATTAGACTCATCTTGAATAATTATTACAAAGTCAAAAAATTAAACATTTAATAATATTCTAAGTATCAGTTCTGGAGATTGTCATATCAAGCTTTAACTTTTCAATCGTTTTATTTTCAATATTCCTAAAAATAAAAATAATCCTGAGTTTTAGAATTAAAAAAAAATTTTGGTAATTATTTGATCAAAAAATGAACGTTCCAATCCGACGTGTATATGCTCGTTGAAATGTTTATTTCTTGATGAAATAATTACTGAAATATAGACATATTATATAATGATACTATTTTTGTCATACTAAAACCCACGGTTATTTTTATTTTCGAGAATTTTGAGCACATAAAAATGAAATGAATGAAAGGTAAAAAGTTAATGTGATTTATCACAAAGCGTCAACCTTCGAAACTGATACGCTGTTGTATTATAAATATTAAATATTTAATTTAATAATTAAATACAACCATAATTAGTGTTTAGAACGATTAAAAGAAGGAGTAGAACATTATAATATGTTTTCTGAGGAATGCCTTTTTTATGATACCCTTGAAGACGGTTTAATAAGGCCGAAACGTTGTGTTTTTTTACAAGTTTGAAATATATATTAATTAATATAATTTTCGTTATAGTCAAGAAAGGATACGGATAGATATAGAATAGGGATATTAGCCTTATTTATTGTTATTGTGATGTCTTTGGTGACGGTAAATGAAAGTTCTCAAATAGAAAAGAAAAATATTTTTCGAAACGGGTTATTTTCTATTTCACAATTTTCGTTGCTATTCACCCACCACATCATGTTTTACATATACAATTTCTAAAAATTCTTAAATGAAGAACATGTTGTTTTTTTAAACAAATACAATTTATTGAATGGAAAAAGTATTTATTGTGTTTTTCTTCAAAGTATTAAGTGATTTCTTATACTTGGAAAAAAGTATAGGATTACTAATATTTATTCTGATTCTGAGGAATTTCATTAAATGTATTTATATGTTAATTATAATATATAAATCAAGCATATTATTACCACTTAGCAATTTTTTTCTATGCGCTAAGTGCATTTTAGTATGCATGCTAAAGGATGGTCAGTGCATTTAGCCCAGACTTATATTTGATGTTATGTAAGAGTAAGATAAGGCATGAGGAGAGTGAGGGTGTTCACCCCAAGTGGGCAGTGGCCGCCTGCTCTCGGATTTAGGAGAGTCGAGTGTTTACCGAGGGCTCTGTTGTTCCAAGTGTTGTGCTCGCTCAAACATGCTGAGTAGTCCAAGTCGTCCTCTCCTCGGTTTGTTTCTTAATGAATCTCCTTGTTGCGTCTCCTCCTAGTGTTTGTTTCTCAATCATACTTCTTGTTGCAGGTCCTCCCAGTGTTTGAAGGCGTCCCAGCTGCTGATGATGCGGTGATGCAGGCCACTCTCTGGCGCCTCAGAACCTTCCCGATGCGGAGAACAATCTACCTCCTGACCGCCCTGGTCGCCTTCTGCCTGGGCCTGTCCCTCGGCCTCGCCATACCCGTCTACATCCGGCTGGACATCAGGAACAGCACCGCCAGGCCGCCGCAGCATGCGTCACAGCACTTCGTCAGCGTCAGCTTCCTCAGCGACAACAGCGTCGAAGACACCCGGCCCTCCACTGTCGTCGATGGCATCTTCTGGGGAGATCAAGTCGAAGCGGCCTTGCCCACGGGTTACGGCGAACCCGAAGCAGAAAGGTGGCGCCGATTCATCAAGAGTAACCCAGTGGTGAAGATAGAAGAAGGCTGCGGACGCATGCAGAACAGACTCCTGACCTTCGAGGACGGGACCAAAGCCTGCTGTAGGTATCGGCAGAACACAGACCAGATCCAGGGAGAGCTCTTTAGCTTCTACTTGGGCCGATTGTTGGGAATTACTAACCTGGCCCCTTCGGCCCTCGGGGTGGTCCAGAGCAGGGATCCCGTCTGGTCCAAGGTCCGCTCCCAGATCAACCTCGCTCAGTGGGCCGAAGAGAGACCAGTCGTCCTCACAAAGTACGTAGATAACCTAGGACCCGCTCAGATACCCAAGTCGTTGAGGACGCCTTCGAGGAAACTCCACCCACAAGACGTGCAGGGAGATAAGGAGCGCCTGATCGAGCTGGCGCAATGGTCGGACCTCATCGTCTTCGACTACCTGACAGCCAACTTGGACAGAATCGTCAACAATCTTTACAATCTCCAATGGAACCCCGGCATGATGGACGCGCCTGCTCATAATCTCGCCAAGAGCTCTAAATCCGATCTCTTGTTGTTCTTGGACAACGAGAGTGGATTGCTGCACGGCTACAGGCTCCTCGACAAGTACGAATCGTATCACAGCGTTCTGCTCAACGCTCTATGCGTCTTCCGTCGATCGACCGTGGAGATGGTCGAGAAGCTGCGACGCAGCGGCAACATCGGCGACCTTCTCAATGCGAGGCTGAGCTCCGAGCGGGACGCCATCCCAGGACTCCCGGACAAGAGCGCCAGGATCCTGAACGACAGACTCAACCGAGTGCACGACCAGGTGGAGTGGTGCAAGAAGCAGTACCCGCGATGAAGGAGGTCTTGCAGAGCCCTCCAACTGCTGTGATAAACCAAAGAACGCGACACTCCAACTCGTCATCGAAGGACAATTAGGTTTTTATTTATTAACATTTTTTTGCGGGCCGTATTGGCCTAGCCTCGATCGTGCCTTGTGAACTATTTCTACTTTCGAACGCGACTAGTCCATTGTTTGTGTGTACATGTTGTGCGCATTATATTTGTAATTAACTTCGTGTAAATAGTGATCGATTTGTGATGTGCCTATCTTCCATTTGTATAATATATAAATATATATAATAATTCGTGATATACTTTAGTTTCGGTAAATGGATATTACATTGTATTCATTTGTACATATTTTGTATACAGTAAACTGAACATATAAATTGTAGATTAACACTGTTTATAAAAAAAAAATGACATAATAAATGATATATTTTAGGAATGCATACATTTTCCTTTTTCCTTTACTTCACCTGTTCCTCCACAACAGAACAAGTATTGATAGTATTCATTTATTTGAGTTTAAAATAAAATAATAAATTAAAAAAGTATATTTGTTTATATTTTTTGTTAACCAGGATTAATGCATTTTTACTATATTTGAGTTATTCCTAAACATGAATCATGCTTAGATGACTAAGAATCAGCCTAGAAATAGATACGTATATCCTTCATAAAACCTGATTAAATTATAATACATTCCACTAGCGTTAAACATTAATTTAAGCTAGTCTCTAACTCTCCTGTACCAATACAACCTGTGAACGGGTCTGGGGTTTAGAACATGGTAGAGACTGTGCTGTTTCATGGACAACGGTTCTGCTGGGAGGTGACGTCCTAGATCACGCTCAACCGCCAAATTCCCCCCCCCCCTTAGATTGGGTACTCTATTTTTATAACGTTTTATAGAGGCTGCATGAGCCACAGGAGGGTCTTAGATACTATATGATCCATCTGTGGCTGCAAACAGGCTAACTAAAAGTCTTGCCCGCAGCGGGATTTGAACCAGGATTTTCGGCATGGCAACTCAGTGCTCTACCACTCAGCCACTCCGCTCCCATTAGTCTAAGCTAGTAGTTCCTTATTTCTTATATTATTAATTAACAAAGTTGATCCTGATAAAAAACAGTAAAGAAATAATTTCAATATGAGAAAATTAAAAAAAGAAAGGTAAGTTGATTGATTATTAGAATATAGAAAACGTCATTTGAAAAACTGTAGTGTAATACACTATTGAGATATAAAATATAATTTATGAAAGTAAAATAAGTATCGTAATTATTAATAAATTACAAACAAATACGCTGAGTATGATATTTTACACAAACCACCTGAAAAGGAAATTCAACACATACAAAAGAAAAGGTAATGAAACAAATTAATTAACCTGAAAAAAATAAAATTTCCTGTTTAAATAGAAAAATTTTAAAAAAGAAATAAAAATCTTTTTTTATGGACACCATTGTTGATGGTTATTATAACATATTAATATTATGTATACAAATCTTCCAAAGTCAATTACTGTGAATATAAATTTGATTAAATACAAAAACAGGTTATTTCAATTAAAAAATAGATTTTTTTTAAATCTACACGTCCACTTCTACAGATTTTGTTCAAACCTGTATGGTTATAGTTATTCGGCAATCCTCTACTTTAATTACTACTCGTCAGAAATTGTATACATAACTCTTCCATATGTAAAAATGAAGCAAAGCCATATGGAAATGCTTGGTTATTAAATTTGAAAGTATATTTAATTTTATTAACCGCATTAAAATTATATTTTCTTTATCAGAGACATTTTATCTATACCTAGTCATAGGAAGAACAATATATCAAACTTGTAATATGATACACCAATATCATATCGATTATAGTATAAAGTAGATGGATCCTATGAGATCTACAACCCCACCTGTGGCTCACCCAAGTGAGGAAACTTTAATTAGGGGAAAGCCTTGTGATTGAGCTTGGTTTCGGGCAAATTACCGCCCTGCACAGCCGTTGACTAAGAAACAACATAGCCTGTACTATTTAGTAAACCCATACCCTACATGGGTTGTAACGGCACGGGTTGTATAATATAAAATAAATAATAGTATAAAACATTCCGGGAGCCCATTTTACCCCCATATCCAACGGTTTTAAAACTATCCATGTAATATCAAATTGTGTATTCAAAATATAATTTATTATGTCATAAATCATTGCCTGTTATCTAATAAATACATGACGGTGAAGAATAATACAAACTGATAGTAATTGTGATATAAACTGGCAGCTGATTTGCTCAATTAAAATTATTATTTCATTCACGCTTATACTATTAATTATAAGCAACGCTTTGTATGATAATACAATGTATTAATCATACATATAATAGTTATAAATTCTAATTCTCAATAACATAATTCCCCGGCTGTCTTGATAAATTTAATTCTTTTCTAAATGGCCAGTGTTCCTTTTCCTGAATTTATTCCCATTGACTTTGAGATTTTATCCTCGTTAAAGAAATATCACTATCTTATTCCCGAAGCGTATGCAAATGTCCGGTGCACACCCAGGCAAAAGGTCACATGAGTGTCTGTCGAGTGCATCGTAAAATGCAATTGTGTTTATAAATATTTTAAGTTTGTATAAACTTGTCTTACTAAAGAGTTAGTGTCATTATTCGATAATTTAGAGGTGAAAAGGCAAGCCAAATGTCGTTATTTAAAAACATTAAATGCAGGAAAGTGTTAAACAATTGGCTAATCGAATAATAATAAACATTAATATTAAAATTTACGTTACATTAAGTACACCATATAATGAAATTAATTCCCAGAATGCTTTCATTGGAATATTTTGAATTCTGAAAACTGAATTTTCGGTCTAAATCTGTCATTAATCCTTAGTACTGAAAATAAATAGGGGATACAATAGAAATATAAGAACAGTTGAATAAAAAACTCAATTTGAACAGCCAACTAAATAAATCAAAAATTAAATAATAAATTTTACTGATAAAAATAGAGTTAAGAATATAATGAAAAACAATCCTGTATCGCTACAACAATGGTCTTGAGTTCGGTATATAAAGTAAAGTCTACTATTTCTAAGCAGCAGTTGAGCAAGAAGGAGATTTGGCCGATACCACAATCAACCGCTAGGGTTTTTGTTATGAAAAAAAATATTGAAGGTAAGTTCACATAAAATATTTAAAAAGAATCACTGTAATAAATATAATTTAATTAGAAATTTTGAATAAAATACACAGAAGTATATGCTAAAATATTGTAGCATGAAGGAGGAAAAACAGCAAGGAAGACGAATTTATTTATATACTTATTTAAAAGTATTTTACTAATTTAATGTTTGATATAATAGATAATAGAATAACAAAACTGCTAACAGTATTCTAATAACTACATAAATACATTTTATGATTTTTGTCACATTATTCTTAAACAGATATGTTAGCAAGTATTATAGTATACAAAATTAAAAAGGAAGTCAATTTTTAGTAGTGTGCTGGAAATCAAGGTTACAAATGGATTTATTTCAAAAATTGAGACAGTGTACAATACAGGAGCAGTATTAATGTAAGCATGTAGCTTGAAAATAAGTATTCCAAGTATGAAGTCCTTATAATAAATGATTTGAAGCAGCGAATCCTATGTATCCATAATTAAAATAGTTTGTCAAGCGTACATCTTGAAATTGGTATATTAGCCTTGTACATTAGATTATAAAAACTTGAGTAATTTTACGTAAGTTGTATGTATTGCTCCTCTTTTTTCGACAAATCTAAAAAAAAATAAAAATGCTTCCTTAAAAATGTGTCCAGTGCATTTAGTATGAAACATTATGACTAATTCAAAAC
Organism: Troilus luridus; assembly: GCA_964056705.1. Lineage (NCBI taxonomy): Eukaryota > Metazoa > Arthropoda > Insecta > Hemiptera > Pentatomidae > Troilus > Troilus luridus. The sequence continues at coordinate 66,314,101 of OZ057417.1, forward strand.
AACATTAAATTTCATTAAGTTTGATCATTATTTTATTTTTCTAAGATAAATTTGGACAGCAACTGATTTACTAGGCAGGTTTCTACATATCAATAGAAACATCGCCAAAAGTTGGATAAGTCAGCGAGTTCGAATGAATCCCTCTCAAGATAAAGGTGAAAGAGATTGATGAATCAAAAGAAACATTAACTCGTAGTAAGCGAAAGAAAGGTAGAGATTGAAGTTTTAAAAATTGGGTATTCCCTATAGTCTTTACGCATTTGAAAAATCTTTATATATTTTCTAACCAAAGATATGAACATGATAACATGTAATGTTCCTGAATTTTGTGAATGATGTTGATGTAGAACATCTGTCGATTTCTGCAAGTCATTTCTTGAGCTTCAGTAAACTGCAGCTGAAGTAATGTTGGTTAATGAAGAAAGTACAAGATATATTTTCACACCCTCAATTTCGTCTTTGAACTGTTTAAAATAAATAATATCAACTATAACCGATTAAGTAGAATACAATTTTACTTATGTATAAACTCATAATTAAATGGAAAAAAAAACCTTGATCAATACCATCCCAAGGTATAGTCTTGGGTTCAGTAAGTGGTAGAGGCAGTACTGTTTCTTGGACAACGGTTGTGCAGGGAAGTGATTCGTGCCCAAGATCACGCTCAACCGCAAGATTTTCCCCCCTTTATTGAGTACCCACTGGAGAGAGACTGGGTGATGGTCCCAGACCCCAAAGAATCCAGCCACGGCTGTTAGCATATTGAATGAAATCTTGATTTCAACCCGAGGACTTCAGCACGGCATCTCAGTGCTCTACCACTGAACCACTCTATATATCCAACGTAAATAAATTCATTGATTAAAACATTTATTAATGAGTTTTATAAGAAATTATGGACTTAATAATTTATTAAGCTCTTTTGAATATAGAAAAAAAATTAAATAATTATTTTTTTTTTTAATTGATCCAATGCCGAATACGATCAGATTAAATCTATAACTCTAACAGATCTCCAAAACTCGAAAACATCGCATGCCGTGTTAAAATTGGACGAAGCGGGCCTCAATTTCGAGTTTTACACTTAGCAACTGCAGGTCATTTGCAATGCAAATCGCTTCTTAAGCCTTCAACGCTTGCGCAGGTCTGAATGCTACGAGCTCGAACACGTCTACTGTTGGAAAAAATAGTCCTGTCGGCTCTCAATAAAATAATATTGTTAAGCTGGATTCCTTTGCAATACCGAAATTTAGTGAGTCTTTACTATATCCTTAATATTTATTTAATATATGATTATTTTTTCATTGTCCAATTCATCCATTCAAAGGATTATGTCTTTCTCATTACCATTTAAACATAGAAAAATCTGGTGAGTTGCGCATATCACAAAATTTTCACTCACCACGCTATTGAAAAAATATAACGACAGAACTTAGTAAGTACGACAATCAATGATTTTTTGTTTCGTTTTTCGTAGCATTTCATAACCTTTTACCGGTTTCTATCGTATATTTAACTAAAATATTTACCTTTCCAATAGTATATTATACCCGTAGTGTCATAATGGGATTTTATGGACAAGGGTTGAACAGGGAAGTGATTTGTCCTTGATCACGTTCAATCGCCAGGGTTTTCCTCTCAATTAAGAGTTGTTACTTTAAAAAGGCTGGGTAAACCCAGGAGGATCTCCAGATTCCGTAGGTCTAACTACTGCTAACATATCAGATATATTACCTGTCCCATCCGGATTTATACCAGGGACCTTCAGTTCGGCAACTAAACTACTGATGTACCCCGCTCCCATTTTATAAAAATGGACTACTCCGATAAAAAATTAAATAAATGTTTTATATTAATAAAAATAAGCAAAATCTAAGCTATTGGAAACATCCAAAAAACAAAGCTTTAAGTGTTCAAAACACCAGAAAAACAGTTTTCAACCATAACGTTCCATCAGGACGTACACCAAATAATAATTCACATCAATAAGGATCAAGAGGGGCACATCGCACGCCAGTCCAAAAAGACTCATCAAGTTTGGATAAGATTAAAATAAGGTCTGTTTTCTTTTTTTTAATATCTCAGAATAACTATTTATTGAATTTTTAACTATTTATTTTTTCTTCATTATTAAATTATATGTCTCCTTTTTTAAATTCGTCAGGCGAAAATTCACATTCGTTGATTGGAAAGCCTCTCTTGAACGTCTTCCTTATTTTTCTTTAGAATTTAATTTTTGAAATAATTTAATATTGCATTCATCCTAAGTTAACCGAGATTGGTTTACGTGATGAATTAACTTATTAGTTAAAATTCTGAAACGCATTAGCCCTAAAAAATTAAAAAAATACTGTTTAACTACGTTACTACTAGAGGCTCTATAGTCGTCTCTGGTGTATTTCGATAATATTAAATGAAAACTATTAATATTAATATAGAATTTATTGGTCAATAATTAGCAAGTACTACTCGATTAAAAAATAAAAAGAGATGAAGAGTCTTTGGGTTCAGTGCATGACTTCTAAGCCAACAGATGTGAAGGGAGGTCATTTATCAATGATCACGCGCAATCACCAGGTCTTTCTCTATCCTTAGCTGTTAACAGATCGAATAACTTACTGCTCTATCGTCGTCTCCGAGGGCTTTAGATAATATTAAATATATTAAGAGAAAAATTATTGGTAAATAATTACCAAGTCCTACTTTAGTAAAAACTTCTATTATTACCAATGAAGAGTCTTTGGGTTCAGTGCATGGCTTCTTAGGCTACACCTACATTGGATCCGGTGCGATACGATAAGACGTCGCTAGGAAATGACTGAAATATATCGAGAGTTATAACATTTGGTTCTTTAAATTTATAAAATTAAGATTATTTATTAATTATTTTTAATACATTTATATTTTACTATAATGTATAGTAAAATATGTATAATGTATACACCCCAGCATCGTATGTGATAGAACCACGTCGCACCTAATCGGATCCAATGTAGTTGTAGCCTAAGCCAACAGATGTGTCGAGAGGTGATTTGCCAAAGATCACACTCAACCGACAGGTTTTTCTTTTCCTTATAGAGACTAGATGAGCCCTAGAAGTGTCTGTAGATCTGTCTATCCTGTCTCTAGAGTGTCTATCATTTGTTGGTGAGGGATAAGTAATTCGATCTGTTAAAAGCTATGGATAGACAATCTAGTATCTACCTTTATAGGAAATCCAGCCTCTTTAAGGAAAGGAAAAACCTGGCGGTTGAGTGTGATCTTTGATATATCACCTCTCTTTTTTTTTTTTTAAACTCCAATAACTAAATATTTTCGAAGTGCTTCTTCTTCTTATGTTGCCTTGTTCTGAAATTTATTGCAATCACATCGGTTAGATTAAAAACCATATAATGAACCTTTTTTTTTTCTCGAGTAGGATTTGATAATTATTGATTTTATATCGATAATAACAGTTTATATTTAATATTATCTAAAGCCCTTTGAGACGACTATAGAGCAGTAGCGGACACCCCCCGACACCGCCTGGCTAATAGGCTCGCCCACATTTTGATATAAAACGGAGCTGGTGCCCCGGGGCTAGTCCAGGCTTCCTCCGCCCCATCTAAAAGCATATAATTTTCTTCCTTCTTTATTTCCTATCCTCTTACATTATTCTTCCTTTTGGGAATTTATTGTTCCTTTTAGCCTGCCTATATATTTTTCCCGTCTTTTACAAATAAAAACAGAATATTGTACATGCCGAGGGGAGAGCTGGGTTGTACGATTTATATTTTTAATAGCCCACAACAGAAAGTCTCTTGGTAGCCTGGAAAAAATATCGGGTGTACACCCCCACTTCTTCTCCACCCCAGGATACGTGGAACCGATTTGAACTAATTGGTTAAACAAATGAAGGTCGGTTATAATAATTCCCTTGACGTTCAACGATGAATCTTCTCAATTTCTGGTCTATAGGAATCTGCTAAAATGAGGACTGGATCATTATAAAAATATGTGAAGAATTAAAACAAACAACCTTAAATTAATAATATTATGTATGATTCTTTCTATTTACTTGCTGTAATAGTATGATACAGTTGTCAATTTCATAATATCAGGGATAGGAATCTAATGCCTATCCAATGACCACTGATGGCACCAATACCGAACTTTGCATCAACTCCATCGAAAAATACATTATTATTTTTAAATATTTTTATTTTATTTTTAAAAATTGCGAGAACAAAGGGATATAGGATCGGTGAAGAGAATAGATTTGTTTGGCTTGAATCCTTGCCTTGGTAGCTCAGTGGTTAGAGCACAGCGCTAGAGACGCGTGCGACACGGGTTCGAATCCAAGCCAAGACAAATCTTTTCTCTTCAAAATAAAAATATTTAAAAAAAACAAACATCAAAGGAACAATATAAAAAATAAATCATTATTAATTTTATTCACGAAGAACTTACTGGTCATTAGAAAAATATTTTAAAATTCAAAATCATTTCAAGGAGACCGTTTTTTTCATGATAAATTTGTTATTTTACTGCAATACAAAATTAATAATTTGTACCACAACAACCCTTGAATGCCTTTTCTCTGTTGGAGGTGTTCTGCAAGGAGGTGACTTGTCCTAGCTCACGCTCAACCGCCAGATTTTCCCCCTTATATTGAGTACCCTATTTTTATAACGTTTTATAAAGGCTGGATGAGCCCCAGGAGGGTCCTAGATCATAAATGATCCATCTCCGGCTGCAAACAGACTAAATAAAAGTCTTGCCAGCTGCGAGATTTGAACCAGGATTTCCGGCATGGCAACTCAGTGCTCTACCACTGAGCCACTCAGCTCCCCTAATAAAAACCTGTACCGCTACAACCCGTGAACGGGTCTGGGGTTCAATACATGGTGGAGACTGTACTGTTTCCTGGACTACGACAGTAAATAATACGTTATACAATAAGTTGTTATCATTGACTGAACTCCCTGACCAATTCAATTAATTATCACAAAAATAGTGTCACTCACTAATCAGTATCTACCACATACTGAACCCTAGACCTCTCTTGGGTTGTCCGATGATTTGTCTGAGAACATCTCAACTGCCACATTTTTCCTCAATAAAAGGTAACTACTTTAAAGAGACTGGGAGGGCCCCAGGAGAGTCTACAAACCCCTCTGAGTCGATCCCCGGCTGTTTATATTGTTTATCTGCCACAGCCAAATTTGGAACAGCAACTCAGCACTCTACCACTGTACGTGAAGATTTAAGTAATACTATTTTAAGAAGATGGGTAAGTCAGTACCTACGATGCTTAGTTACCTAGTTAAAGATCGGCTAAGGCAGTTAAATTATTTATTATGTTAGCAGTTTTAGATCTGGAGCACATCCAACCACTAGAAACTGATAAATGTGGTGGAGAGGTTAGGCCAGAAATAGTACTGTCTTAATCTTATCAATCTGTTCGTGTTTTTTCGAGAAACATTTGACAATATGAAAAACGTAAATTTTGTTGTTTATCCTTGTTTTGTCATTAAAGTTGTTCCTTTCCTCTTCTTGGTTTCCTTGATCCTCCGACTGTGAGCCAGTTTTCACTCCTCTGTCCATTTAGTACCCAAGATTGTCTTACTGTGGAGCTGTCGGATTGCATGACTGATATCAAAGAGGTCTACAATTCAGTCTCTAAAATTCCACATGGAGACACCACCATACAAAAAGTACCTGTAAATAAGTAGATTGGAGATAAGATCTCCGCGAAAAGAACCAGATGTGCCAAGTTTGAAATGGAAAATATCACTCCTGTATCTATTCGTGCAAGTGTCTGGCTCTAAGAATCATAAACTCAATCACTATAACTCGGTTTGGCCTTTTGGAATAAAAAATATTGGACTGATCGCAGCCTCATAAGTAATAAATGGCACCTGTGGCCTAGTGGTTAGCGTAACAAACTACTAAGCCCAAGATCGCGGGTTCGTAGCCCGGCAGTTGGCCCTAGGATTTTTTAAGGGAGTAAAAAATCCTTCGCTACGCCGTCCTTCGGAAGGGACGTTAAACGGGGGTCCCGAGCCTGTACGATGTCAGGTACTCGTTAAAAATCCCTATCCTAATTAAACCTGGATAGGCAAAATTTAGAGCTCCCACTGTAGCATCGTCCGATTAGCCATAGCAGCATAAAGTGACGTTAAATAAACAACTAATAGTAAATGGTTGTATTTTACCATGGAGACATTGATTATTAATTGATTGCTCAATTGTTTCAAACGTCAAGAGTGTAAAAGTAGCAATGTAAATATTTAAAAAATCAGACATTTAACTTTTTCTTTTCCTACTATATTGTCAAATAATGACGATTAGTCACAGTATGCTAAGTTTATAAAAATCTAAAATATTTATTATTTAGTCTATCTTGTTTTGTTTTTTCTAGCATCTATAGTTTTGATTGCTGCTACGATCTTTAAAATCAATTAGGGTATCGATATTTTAAACATTTTTGTATTAATAGAAGAAAAAAATATTTCCCGTTACTGCGTATTTCTTACATAAAGCCAAGGGAAAGCAAAAGACTGGATCCTCCTTCGAGATCGAACCGATTAAAGACATCAATCGAAGAGCCGGAAGCCAGGACAGGGGGAACCGTACCGTACAGTCGCTGCAGAAGACACATCTCCCTTAGGCACCACTTCCTTCTTGAAGAGACTGTACTAGGAAGGCCGTTTGAATGATGGCTTGTAGAGAAAAAGTCCACCAGGCGGCCTTATCTTTATATCTCTTATCTCTCTTCTTCCCTCTCTCTCTTTCTCTTATCTCTCTTCTCCCCCTCCACATCTCACTCTCATCTCTCTTCTTCCCCCTCACTCTCTCTCTCTCATCTTATTTTATCCCTTTCGTCTTAACATGGGGCCGATAAAACCAGAACAATGTGGACACAGCCATTTTGGTTCCCACAAGCGTTGGAAGTAGTTCTCCAGCGGCGCTCTTCTTCACATCTTCAGATCGGATGATCCCCTCCAGTTTGGACGCTGGAGAGCCCATCAGGCTAATTACAGAAAATCCTTACTTGAAAGTAAACGTCTGCCGTGCCAGTATCTGATGGTAGAGTCTCTTTGTTGGAACACTTGTCTGACAATGTGTTCTAAAAGAAAACTCAAGAATACTAAAAGTTGGTTTATTATTTTATTTTTTCCCATAAAATTAAGAAAATTCCCACGTAGCAAATGATGCCAAGAAAGCATAAGTGAACAACTGGATGACAGCCAGTGGCAGAAGAAGGATGCAATTTTCGTTGGAGAACGCCAGAAATTATATAAACCAAAAAGGTCTTAGATACAGGAGCATTTACCAATAGTTGCCAAGACAACGGTTGTCCAAGGAGATGATAGAACTAAGATTACGGTATTACCTCTAGGCCCCCCACTTTCTAAGGTTTGAGGACCCCGCTTTGAGGCTGGGACAGCCCGGGAGGGTTTGCAGATCACAATGAATCGATCAACGATTGGAAAAAGAATAATTAATTTATCCGTCACAGCCTGTTTCTAACCTATGGCTTACATATCAGCATCTCTAAATAAATAACCTCCTTATTATGGGTACCCACTTTATTGAGGCAGGTTGAGCGCCAGGAGGGTCCTAGATCCATCTCCGGCTGCTAACAGGCTAAATAAAAACCTTCCCAGGAGCGGGATTTGAACCGTTTAAAAACCACGCCGATTAAATACTTTGCATCACCAACAACTTTTTTTATATTGTTCAGATTATACCAATGACCTAAGGATGATTAAAATTTCTGACGTTAGGTTGTGCCTAAGTCGTTCTTAACATGGCATATGTATCTCTCTATTAGTCCAGGATCCATGGTCCATTTTTGCACTTGATTACTATCAAGCTAAATATTCGTGAATAGCTTCGTTTCGATAAGACCCCCAACAATGTCCGGTTCGAAAAGTCTCAATTGTGGTAGCTAACAGAGGTAGCAAGGATAAAATATGTCGATTTGATGACTCTCAAAAATTTATTTTTAACCGGGTTTTGTTAAATCTCAAGATAATTATCTAAATTATTTGAAATAATATTTGTCCTATAAAATGTAAGGTTTAATCAAAGAGTCCCCTCCTTCCAATATAAATGAAAAAACAACAAATCAGCTGGTTAGTAATCATTTTTGATGACCTCGTTATCGATACATGTTGGAGGGAGGGAACTCTTTGATCAAACCATACATTTTGTAGGTCAAATATTTTTTCAAATAATTTAGATAATTATCTTGTTATTTAACAAAAAAAAAACCAGTTAGTAATAAATTTTTGAGAATCATCAAATCGACATATTTTATCCTTGCTTCCTCTGTTAGCTACCACAATCGAGAATTTTCGCACAGGAAATTGTTGGGGGTCTTATCGAAACGAAGCTATTCACGAATATTTAGCTTGATAGTAATCAAGTGCAAAAATGGACCATGGATCCTGGACTATTACCATGGCTGAATAATTAGGGAAAAATTCTACTAATTATATATAAATAGTCACACTAGCCTCGGGACGTAGAATTTTTATTATTAATTAAAATTTACAACTAATTTCCCACAGGTGTTTTCACCTAATGGATTCTTAATTGATCTCTCTTGACCCATTTTCTCGCAATTCTTCCATCAAACAAGCGAAAATATTCGCAATATGCCGGGGATGTGAGGACTTCAAGTCTTGCCCAACGAAAGTCGGTGCATATGGCGCGTCAATACTATTTTGGTACGAATGTTTTCACAGAACCTTTTTCTCTGACAAGCTACTAATTCAACTGGCCATTTCTAGTTTCTAACTTTTTGTTCCCACAGCTCGTGGGAACGTTAATTGTATGCTTTCAGGAAATACATATGTAGGACAATGAAATATATAGGGTCACCTGTGGTCTAGTCTTGCATAACAAACTAATATATCCAAGATCGCGAATCCGCAGCTGGGCAGGTGGCCTTAGGATTTTTAGAGGCAAAATAAATACCCTTAGTCAAGCAGTCCTTCAGAAGGGACGTCAATGAGAGTCACATATAAGGTACAGTTACCTGTTAAAAGAGTCCTAATTATACTTGGATAGCCAAAATGTAAGATTCCCATTGTAGCATCCGCACAACGGGCAGACGGGCAATAAATCAACAATAACTTAGAAATAAACTTGTAGTATTTATAGAAAGGTTTCAAAGGTTTATTAAAATAGAAAAATTACATGTTTAATAAAGACAGGTTTCCAGTTCTTTTGTTTTCAGCTAAAGATGTCCATCACTTCATAAGCGTTCATTTCTGTTGCAAAGATGGATTGCATCTTGCATTGAAAGAATTACAGAGAATAAGACCGACTTATTTTATTGTTCCTACGCTTCAGCCTACGTTTTAAGCCATCTTCAGGGCTGAGCATACTTTGCAGCCAGAGATAGATTGTGTGGGATCTTGGACCCTCCTGGGGCTAACCCAGCCTCTATAAAATGTTATAAAAATAGGGTACCCAAAACAACCTGGCGATTGAGCGTGACCTAGAACAAATCACCTCCCTACAGAACCGTTGTCCATGAAACAGTACAGTTTCTACCATGTATTGAATCCAAGACCCGTTTACCGGTTGTAGTGGTACAGGTTTTTGATGTTTTTTTAGTAAAATTACTAGGGCGTACAAAAAAGTACATAACCGAACTTCAATTTTTAGAATAGTACAGGTATGTCTTTAGTGAACCGTAAAGTACCTCCTGAAAGACAATGAAGTGAACAGTATAAATTGTAAATTGTTGGTTCGCTATCAGGCTTTAATTATTAGCTCTCTCCAATAACTTTACGAGTATATTTACTTTACCATCAATATTTGAATTTTCGGTTCCGGGTCGATTAAGGACTTAAGGTCAAGAATTTTTCCGTTAATGTCTTAACAAGTTTTTTTATGTCTTTTATAAGATTTTGCTCTTTTATATTAATTTAATATTTTTTATTTAAATCAAAACAATGTAACGCTATTCAGTATTCATGTATATAGCACCTTAATTTTACTGTATTTGTTCGAAAAGGTTAGATCTCAGAGGTTTACAGTGAAGTATTCTGTAGGGATTAAAAAATTATAAAATTATTTTTTTTTTTAACCAAACACGAAAATATTCATATTTTATATTTATAAATTTTAATAAAAATGGTAAAAGGTTCACTGTGGAGCGAAGGGGATGCGTGCAGACTGGGCCATTAAGCTTGGCGTGCGCACCACAGCTTCCCAAATCCAATTACCAAGGCTGTCTCCCGGCGACCTTGCTAAAGGTGCTCTATGGAGTCTCCAGTCTGGAGTCTGGAATGTATCGGGGCGATGGGGTTACCTCTTCTTGGAATAAGTAAATATTACATAAGATGATAAGAATATCACTCATTATAAGATAGAAAATATAGAGGAAAAATTATTATAACCGGAGATATCTAATGTGTATAAATGTGTCATTGGAGGTATGAGTATTGTGCCTTGCAGCCACCCCATCGAAATCATAAAAAGATGTAATGAAAAAATGAAAAAAATGTATTTAAATTTATACGATTTTTTGAAGCATTAACTGAACATTGGACAAACAATATGTTTTTAAATACTTAAATGTGTAAAAAAACCAATATGTATTTTTTCTCAAATATTTCATTTCACACTAAAGCATGTCATTTCACCCTATCCTTAACAAACTAGGCTAAAAAGTAGAAAAGAATCCTTAGAAAACTAGCTGCAAAGAAGACAAGTTAATTCAGATAAAGAAGTTTATAAAGATTTAAACGTATAATTTTCGGTCCAAAACTGAATGAGACTACTGCAAAATTTAGGAAATTACAAGCGGAGGAAATACAGAGCATCTACTCAGTTAATATTATTGAAATAATAACATCTCGCGAAGATAGAGATGTTTTTGTAAAGTTGTTGGGCTTAGTAAAGAACATATATTAACGGTGGGGAATAGAATAGTGAGGGTGGAGTTCAGGGAAATAATTTCTTAAGAAGGGTTGAACTATTTATTTGAAAGCCAACGTTTCGTCTAACGTTCCAGGTCTTCTTCAGGGCTTTTAATGAGGTCAAAGGAGAAAGCGGAAGTGGGAACTTTGGCATACAAATAAATAGTTCAACCCTATTTAAGAAATTATATCTCTGACCTCCATCCGGACCATTTTCTTCCCCAGTTATTTAAGATAAACAAATAAGCGCTGAGCCAACTAGTAAAAATCCGAGGGGCAGATCTCGGTGCGAGGATCCTATTCAGAGTGGTCTAGTGGATTTGGGTTTGGTTGGTGGTCTATAGATGGAAGTATATGAGCAGAGTTTGATGGTATCGGCATCGAGCCTTCGGGTTCGCTAAGCCTTATTATTATTATTATATATATGACTATTCGGACGATGCTACGATTAGGATAAGGATCTTTAAAGAGTGCTTGATTTAGCACAGACCAAAGACGTCATTGTGGATTTGGTTATGGTTGGTGGTCCAAGTTTTTCAGCTGAGTTTGGCAGTATCAGAATCTTATCTTTGGGCTCACTAAGTCGTATTCAAATACTTGTTCTAAATACTGTGCAACGAAAGCGTCCTATAAAGAGAAAATAAACAAATTAACACAGATTTAAAAAACATTTGATACTGTTTCATGAATTTAAATATTCAATTGAATTGAAAGATGCAAAATAAAAATAAAAAAATATTGTATTAACTATAATTGAATTTAAAATCCCATATTTTTAAAATTATGCTATTATAATACTTCTCGTCTCTGACTATTCTCAACTTCATCAACTTTTTCTCTTAACCTAATGAAGCGACAGATGCTAAAAAAAAAAAAAATGCGGATAAACTGACTAGTTCTTGGCTTGTCTGATCAAATGTTATAGCTCGAAACTTACAGTGAGTTACACTAAGCCTGACTCCTCCTGGTCCAGCATCCGCAAATGCCGAGATTATCCGGGAATATTGCAGACATCAGCGAGAACGGATGGTATCCTGCAGTCTAACCAGAGATAAGAGTATCGATACGGTGGACTGAACAGTCGGATCTCTTGTTAAGCTCTCGAAAGTCGTGGAAAACGAAACCTCTATCAGTGGATCAATCTTAGAGGGCTCTACCATTTGCATAGCCAGCATATTCTGTCTTGGAAATATTAATGTTTAGATTTCCTCTCGGTTACAAGTTTTAAATTTTCTTCTTCGCCGTTTTAGGCTACTTTAACATTTAGTAGACAAAAGCTCTGCGCCCCCAGCTAATTAAAAAATACTCAAATACATGACGATTATCAGACCTATTAGGACTTACGGAGTAGGCTTTGGGGCTCCACTAAGCCATGAAATTCCTCTCGTATTCAATCCTTACAATCCAAAATCCTCAATACTCCTTACTTTGTTACGAACAAAGGAATACGTCATGACCTTTTGTTGCTGATGGTCCGAATCCGATATCAATCTTGTCATGCCAAACTTTATTCTCACTCAAACCCACAAGGTTCAAACCTAGCAACCTCTTCAATTCCTGATAATCCTCCGAGACGTCTGAAAAGAAGATGGTCTTGTAACCTTCCAAGTTGAACTTGTTATTTGAGTACCATCACTCGGTTTTTTTCTCTACTTGTCTTTATTCATGCCAATAGGTACAATTCCTGCTATTTATTTGTTGTATTGTTATAATACAGTAGTAAATTTCAATGAATAAATTTTTTTTTAATTCTTCCACTTCGTAATATTTAAAATTTGCGGACAACACATGACTACATGTTGTCGGTCGATTAAACTGGAAATCTGTGGATCAAAAAGTGATCCTGAATCAAGCTTAAATCTCCTTGAACCAACAAGCGTTATCAATTTTTCACTCACTACTTATAACCTAAGAATTTAGAATATTTAAAAAATAATAGGTACTGAAAAAAATAATTGACTGGATTTCCGTGCTTACCTAACAATTGCGTTAGCAGACAATTTCGCAGACAGATAATTTCACTACAAATCAATCTCTTGGAAGAAATAGCCAGAAAACAAGTTTGTGATTGTTGTAATAAAAGTAAACTTTATAACAACAATCGATAATGCTCTGAAATATTTGACAATGGATATTTATTACGTAAGTAGAGAAAGTAAATGTTTACATATCTATTATGAATAATCTTAGAAAATGGTGCAGAAAAATCTGGAATAGAAAATTGGCTACATGGAGGTGGAATAGAATTTAGTTTCATCAGTAAAGTTATAATAGCTTTTATAACTATAGGAGTTTATATAACCTGCTTAATATAAGATAACATAAAACTTAAAATTAGGCACTGCACTACAGTGAAAATATTTCGCTCAGAGAAAATGACGGAAATATAGAAATTAAGATCTAATGATGTTAAATACAGAAGTATAAAAACATAAGGAAACAATAAGAAAAATACTATTGTTATTTTTGTGACATATTTTCATAATATATGATTCCAGGTTAACGCAAAGAATATTCAATTTTGGGAGAAAATGTCATTAGCAAGCTTGATTCAGAAAGTAAAGAAAGATCTAGAAAGAAATAGTATCAGGGAAAATAACACTTTGGAGAGAGAGGTTTTTAGGGAGACGATACTGAGTATGGAGGGATGCTTGGGAAGATTGAAAAAGAAATCAGGGACGAAGTGGCCCGAACAGGAAGAATCAGAACAATGAAAGGATGAAAGAATATTGGAAGGAAAAGGAGAAAAAACAACAGGATAAGAAAAATTCAAACTGCCTCATAGAAAAATATCTAATATACAAAATATAGGTATGGTTACTAGAGTATGCTAAATTTCTTGCATGTTTTCTAATTCAGAAAAACTAATGAAATAAGAATGTTAAAAATTTAGATAAACTGAAAGTTTGGAAAAATATGTTGATTTTTTTAATTTATTTAACGTCACTTTTATGCTGCTATGGGTAATCGGACGATGCTACAGTGGGAACTTTAAATTTCGCTTATCCAGTTTTAATTAGGGCAGGAAGTTTTAGCAAGTACCTGACATCGTACAGTTCGTTTAACATACCTTCCGAATGTAACGTACCTATTCCCGATGCATCGCAATATCGGTAATGATTTAAAAAAAGGTACGGGAATGTAATATTATGATGTTGAGATGTTTTGAGGTGTAGGTGACTAGTAATTTTTTTAGTAGCTAGAAACAGGTTTTAACTGCACATTAAAAAGTCTAATTGTAAAAAAAATGTCATAAATACAATTTTCCTCTCTTAAGTATAATCGATTCCAGGGTGCTACCTAATAAATAAATTTAAGCAACAGGAGTATTTTTTATATCCACATTTTTTTCCAACAAACTAAGTGACAACGTTTCTTAGTGAAGTACAATAGTAAGAACTATAATAGTTATAAGTAAGGAAGGAAATAGTTGGGGGTGCAGTCGAATAAAACACTAAATCAGTGGGTACTTATTTTATTTTGTATCGACGTTTCGACCCACTTTGTGGGTCATCTTCAGGGCCAAGGGAAGCTGAGGCTAGAATGCATACCCCAACTATTTCCTTCCTAACTCAGATCTCCCAGTCAACTATCTCCTCTCTAATATAATAGTTATAGGGTAATAATATTTTTTTATACTTTGTTTTATTAACTCAAAACATTAAAATTGGAATTTATTATCTATATTCCTTTCTGATGGACTCTGGAAGAACTACAGAACTTCCTCGGGCTCAACCAGCATCTATAAAGTGGTTGAGGGGAAAACCTGGCGGTAGAACACGATCTCCTGTAAATCACCTCCTTGGACAAGCGTTGGTATAATCATGGGTTGTAGTTGGTTGTTCCAAATTTGAGAAGTAAAACCGATTGGTCATCAACGCCTTAGCTAAATATAATCGTTTTTTAGTAACAATTTTTATAAAACCGGAATAAAAAAAAAATAAAGAAAATAATAATAACAAAAAAAAGTTAAAAAAAAGAAAGAAACTTGTAAATCAAATTAAATATTCTTAGACAGAAAGACGATGACCTTATAAATGTAGGTTTCTTCATTTCCTAATATCATGGATACATTGGCAGGTAGTCCTATTTTATCCATCGCTACTTTGTAAAAGGTACAGCTCTCGAGAATATGGGCTATTTACAAGCTCTCGTTGCATTTCCCGCATGTCGGCGGTCTTTCTTTAGTAATTAGGTGAGTGTGAGTAAGCCTTGTATGTCACACCCTAAGTCGTGTAAGGACCACTTCTTCTCTTCGGGTGCTACGACAGGAGCTGCTCCATGGTTTGACATCAGTTTTTATATACTTCAATTTATTTGGAGGGCTATTGTCCCATAAGGCCTGGCACTCTTGGAGTACCTTCTGTCTTAGTGGTCGCGCTAGCTCGGATGGGGTCAAGACAGCTTTACCTCGACCTGGAAGAGCAAGTGCTTCTTTTGCTGACCTATCAGCCAGTTTGTTGCCTATAATACCTACATTTGCCGGTGACCAGATTAGATTTTACGATGTTCCAACATCATGTAGCTGTTTTATAAGGTTTAAAATAGATTCTATCCCAGGATGGTCTGGATACATATTACTCATGGCTTTTAAGGCACTCAAAGAGTCTGATACTACTACCAATTGTCCAACTGGTTATTATTAAATTATTTTATTGAATTGTACAACTGTAATATATACATCTAGTACAAAGACTGTATGAATAAATAAATACATGAAAGGACATGTAGAGGCACTACCCATTGGCAGCCCTCTAATTACAGTTCTATTATAGAAGGCCCCGAGGCCATCTTCTCTTCAGACCCCTGGGAGGATTGTCCGGGATGGTATTGGATGCAAGGATGGAAACTAGTGGGTTTGGATTGGCCTGGAGTTTATTATGGAATTATAGGTATCTGGAATGAGCTAAATCGGTAACATATGGAAGGTTAAGGTCATTATGGATGGTTTTATTTGTGACAAAATAAGGAGCGTATAGGATTTTGCGAAGGATTTTGGATTGCAAGGATTGAATACGAGAGGAATTTGATGGTTTGGTGGAGCCCCATAGATCAATTCCGTAAGCCCATATAGGTCTTATAACAGTCACATAAATAAGTCTTTTGTAATTGATCTGAAGCTTTGAGCGTTTGTCTAGTATGTGTTGAAGTAGTCGGAAGCGTCTAGCTGTTTCTTGTCTTTTCAGTCTTGTGTGAGGGAGGTTTTCTTAATTTTTATTTTTTATTGCTCTTTCTACTTATTTCTATGATCATATGAAATACGGCAGCAAATTTTGAGGGTAAGTAAGCTCCTAAAGATCTTCGAATGTAAGGTATAGTGCAGAATATTCGAATACATTAATACGATTGGGTCAGTAAAGAAAAAAATTAAATGCTGCGAATCGACTGGTTTTTCACAGAAATATAAGTTTGAACACGCAGAAGTACTCAGGGTTAGAAAGGGTTCGTAACAATAATTCGCTAACCTTCTTTCCGAGCGAATTTCCCGGTTGTGAATTCAATAAAAAGCAGATAGTTTCGATAGGATGGCAATTTCCCTAAATACCTACATTAAAGCTAGAAAAGAATTCATCAAGTAAATAAAAATAATAAAATACAAAATGAATAAACGATAAATGTACAGTGGAATCCCGATATTTCGTATCCCGATTATTCGTATTTCCGGCTAATTCGTACAAATTTGCCGGTCCCCAGAGAAAATCCCGATAAATGGTATAAAATCAATGCATTTCAGACCCCTCGGTAATTCGTATTATTTTTATGCTCGAGGTGACTTATAACTTCATATAATTCGTATTTTTCACCTTTAAAATCTCGTTGCTTAGTACTGTTTTCGAAAGGGAGGGAGAGAACAGTGAAGCAGATATGCCAAGAAGCTGAATGAGAATAAATCCTTTCTAGGAAATCACTCAATTTGTATTGTTTTTATACACAAGTATGTTTGTATTGTTTAGAGGCACAGTAGATCCTATCGTTTTTTACGGGAGAGCGATTGAGAGAGACAAGTTTTCTTAGAAATCTCATTAGTAATTCGTACTGTTTTCACTTAAAGAAAATGAGGGGAGTTCTAGGAATTTTATTAAGCTTTTCTTACAATCACACTTTTATTTACAATTCAGTCTCGTTTTTGTTACCGTTGTGACACGTTAGTATGCCTCCAAAATACGTTAGCCTCTCTATTGAAGAGAAACAACAAATCATAAACGCCGTGACCAGTGGCTGTAAGCTAACTGACGTATCCAAGCATTTCATCGTCCCTGGTTCCAAGATCACATCAATTGTGAAGAACAAGGACAAAATCACTTCCCAGACCTGTAGAGAACTTTAAAAAGTGGTTCGTACGAGCAAGGAATTCAAATGTACCAGTTGGGGGTAATATTTGAAGGGAAAAAGCCCAAGTTTCCCCAGAAAAATGGGAATTGAAGACTTTCGTGCAAGTGATGGACGATTCGATAGATTCAAAAAATTGTATTAATACGTTTTTTAATTCTTTTTATTTTGTACTCCCGATAATTGGTATTCCCGATAATTCGTACCAAATCTTCAGTCCCTTGACCATACGAATTATCGGGATTCTACTGTATTAATAGAAAAAGAACAATTGCAAAAATATCAAAGTCGCAACTAAACCCAGGAAAATACAAAAAAAATATTTAAAAAATAAAGTTTTGGAGTGCTATCGATGGGTAGTTTCTCCACAAGTGTTTTCATGTCATATTCTACATTTTTGCGCATTTACTTGATATAATACCATTATAGTTGTAAATATCATTGAATTAAATAATAAAAAAAAAAATAAATAAATAAAGCATAAATTATGAAAAAGAAAATGCACTATAGTCCAGGATCCATGGTCCATTTTCGCACTTGATTAGTATCAAGCTGAATCTTCGTGAATAGCTTCGTTTCGATGAGACGCCCAACAATTTCCTGTGCGAAAATTCTCGATTGTGGTAGCTAAAAGAGGTAGCAAGGATAAAATATGTCGATTTGATGATTCTCAAAAATGTATTACTAACTGGGTTTTTTTTGTTAAATCTCAAGATGGGCTGTGTCGGACGAGGAAAAATCCGAGCTCTTTGCCGACCATCTTTCTTCCGTATTTACCCCACATACTGACTTTATAAACACAGAACACGAAAACTTGGTAAATAACACACTTGACATTCCATTACAACTAACACTGCCACCGCCCTCATTCACTCCCACAGAAGTAGCAGAAATAATTAGACACTTACCAAAAAGAAAAGCCCCGGGCTATGACTTAATAAATGCTGAGGTGCTCCAGCAAATGCCTAGGAAAGCTCTAGTGTTTTTAACGACAATCTACAACTCAATACTTAGAACTACAAAATTCCCTATACAGTGGAAATACTCTTTTGTAACCATGATTAAAAAACAAGATAAAGATATTAGCAGCCCTTCCTCGTACAGACCTATTAGTTTACTCTCCATTTGTTCAAAAATTTTTGAAAAATTACTTTATCCCCGATTATTAAAGTTACTGACAGACAAAAATATAATCCCTCACCATCAATTCGGTTTTCGGAAATCACACTCAACAACTCAACAATTACACAGAGTAACTGACTACATATCGACAGCACTAGAGCAGAAGTTATATGCAACTGGAGTGTTTCTGGATGTCGTCCAAGCATTCGACAAGGTCTGGCACCAGGGGCTTCTCTTTAAACTCAAGACTGTATTACCACACACTTATTATCTAATTCTTCACTCATTCCTTGCAGACAGATTTTTCTCAGTCCGGCAGGGCTCAGAGCTATCTTCAATAAGACCGATCTTAGCCGGCGTGCCTCAGGGATCAATACTGGCACCGCTGTTGTACATAACATATACACACGACATTCCACTAAGTACTGACATACTGACAGCAACCTACGCAGACGACACTGCCATAATCACCAAACATCAAGACGCGACGCAAGCCTCCCTAAACTTACAACATAACTTACAAAAGTTGAATGAGTGGTGCCAACTATGGAAAATTAGACTGAACCACGAAAAGTCACAACACATCACTTTTACTCTTAGACGTGAAACATGCCCTCCCATTTACCTTAACAACTCATCTATCCCGCAGACAGATAAAGTACTATACCTTGGACTAACGTTTGATAGGAGAATGACATGGGGTCCTCACGTTAAGATGAAACGCCAATCACTGAACCATAAGCTCAATTTAATGTACTTACTATTCAGGAAAACCTCCAAATTAGATATAAGACAGAAACTAAACACGTACACTTACCTACTAAAACCAGTTTGGACATATGCATTACAAATTTACGGGATCGCTAAACAGACTCACAGAAAACGACTGCAGACTTTTCAATCAAAAGTACTAAGACTTATCACTAAAGCACCATGGTACGTCAATAACAAAACTCTGCATACTGACTTAAAAATACCAACGGTTGACGAACATATACGAACAACGCTTTCAAGAAAAACTACACGGACATCCAAACCCGTTAATAGAACGAATGGCCTCTACTCTCATGCCTGAGAACACTAGGAGGAGATTAAAAAGAACGTGGATGAGGGATTTGCTATCATAGGAAATTGAATCAAGCCAAGGGAGAGGTACCACTGGGTACTGTTCTTCTTCATGCCTTTCAAGTCATTGTATCATGTTCTTGTTTTTTTTTTTTGTTTTTTTTGTTTGTTTTTTACTGTCAGACTATCTGCTGATTGTCACTGTTTTGACAGGTGTAGATAAAAATATAAAGAGAAAAAAAAAAAAAAAATCTCAAGATAATTATCTAAATTATTTGAAAAAATATTTGACCTACAAAATGGTTTGATCAAAGAGCCCTCTCCTTCCAATATGTATCGATAACGAGGTCAAAAAACAAATCAGCTGGTTAGTAATCATTTTTGATGACCTCGTGGTAACCCAGTTAGTAATACATTTTTGAGAATCATCAAATCGACATATTTTATCCTTCTACCTCTTTTAGCTACCACGATCGAGAATTTTCGCACAGGAAATTGTTGGGCGTCTCATCCAAACGAAGCTATTCACGAAGATTCAGCTTGATAGTAATCAAGTGAAAAAATGGACCATGGATCCTGGACTACTAAACTAGTATCTACAAATAATTATTTACATAAAAAATGAAATTAACCTATTTACTAAAAGGGGGGAGTGTTAATATAATAATGGTCTCTGAATCAATAAGAAACTGAAAAATGAATTGAGTTGTTGAAAAGTGTTGAGTTGAGTTCATGAAAGGGATGAGTTGATGCTTCGATGAGTTTGAAATAACTGAATGCCCCTTACCGGTAAGTCCAAGGTGAGGTGAAAATAAACAAGAGGTTTTACAATGAGATTTGACTGTGAAGAAGACGGTGAGAGTGGCGACAAAACCAAATGTTGAATAGCAAGGAACCTTATCACACGACAACTGTCTTGAGACTGATCTTGTTTTGTTTTTTATACACCGCACAACTTAATATTGTAATATATGTTTTAAGTACAATGTGAATATTAAATTGCTATCTGAATTATTTTTCCTTTAACTAGGTTTACTATTGCTAGAATTATATAGAAAAAAAAAAATTATCTGGCTTTTAATTAATGTAATAAAATATTCGTTAGGAATTAAAAAAAAAAGATAAAAAATAGCTATTGATACCCGAGACTCTGGTAGTTAGTTATCAGAGCCTAATCCTTGCTTTTATGTATATGTCGAAAAGCTAGTACTTAGGTCTATGAAAAAAAAATAAGTATATTAATAAGGCATAAAGGAGTGGTTAAATACATTTTTAGCTCTCGACATTAGCTCAAAGATTACAATTCATAAAACCTTCCGAATGTTCTATATGAGTGTGAAATGTGGCTGCTAACTTCGAAGGATGAAAAACGTCTGGAGGTCTTCAAAAATATTCAGTCCTAAATAAAAGGACGAATCCTCTGGTATGCAGCATTTTAATATAATTTAAGAGATAGTATCGCTACAGCTGAGATGGGCTTGTAAAGCTGTTGGCTTAATAAGGAAAAAAGTTAATAAGCGCTGAGCTGGTAAACATCCGAAGGATTCGACCAAGGCGTAGGTTAGAGGATAGCGGTAAGAATGATCTTGCAGATTGGGGTTTGGATGGTAATAGATTGATTGAGGTTCGCAGTGTTGTCGGCATCGAACCTTTGGGCTCAATAATTATTTTTATAAATGCACATAAATAGTTATATATAGTTAATTAAAATATATTATAATTTTATTTATGTAATCAGAGCAGAGTACAACATCCCTAAATAATGCAGCGTTTTTGTGGGAGTGTAGTTATAAAACAGTAGGGGACCACGAGACTGTTCTAGCCTAGCATCCCTGCGGCACTCCTTCTGACATGAATCATGTTGGGAAATTCACAAGCTAGTTTTACAGCCTTTGTTTAAATTTAAGAGCTCTTAACCTGAAAACATTTATTGGTTTTATAGAATATTGTATATACACTGGCAGGCAAAAAATTCCACCCAATTGAGTTTTTCATGTTTTCATCTAATAATATTTCTGCTTTGGATTGGTCTATTTTTTTTTTAATGAATAAATATGTATTTTCTATATTTGTTTTCAATTAGGAATGTCAATATAGAGGATAATAACCCTTACTCCTTCATTCAATGAAAGGACTGTAGATTCCAATGTTCACTTTCTATAGAATTAAAATGTTCATTCAGCGCCGTTTCTCGCAGCAAATTCCTTAGTTACCGGCATTTAATTTTTTTCAATTCTAAGTTTAAAAATGCTTCGTGCTGAGGATGCTGCGCGTGGTGTGGCACTTATTTACGATGGGCGTTCCATTAGATATGCTGCTAATGCCATCGGAGTTACCTATGAAACTTTACAAGACGCCATAGAAGGCCCGGTTCTGGACGGTCTAGGGTGACAGAACCACAGGATGTTCATTTTTGCCTTTAAGAATTTTACGAAACCGTCACCTTACCGTTGTTCAAGTGATCCATCAGCAGAGGTGTGCAAATTGTTTTTTCAGTACCGTCTATGTTAGCAAATTTCTTAGTTTCCGGCATTTAATTTTTTTAATTTTTGCACGTTGAAAAGGTTGGCTCTAGGTAAAATTACAGGCTGCATATCTTTCATTTCTTCTTCTCCACGTCCTTTCACGCCCGTCTGGAGAACGAAAAGCAAATGTAAAAAGTAGAGAATTTCATACGTCCATAGTCCAATGGTTGTGTTGTCGAGCAAAACGCAGCCTTGTAACTCTGTGAGTTTTGGTCAACTCTGGTCCTCTTACTGGGCGAAAAGCAATTAATCCGAGCTCATTTAATCTTCTCCGAAATTTGCACACCTCTCCTGATGGATCGCTTGAATAACGGTAAGGTGCCGGTTTCGTAAAATTCTTAAAGGCAAAAATGAACATCCTGTGGTTCTGTCACCCTAGACCGTCCAGAACCGGGCCTTCTATGGCGTCTTGTAAAGTTTCATAGGTAACTCCGACGGCATTATATCTAACGGAACGCCCATCGTCAATAAGTGCCACACCATGCGCAACATCCTCAGCACGAAGCATTTTTAAACTTAGAATTGAAAAAAATTAAATGCCGGTAACTAAGGAATTTGCTGCAAGAAACGGCGCTGAATGAACATTTTAATTCTATAGAAAGTGAACATTGGAATCTACAGTCCTTTCATTGAATGAAGGATTGAGGGTTATTATCCTCTATATTGACATTCCTAATTGAAAACAAATAAAAAATACATTAAAAAAATAGACCAATCAAAAGCAGAAATATTTTTAGATGAAAACATGAAAAAAAAGCAAGTGAGTGAAATTTTTTGCCTGTCAGTGTATAACAGGCAATATTAATTTTATGCTGAGAAATAGTGAGTAGGTCGTCAATGATTATTATTATATTAAATATACATTATTATAATAAAAAATATATACAAACTTTTGAAGGAACAATTATTATACAGCGAGATACCTCAGTGTATAGAGCGTTGAGTTGCTGAACTGAAGGTTGAGGATACCAGTCCAGCTGTTAGTAGGAATAGTATGTGATGCGTTAATAATCATATATCGATTTCGACCAAATTACCTTACTGTAAACCTTTATCTGCGAAATAATAAAGCACTACCAAAAAGAAGACCCTTCGTGGGTTGTAGTGGTAGTTATTATTTCTGTTTTTTTAATGATTTTAATTAGTCTGTAATTAAAACTATACATATTTTTTGTTTACAAGGAACGGCCTTAGAGACCACGTGAATATCACAATTTTCACTTCATTCTCTCTCCTTCGTTTTTTCTTCCCACCTTTTCCTCATTCTTTCCTTCTTTCCTCGGTCCACGCTATTCCTTTTCTCGCATCTCTCTTTTCCAGAAGGACCTTAATTTCTTTTAGTCTTTATCCTCTCATTCTACAGAAGATTTCTCTATTTAATCTCCTTGGGCACTTCCTCACCATACGTCCGTAGAACCTTAATCTTCTTATTATTATGTCCGTTCCTAAATAATTCACTTCTTTGTAAATTTCCTTATTAGATCTCAACATATAGCCTTCCTGTGTCTCTTCGGGACGTATACTCTTCTAAGTATATTAACGTAGATACCTTAAGTATATTTAAAAAATATAATATATATAAATAGTAAGGTAGGAAATAGTTGGGGGTGGAGTCAAATACAACACTAAATAAGTGGGTACTTATTTATTATGTGCCGACGTTTCGACCCACTTTGTGGGTCATCTTCAGGGCTAAGAAAGAAAAACAGACAAAACAACCAAACTACAAAAATACATTGCAGTACCAAGTATATGATAATATAATAACTTGATACTGCAATCTATTTTTATAGTTTTGTTGTTTTGTCTGTTTTATGTTGCATTGTAGTAAGTTCGTCAATCGTTGGTGTTTTCAAGTATACAAGGTTTTGCTATTGAAATACCATACCATGTCATAACAAACCAGCGTGCTTTTGTGATAAGATAAATTTTTTTTTATTGAAAAGTTTTTAATCGTTTTCTATTTAGCGATGTCGTAAATTTGTACTGCATATATTGCTCCTTCAAAAGAACAACTACATAACTCAATAATTGCCTTTTTCGAGGTAAGATATTAATAACAATTGTATTGGTTGAAGCTTTTTAAGTCAGATACGACATATTTGATATTCTATTTACAATCTTTTTTTTTAATTATGTCATGTTTTGAGTTGTATCTCGTTTGAACTAGAAGTTATATGGGAATAATGATAAAAGCTAAAATCAAAAAAGTTTCAAGTTTTAAAAACATTTCTAATTGTCAATAACAGAATTTCAATACCATCATTACATGCTTTCTTTACCAATGACTAAGTTTTTATTTTTTTTTATTCAAATGGAACTTTCGAATACTCCTATTGAAAAATTAGTTTTTTTGAGTTATGACATTGTTCTTTTGAAGGAGCTATGTAGGATACTAGTGTTTATAGTGTCTAAGGTTTATATATTGAATTATTGTACTGGTTTAAGTTTTGGTTCATATGCCGAATTATTTTTATGTTTATGTAAATTGTATTTTGAGTTTGTAAAAGTAACTGTAAAGTATGATTTATCACCATCTGTTCAAGATAAATACGTTCATTTTGTGTAATGACATTGTTCTTTTGAAGGAGCTATGTAGGATACTAGTGTCTATAGTTTTTGACTCATTTTGAATTATTGTACTAGTTTAAATTTTAGGCTAAGATACCAAGTTATTTTTATGGTAAGATACCGAGTTCTTTTGAAGAAGCGATATGAGAAGCAGTTAAATTATAACATAACTATGAATTACAGATCAAACCGAACTATTTTCTAATATCATATAATTCACTAATGAACAAAAAACCTTTATTCCAGTCAGATAAATCTTGTTAAAACATTAACGAAGGATTAAAAAATACGTTTCGACAAATTCATTTGTCATTTTCAATTCTTGTTCTTCGTAACATCATTTAAAATTCACAAGTAAAAACATCACTGCAAAAATTTATAAAAGTACACTAATTTACAACCATAAAAATTTGTCAAAAATAATCAATAACAATAAGTATAGATACCTTGAGGTCAAAAAGGATTTAAAATCAATTTTACAATAAAGTCCTGGAAGTTAACCTTCTTCCATGGTCAAATGTACAAATATGCATTACACTAAACCAAACTTTGATCTCTGTAATACTAGATCAAATTAAATCGTTTTATAAATATAAATATATTTATATTTATATAAATCATATAAATTATATGATTTCAAAAGATAGTCCAGTATATAAGAAAAAAGCTATTTTTTATTTTATTTTTATTTTTATTGGGCAAAGAAGCAGCTTTCATATAGTAATTTTTTAAATAAAGATTTAAATAATTTTGTACTAATTTATTTTGCATAAATCGTATAAATTAATTCTTGCAGGCCTAATACTGAATGGTGTAATTTAAAATTACATTATCAAGTTGTTGCTCAGATTTGTCTCTTATCATTTTTATATTTCAGTTTATTATTTCGATGAAAAGAAAGAAGCAACGTACATGCTCCTGATCTCGTTCTCGACTGAAAAATGGCTTTCGTGACGAGAACTGCAGCAATATCGAAAATATATTTTCGTTTTTGAATTCAAACACTGCTGGTAAATTCAAATTTTAATGGGGGTTCCGAATGGGAATGGTGAATTTAAACATCACAAGCGATCGAAATGAGCCGAAAACAGCATCAGTAAATAGAAATTGTATTTATTGAATATTGGAGGCGGTGGGACAGGATCGCGTGAGGGAGGGGAGCGATATATTATCCCTGTATGCTCAGATCCTCAGGGTCAATGTCACCAATATATGTATAACTACGTACATACGTATATATATATATATATATATATATATATATATATATATATACGTATATAGGAGATACGTATATAGGATACGTATATAGGAGGCATCTATGGACTTAAGTAATAAACGACTTGTAGTTAATTATCATTATAGAAATTCAGGATCGAAAGCGGATGAGCTAGGCAAGCAATTCCGACTAAAATTGATACTTAATGTTTTTTCACACGATTTAAGTTCCGTTCTGGTCCTGAAGTTTCGGGAACATAAAATTGCTTGATTTAACGAGAAAAAATTCTGCAGGAAAAAGTCAATTTTTGAGTTATCCACTTTTGGTCTAAACGCCTCATTTATTTCCAAGTGATAAAGTATAGAATAGAAAATGTTTTATTTTATTTTTAATTAATTTAAAAAAAAATAATACAACATAAAACTACGAGGGTAAGTCAATTATTATCCACAATATAGTTATAAAATTTTATTGTAATAAAATAGGAAACTTACAAGTAAATCATTTTTCAACTTGGTCCATCGTTGCACAAGCTTCACGATGCCCTCATTAAGGAAGGTTTTCGGTTGAGGATTGCAGCGCTTCTTTCATTGCAAATTTGAAGACGATGTGCCACTTGGTCAATAGTTACTTGTCTGCCTAAGAGCACCATTTCACGTGAACGTTCAATGTTTTCTTCATTTGTGGCGAAAAACGGTCGTCCAGCTCCTCCATCGTGCGTAAGACTTGTGCGACCATTTTTTAATTATTCCATCCCTTCGTAGACACTCCGCTGTCGCAAAACACTGTTCCCGTACTGTACCGAAAGTCTTCGATGAATTTCGGCCCCTGATACGCTTTCCGACCAAAAAAAACGGATCACTCAACGTTGCTCTTCTTTAGTGCAAATAGAACAGCACGACAGCCATAACGAAACTAATCTAACAGCTTGCAACTTGCATATACATAACAACAGATGCATGCACTGCGCCATCAACGCCAAACGACAGTACTACCAACATAAACAAAAATGTAACTAAATTACGGATGAATATTGACTTACCCTCGTATGTCAATAGGTATGACAAATCTCTTCAAAACTTAAGTATGGGTTAGATGGCCTGAAAATTTGGCTTCACGAATCTCCGAAATACGAATACATACACTATTCTTTGCAAGATTTAAAAATAAATATCTCTTGCTATTATTATTCTATGTGCAGAAATGCAATGAGCAAGGGTTGCTGAACCCTAAAACCTGATTCAGATTGTTGCACATAAATTATTTATTCCGTCCACTTAATCGATCACAGATTCCACTGGAAATCCCACAGGGTTCACCCAGCCTTATTAACGTGGGTATAATTAATTGGGGGGAAACCTGGTAGTTGAATGTGACGTTTTTAAGGTCTCTACCAAGTACTGAGGGATCACCAGTGGTCAGTAGCCATAACAGCCTACTATGCCCACTTAAACATCCTTACTTATGCCGTATTTCGAAAGGGACTTAAGATGGTGTCCCAAGCATGTGCTATGTCAGGTACTCGTTAAAAATCCCTATCCTAATAAAACCTGGTTAGGCAAAATTTAGGGCTCCCACTGTAGCATCGTCCGATTAGCCATAACAGCATAAAAGTGACGTGAAATAAACAAAAAACATCAGCATAGTTTTCCAAAATATTATTATATTATTATCCTATAACTATTATAGTTCTTACTATTGTACTTCCCTAAGGAACGTTGACGCTAAGTTTGTTGGAAACAATGTATACATAAAAAATACTCCTGCTGCTTAAATTTATTTATTAGGGACCACCCTTGAAACAATTATACTTAAGAGAGGGAAATTCTATTTATGACATTTTTTTTTACAATTAGACTTTTTAACGTATAGTTAAAACCTTTTTTATCGAACCTTTTTTTAAAACTTAAAAGTTAAAAGTTAAAACCTTTTTTTTAAAAAAATTACCCGTAAATTATTTCCCAATACATGTTAACGTCATAATATTACATTCCCGTACGTTTTATTTAATTTACTACAGATATTGCGATTCATCGGGAATAGGTGCGTTAAACGAACTGTACGATGTCAGGTACTTGTTAAAAATTCCTATCCTAATTAAAACTGGATAGGCAAAATTTAAAGTTCCTACTGTAGCATCGTCCGTTAAATAAACAAAAAATAACAACACATTTTTAAAAATTTTCGGTTTATCTAAATTATTAACATTCTTGTTTCATTAGTTTTTCTGAATTACAAAACATGCAAGTATATAGCACATGCAAGAAATTTAGCATACTCTAGTAACTAGTGGGAGCCCTAAATTTTGCCTAACCAGGTTTTATTAGGGTAGGGATTTTTAACGAGTACCTGACATCGTACTGGCTCGGGACCCCCGTTTAACGTCCCTTCCGAAGGACGGCGTAACTAAGGATTTTTTACTAAAAAAATCCTAGGGTCACCTGCCGGGCTACGAACCCGCGATCTTGGGCTAAGTAGTTTGTTACACTAACCACTAGATCAAAGGTGACCTTTTTATACTTCTGTATTTAACATCATTAGAACTTAATTTCCATATTACTGTCATTTTCACTAAACGAAAGATTTTCACTGTAGTGCAGTGCCTTATTTTAAGCTTTATGTTAAACGAAGTGAGTGACGTTAAACAAACTACCATGTACTGAATCAAAGATCATACATAGGGTACAGTGTTAAGCACACCAAAACCAACACAACAGTGTTTATGTTGCTTGTTTGGGGAACTTTTTCCAGATTGTTTCTAGATTTTGTTAAGGTTCTTCATTGTTTACGATACCAGAAACGAGTTGCTATATTTTATCCTTATTTTTATCGCTTGTTATGTATCCTATGTATATTGTATCCTTATAATGTTATCGCCCGCTGTAGGCCATGACTTTCATTTAGTCTGTTTGCATCGGGAGATGGATCATATAGGATCTAGGAACCTTCTGGGGCCTTCCAAGCCTCTATAAAATATTATGAAAACAGGGTACCCAAACTAAAGGGGGGAAATCTGGCGGTTGAGCGTGACCTATGGCGTCACCTGCTTGCAGAACCGTCGTCCATGAAACAGTACAATCTCTACCATGTACTGAACCCCAGACCCGTTCCTGTAGTGGTACAGGAGAGAGAGAGACTAGCTTAGATTAAGGCTTTAGGTTAGTGGATCGTATTATAATTTAATCAGTTTTTATCAAGGATATACTTATCTATTTCTAGGTTGATTCTTAGTGATCCAAACATGATTCATGTTTAGAAATAACTCAAATACATTAAAAATGCACGGGTTGTAGTGGTACAGTTTTTTTTTTATATCTCTTGTTTCCAAATTTTGGGGTGTAGATCAAAGGAAATTTAGAAACATTGGTAAACATTTTTGTTTGTGAGGCTCAGTGTGGACACACTGTAACTTGTTTACGTTAGCAAAACAATCAAAAACATTAATCAACGTTGAAGTTGACAACAGGTAGTGTTAGTACACATAAATGGCAATACTGATGAGCCTAGTCCAACATTTACGGGCTCTTTTTTTCTTCTTTGTCAAAATGGCAATTGGAGCCATTGTTGCCCGTAAATCGTCTTCACACCACATTGTTAAGGAATATTGAAAAAACACTATACTGGTGTAGATGGAACGTTTCTTGTTACAGCAACACACTGACACTGTGGCCAAAATGAGTTTTTTAGTATAGACAGAATGTTTACGATAAGTTTGTTGTTCCTGTTTCCTCCACAAGTTACGGCAACCACCAAAAATGTTCCTCTTTGTTTCTTTGGTGTAGACATACCTTTATGTTTGTTTTTTTTCTTGCTTTTTAATGGCTCAATAAGTCTGTTATTATAACTATATTTTATTTCAGTGAAGCAATGAAGTTTTTATGAGGAGGCTATATACACCGGCAGAACTCGAGGCTAACAAGAACTGACAGGTGCAAGGCCCATCATCAGGACGATAGCTAAGGCCCTGGAAAAATTAGTGGGATCCCGACCGGTGCCTCTGTTCTCCGATTTATGGGCTCATGGCTGCTACAGGGCCGGCCAGGACGTACCCCCGCGCAAGGAAATTATCCTGATTAAGCTTGGACCAACCGTTAGGAGAGTGTAGCGGCCATCTAGATAACAAGACTTCAGCCACCGGCTCCTCTCCCGCCCTCTGGTAGTCACACCAACGCAACTGTTTCCAAAATATACCTTCCTCTTCTGTGTTTACTCCTTTAGAACCTGAGTTTCGATGGTAGGGTGGCTTAGATTCGATGTAAAGTTCGTCATCGCTGACATGAACCTTGGGCGATAGGGTTGACTAAAAAAAAATGAGAATTATTCATTTAACGTCACTTTATGTTACTGTGAGAGCTCTAAATTTTATCTATCAAGTTTACCCAACATGGCACTGGCTCAGGGTCCCTATTTTGAGTCCCTTCCGAAGGACGGCATAACCGAGGATTTTTTATTCACATTAAAAAATCCTAGGGTCACCTGTCGGGCTGGGAACCCGCCATCTTGGGCAAAGTAAGTTGTTATGCTAACCATCAGACAACAGGTGGCCCCTACGGTATTGAGTTAAATATACTCAACTTGAGATATTAATTAAATATACTCAACAGGACCGGGACTCGAACCCGGGTCTTCCAGATCGCTAGTCTGGAACTCTACCATTTGAGCCATCCTGGCCCTAATCAAGCGCAGTTTTCGGTCGTGGTCATATCTTTTATTTTCACTGTTCCCAAGTCCCCGCTTTCTCGCATTTTTGCGAAGTATACGAGGGGAAGAATGTTCTTTGAACATTATTTTAATTTGGATCTTGTTGACGTACGTCATTATAATTATTATAATTTATTTGAATTTTATTTGTTAATAATTTGTAAATATGTTTATTTGAAAGCGTGCTTGATTAGGGCCCAGGATAGCTCAAATGGTAGAGTCCCAGACTAGCGATCTGGAAGAGCCGGGTTCGAGTCCCGGTCCTGGACATATCTTTTCCAAATAAAAATAAAAGTTTGTTGTTTGTTCATTTAACGTCACTTTATACTGTTATGGCTAATCGGACGATGCTAAGGGCGACGGGAGCCCTAGATTATGCCTATCCAACATTGATAAGGATAGAGATCTTTAACGAGTACCTGACATCGCCATAAAATAACAAAGTGATATCCTTGAGTATTGAAACCACAGAATTGGCGTTACAGGACCAGTGGCTTGATCTTGAAGATGCCGAGCCTGTGTTAATGGTAAAGGAAATCGCTTTGAACAACATTATGAATGCTAATGTTTATATTTAACAAATAAAATAAGTTTTATTTATTTACTATGCCTAAATAATTCATAACAATGAAAATCTTTGGGTGTGAATATCTCCTAAACAAAACATTAACGGAGATGGCTTCATGGGAAATTTTTTTTCTTGTTTTGAAGTCCTTAGATTCAATATGGCTACTTAGCTCTGAAACACCCTGTATACGAACGGGGATAGTCCAGTGTGTAAAATGCTGAGCTGCTTAGTAGAGCATTCAATACCGGGTTCAAATCCGACTGTGACAGATATATTGTTTTATTATAACAGCCACGGATGAGCCCTGTAGTCTATAAGGTGGCTCCTCAAAATAGGCCGAAGGAGCGTGATCTCGACCAAATCACCTCCTACACAAGGATCTTTCGAGGTATCTGTTTTGGTGACATTCTAGCAATATCATGAGCATCTCGGAATCGAACAACCTAATGAAAATTAGCATAATTAATTAACAATTATCTTGTAGAGTTCTACATTGGTTTGGATCGTTGAATACTATGTGGTGAATTAAATATTTTTGAATACCTCTTTCAAAACAAAGGTCTCTCTCTCTCTCTCTGGTTCTCGAGTTCTTAACAGCTTTCAATATTCTGAATTCATAGTTTAGCGAGGTTCTGATCTTGTAGATGCTTATCATCGTTTAACGGGAGATCGCCCTACTTTTAAAATCTTTATAAAGCATTTACAAGCCTCCAGGATCCTTCAATCCTCCTCTAAATCTCTTAACAGCCTTGTTACAGTTCATCTGCGAGCCTTGGCCAACGAACTCTTCAACCGTCTCAATGATCTTGAGCTTTCTATCTAGTTCTATCCTCTCCTATTTAATCTCGCTCTACAATGATCCATCAGGCAGGTTTAAATCAAGAAGGAATAATATAACAAGCGTTAACCAAGTTCTGCCAATCCAGATGATGTAGTCATCATCAGTAGGTCACTTCAGAGCTAAAGGATGGCCTCGTGCAAAGATCAGTTTGCACATAAATAAGGATAAAACCAAGTTATGGTTTTGGGCAAAAGGCTACTTGCACGGAGGCAGAGTCACTATGAAACAGATGCTGTGGGACAGGATCTGCAGCAACTTAGTATCCCTATTACTCTTGCAGGAGACAGAGAGTGAGATGATTGGCAGTATGTGAGCAGGCTAAGAGCAGCTCCATGCGCCTGTGGTACCGATAGGAGAACAAGAATAGAATAGAGGGTAGGAACATGATAGAGGAGCTAGAATCTGTAGTAGAGTCGAATAGTCAATATAATTGTTTATAATTTGGATTCTGAGCAGAATATCCAATACAAATCAGACATACCAGATTCCTAATAGTATCTTTGTACACGGATAAGTGGAAAATGAGACCAAGCTGCTTCAACGATTCCAATTACTACTGAAGGCTTAACTCAAAAATGACAATTATTAAGCTAAGCCGTTTATCTATTAAAGGAGGATGAAAATTTCACAACAATTAATACATCATTCCTCTTGCACTTCAAGCTTCCGTTTGTTAACTGCTTCATATATAGACAGGCGGACTACATATAACAAATATACTTGATTTCAGTTGTTCAACTAACAACAATTAAGAGCCTTAGTGTGTGGTAGAGGATGTGTACTATTTCTAGGATAACGATTGTGTAATAAAGTCAGTTATCCGGGATCACGTTCAAGTGCCAGTTTTTCTCTCTATTAAGGTGTTCCGGCTCTGTTTCAGAGAACGCATGGATATTATTTTTTAGATATCTGTTATTTATGCTTTTAAATAAAATAAAAACCTGTACCACTACATCCCGTGAACGGGTCTGGGGTTCAGTACATGGTAGAGACTGTGCTGTTTCATGGACAACGTTTCTGCCAGGAGGGACCGCCAGATTTTTCCCCATTATTTTGGGTACCCTATTTTTATAATATTTTATAGAGGCTGGGTGGGCCCCAGGGGGGTCCTAGATCCTATATGATCCATCTCCCGCTGCAAACAGACTAAGTAAAAGTCATGGTCGGGATTTGAACCAGGATTTCCGACAAGGTATCTTGGTGCTCTACCACTGAGCCACTCCGCTCCCATTAAATAAAATAATCATAACAAAACATGTGGATATTTATAAATAACCTCAAAACAAAACAATTGCAATTAAATTTGTGGATAAAAATCAGCAATGATTTCTAAAATTTTAGTAAACGAACATTCTTTCTCATACCTTCTTCTCATATTAATTCGCATAAATATGAATCCAACATATTTCTACTCGTTCCACGTTCTTTTTTGTTTCTTCATTTGACCGAAGCCCAAAGTGATTCTATATGAGCATCTGTGCTTAAGTCAATGAAATTTATTGAATGGTTAACAACGTAATGTCTATACCTCATGCTTTCAATTTGCTTTATTCCAGTACAGGCTTTCTAGCAATCAGAATATATTGTTGTCCCAGGTCGAGTTTCAGATTTAATGCAATAAGTCAATATTTCAGCTGTCCTACATGAGACAGAATATATGGAACACTCCCTAGTTTCCCTCCATACGGCTCCGACACCCATTGCTATGAGTACATACTCCCCACATTTTATTTCATTTTGGAGAAGCAGGACTCATCGATTTCAAGAATTGGCTTTATTCCCTTATATGCCTTCTAGCAAGTAGAATATATTGTTGTCGCAGGTCGTATTAGGATTTATAATTAGGCGACATGTTAAATTTCTCAAACATATGGAGTTATTTCATATAAAAAAAAAAAAACCTGTACCAATATAAACCATGAAGGGTCTGCGGTTCAGTACGTGGTAAAGATTGTACTGTCTCATGGACAACGGTTCTGCAAGGAGGTGACTTGTCCTAGGTCACGCTCAACCGCCAGATTTCCCCCCCCCCTTATTTTGGGTACCCTATTTTCATTATATTTTATAGAGGCTGGGTGGGCCCCAGGAGGGTCCTAGATCCTATATGATTCATCTCCCGCTACAAACAGACTAAATAAAAGTAACTGCCTGCAGCAGGATTTGAACTAGGATTTCCGGCATGGCTCTACCACTGAGCCACTCCGCTCCCTTGTTATTTCATATAAGTAATCATAATTACCGAATAAGTAATGTGCATGCGTTTTCCGACCCAACAGGCCCAGGGGTTTCATTGTGTAGAAACTGGGAGGATCTCCAGAACCCACTGGATCCATTTCCGGCTGTTAAAACATTGAATAAATTTAACTTAATGAAATTGATTAATACAAATTAAATAGTTAGTATTCGCCATGCCGGCTTTGAACAGGGGACCTTTCTAGGCTAGGCAACTCGTCGCTCTAATCGCCCTATAACAAATAGACTTGGACGAATAAATTATTTATAGTATATACAGGGTGGCCCAAAAAAGACTGAAGGATAAAAAATAGCTGTATTTTTTTTGTTTTTATTTTTTATTAATTTTTTTTTTATGTTTTTAAATATTTAATTCATGGAAATTTTTTACATCTAAGTGTGAAATATAACATCTCTCAAATGGTGTCCATTTTCTTGCAAACAAAAATTGGCTCTTTTAACCGCATTTTCCATTACTGCCCGTAGAGTTTCTGGTTCCAAGTTCCTTATTTCTGCTTGAATGTTCTGCTTAAGCTCTTGAATTGTTTGGGGTTTATTGATATACACAACTCCTTTCAAATCATTTTCTCCGGTTTAGCCGGTCGAAAAAAAAAATAATGAGAAAGAATCAATAACAAAAAAGACTGAAGGACGTCGTCGTTCTGCTCAATTGGGAATCTCCAGAACATCCCTGCAAAGAATTTTGAAGCGGGATCTTAAAATGTTTCCGTATAAAATTCAAATGGCACAGCAACTGCTTCCCCAAGATCATCAGGCACGCCTGCAATATGCTACGTTTTAGTCAAATAGCCAGAGAAAATGATTTGAAAGGAGTTGTGTATATCAATAAACCCCAAACAATTCAAGAGCTTAAGCAGAACATTCAAGCAGAAATAAGGAACTTGGAACCAGAAACTCTACGGGCAGTAATGGAAAATGCGGTTAAAAGAGCCAATTTTTGTTTGCAAGAAAATGGACACCATTTGAGAGATGTTATATTTCACACTTAGATGTAAAAAATTTCCATGAATTAAATATTTAAAAACATAAAAAAAAAATTAATAAAAAATAAAAACAAAAAAAATACAGCTATTTTTTATCCTTCAGTCTTTTTTGGGCCACCCTGTATATCCATGAACATACCTTATGATATATACCCTCAGAGACATGCTCCCCGAAGACCTTACACCGCTGGGATATGCAAAGGCTACATGGAAGCTCCCAATAGCTTTCGATCCAATCCGGGAGTGGCTCGCTATCGAAACGACAATTGTAAACAAGAGGCGAGCGCTGATAAGGAAATTTAAGAGAGGCAGATGGCGATAGTACTAAAAGCTGCGCTCGGTGGTCATCATTATAAACATCCCCGCCATCGAATAAAAATCCCGATGTCTCATTCCTCACTGAAAAAGTGGCAAAAAGAAAAGTGTAGCGCGATCTCCACTCAGCGCAGATTAGGCATTAATGCCAAAAAAGGAATTTTATATAAAATATCTACAAATAGTTCACTATTATAATGAAATAAACCTTATTTAAAATAACATATCACTTATTTTATGTTAGTTTAATTTTGTATTAATATCATAAAATGGAGAAAACCTACCTCAACTTTATAATATGATTATAAAAATAAGCCTTTTTCAATTATCTCTCCATTATATAAAAAAAAATTATGATGATGTAATATTTTATCCTTGTTTCCTAGCAACGGATCGAGAAACTACTTTTTGTTTAGACGTTTGATCAATTGAATTGTAAATATTTTTAAGAATTGACAAATCACAAAGCCACTGCTCTTGAATTTTTAAAAGCTATTAATAAAAATGTAGCTCTGTTATTTTAATTCAAATCCCACCTTATTCCAATATTTAGATTTTAGGACTGTTGAATCAATACAGAGAATGTATTGAAACAAAATAAGACATTTTTCCTAAAAGGACGATCCATAAAACAAACCTAAATATCTCAAAACAATACAAAGTGATTTACTTCCTGCTTAATGAACGGTGGTCTAATTCGTAAAACGAGGGCTGGTTCGTCGTTAGGAGGACAGCTGGTAAATCCCACTGTAATTATTTAAATGTATTTGAATGTACTTGTGTATTTGTATGTACTTTAGGTCGGTAAATTCAAATTTTGTTTTGTTTCAAAGAGTCTGTTACGGCCGCTCAGTTTTTCTAAAATGACATGTTCATATTTTGATAATTTTTGTTTAGTTTCAATTAGTTTGTATTTTTTATTAATTTAATTTAAATTAAAATAATTCACCTGTAAAAAATACTAAAACGTAATATTTGGAATAAGAGTGATTTTAATCGAAAAAAAAACAGCTGTGAGACCTTCTTTGTTTTTTATTGGAAAAAAAGTCTTTTTTCTCATCTTGGTTGTCTCGGCTAGTGCATCTTGTGAGCCTACCCTACAACAGTCGTCTTGGTTGTCTCGGCTAGTGCATCTTGTGAGCCTACCCTACAACAGTCATCTTTGTTGTCTCGGCTAGCGCATCTTGTGAGCATACCCTACAACAGTCATCACTTCTATCAAGAAACTCGCCTGACCAACACGTCTATTAAGAAATCCGCCTGATCAGGGTATTATAAACATTTTTTTTTAATTGCGGAATTAAACCTAGTTATTATATAAATTCATTTTTTTTTTGTAATCAAATGGTTTATTGTATTTAACAAATTCTTAATGTATTTTTCGTTTTCTCGTTTGTAAGTAATTTAATGTATTTCTTGTTTTGTTGTTTTGTGTATTTCTTGTTTGTCTTGTTTTTTTGTATATTTCTTGCTTGTTTTATTTCTTCAATATAAAAGTTTCAAAAAAAAATTAGCATTTGGTATTATATAACGTTCATGTATATATATTTGATTTTACAATTCAAGATTTAACTTGGTAGGTAATTTTCTGTAAAGAAAATTTATCTTAGTCAGATTAAGGCAGGAGCCTATCAGAGATTAGTTTCCTATAGGGAAGGCTGTACAAGGGTGCAATCCCTGTTACCCTTACGGCGCCCTAACACAGTCGAATCTGGATAAGTGGTACCTGCATAAGTGGAATACCTCTATAAATGGTACAAAACTTGTCCCATCATTTTCCCTTAAATAAACTCTTCAACTGGAATGTTTTCACCTCTATAAGTGGAATCAATTTTTGTGGAAATTGCCTTTGTAAAAGGGACAATTTTTGTATTTAACTCTATAAGTGGAACTTCCATTACTATATACATTAAGAAAACCGTGAAGGGATGGATGGGTTTGTTTTGTTTTGATTGATACATAAAGTGTAAAC
Source organism: Troilus luridus (assembly GCA_964056705.1). Lineage (NCBI taxonomy): Eukaryota > Metazoa > Arthropoda > Insecta > Hemiptera > Pentatomidae > Troilus > Troilus luridus. Next base: position 66,351,491 of record OZ057417.1, read on the forward strand.
TTTAAGCGCATGTTTACTCTTTAAAACATGGCTGATGATGATGATGATGATGTGCATATAGAATCGGAAAACAGATACTCTCGGACTTGAGCCACAGGATCGGGGTAAAGTGTTAGGAGATACCTATGAGAAGCTTCCAAAATTTAAACAGAATGTTCACATGGATGAAAAAATTATAACAGCAAGATAATTGAATGATGAAGAAATCCTCGAAAAAATCCAAATTTTCATTGCCACCTAGCGTTTAAGCTATGAAAATTTGGACAATCCCGACCAAGAAAAAGAACAAGCAGCAAAGAAAGAAGAGTCAGAGAGAATACCGATCACCAAAAATAGTGTACTAATTTTTATTGAGTAGTTCCAGATGTATTTTGTAATGAATAAAGGAGCTGCTGATGAAATCTTAGATAAATTATATGAAACAGAAAAAATATTTAAGTGCCAAAAAAATAAGTGATTAGTTTCACTAATACAATGGTACGTACACGAGTAGGTGTAAACCGCATTATTTTATTTTCATATTACAAAATTATGTATTAATTACAATGATTGTGTTAAACATTTTATGTACATATGTTTTTTTGTGTGTGCTACATACTCAGGTAATAAATTTTTACATTTATAAAAATTAGCACTTGTTTGAGAACCTCTTTTAGTGGTACATGAAACCTTAATGACCAGGATAAGTAAAACCTTGTTTAATTGGAATACCTCTATAAGTGGAATTGAGATCCTCTCACCAAGAGATTCCACTTATCCAGGTTCGACTGTATTGTATTTTATTAATAAGTTCCAAGTTCGAGAGGGTCTGTGGCAAGTTAAATTACGATTTTAATCAACAGTAATCGAAAATTTGAGACCACTCTTTTTGGGCTCTCCCGCCCTCAATAAAGTTTTAACTTTTATCTGAAGAAATTACATCATTTTTCTGCTCAGATTAATTGGCTAAAAAAAAACAATGTCATATAAATTGTTTAATCTGTAATAACCGCCACGGAAGGGATTTGTAGGATTCGAAGACCACCCAGGGGCTCACCCAATATCTATAACGAGGGGAAAAAATCTCTGGGATGTGCTGGATCTGGGAAAATCGCCGCAATGCACAATCGTTATCTCAGAAGTACAGTCTTTTCTATGCACCGAAATCAAGACCCTTCATAGTAGATACCACCTGTTTTTTTGTTTGGTTTTTTATTTTTTAAATATTTATTACTTATATAATGCTACAATTCACAAAAATTATATGCTGTACCAAATAGACCAGTTTCAAACTAAAAACAATTACCATTGGACAAATTTAAGTATATCTATAAAGAATCATAATGTACAATGAAAGAAAAAAATATACAAAAATTCAACAGAGAAAAAAAAATCAATAATAATAAAATAAACAAAAATTGTAACTATACATTCTTAATAAATTATATACAAATATATAAACAATAACAATAAAATAAAATAAAAAATTGGTATCCTACAATAATAAATGCTTTTTTTTTTTTTTTTATGTACATACCGCTTTGTACTATTTTTTTGTATATTTTTATTTTGAAGAGAAAAGATTTGCCCCCAGCCGGGATTCGAACCCGGATCTCCGCCTCACCGTGGCAATGCTCTAACCATTTGAGCCACCGGGGTGGCTCCCTACCTAGGACAAATCTGTTCTTTCACCGATCCCATATCCCCCGTATTTTCGCAATTGTTGCAAGAGAACACAGGGGATATGGGATCGGTGAAAAGAACAGATTTGTCCTAGGTAGGGAGCCAACCCGTTGGCTCAAATGGTTAGAGCGTTGCCACGGTGAGGCGGAGATCCGGGTTCGAATCCCGGCTGGGGGCAAATCTTTTCTCTTCAAAATAAAAATATTTAAAAATTAAAGCAATGATTAAAAAATTATAATATTTTTTGTATAGTACCCAATATTTTTTATTAGTGGGTTTTTATTGTTTTACACTTAAATTGTTTACATAATTTGTTGATAAATACATTAATATAAGGTATACATAATTCTTTATCCATAATTTTTACTTTAGTGTAATATGCATAATTTCCAGCAATTCCAAGGCATTTGGTTTTGGAAAATTTGTGTTTTTTTATAATTAGTTTTAGACATATAACTAAATATCGGGCATACATATGTTAATATCAGTCGCAGGCTTTATATAATAATAACTTATTATCTGTGCTTGATTTAGAATTCGTGTTAAAGTATGGATATATAGTAAGATACTCGTACTATATATAATTAGATATCAAACGGTCGATGATCTGAAGTAAATATTTTTTTAAAATTGGATTTCTAACCCAGGAAGTTTCGACAATTCTTCGTTGTTGTCAGCAATGCTTTTAATCTCTCCTGTTCTTTAATATGTATATATATCCCAGTTCTAAAATATAGGGATGGGGTATGAAGAGATTAGAGCTAGTGAGTTAGAGAAGAAATAGTAGTGAGTTAGAATGACTAGGCTTTCTAGGTAACTAAGTTATAATTTTAATCAATAGTTAATAATTCTACCTAGTTCATATATGAAAGTCACTTTGTATATCTATGTTGTATCTTTCAATGTCACAATAAAAATAATTTTTCCTTACATGTCGACTTCTGCTTGTTAATAAAGTGATGTATATACTATTTATTTAATTTTGTTTGAGTAAATCTAACTAATATTTAGACTATTTGGATTTAAGTCGTATGAATCGATATATTTTCCGTTCCCATCCCCGCTCAGCAATCCCTTAAGTAGTTAAGCGAGGACTGTAGCTGTGAAAATATTATTCATAGCGAGGAGTTATCTCCAAAGGATTTAAGGAGCGTTTAGCGGGCGCTGACATTTAGAACCAATAGCCGTAAATTATTTTCTAATTAACTGTTTTATTCTCGCGGCGTTTTAAAAAGCGGATCTGATCTCATTCGTTAGAGGCTACTATAAATTACAAACGCGATGATCTTATTCGCGGTTAGTTTTTGTTGTCGCTGTCACGTTTGTCAGTGTATATACATTGTAGGTGAAGTTTATGATGTGGTTATTAAGGAAGCACGGTATGTACTCAAACAAACTATAAAAACAAATTAATTATCATAGTTAGAAATTTGATATATGAAAGGTGTATTTTAAAGTTGACATATTTTTCAATTCTGTTTCTCGGAAGTAAAAAAAAACTGTCAAATTTTTGTGATTTTTGTATTTGAGGAAGAAAATGTACCGGGTGAAGGACAGAAAAACTATATTTCTTTAATAAAGAGAACTATTTATTTTAAACCCAACTTTTCGACCAACATTGCAGGTCTTCTTCGGTACTAAATGTACAAGATTCTTACAAATTAACATAAATAAATAATTAAATCAAATTAAATAGCTAAATAAATGAGTTTTTAAAATAAATTATTTAAATTAAATTAAATAGTTAAATAAATTAAAATAAATAGTTCTTCTTATTAAAGAGAATTTTTTTTACCCCCATCGAACAATTTTCTTTCTCCTATATACAAGGCCAACTAACATTATTCTAGATGAACTCAACAAGACAGGGTCAAAAACAAGATACAGATAATCATCAGCAACAACTTTTTATTCTTTACTATGTATTATTTTAATTTGAATGTATCCTGGATATTTAGCCCTGAAGAAGACCTGCGATGTTGGTCGAAACCCTGGCTTTAAAATAAATAGTTCTCCTAATTTAATAGAATTTTTTTGCTGACCTCCACCCGGACATTTTTCTTCCTCATAAAAACAAGGTCAAATAATATAATTATATAATAAAAAGATTTTTGTATTTGTTCAGGAGAATTTTCCAATTTTCCAGACACCAGACATGGTGCCATTTACCTTTGGGGCATAGAATTTAATTTGAAATTAATCTTGTGTTTCTATATTAACTATATGTATCTATCAATAAAATAGAGCCAAAACTCAAAATGAAACATTAAATTTTTATTATAATGCAAATGGAAAAAACCACAAGCAGAGCCTTATGTTTCAAATCTGGTGTAAAATACAAACACTTATACAAACAGTCGACGTTTCGCCCATTCAGGCATTATCAAGACACAATAAAAAGTAAGTTCACTCACATCTCAAAACAGAAGTGCAATACATCCCAACGAATAATCGCTCAAAAAGGCTCATAATCCGGGACCGCACCTCCACTCCAAGACGTTCAACCCAAAACTCAGAGTTGGTTTTTGAGCGATTATTCGTTGGGATGTATTGCACTTCTGTTTTGAGATGTGAGTGAACTTACTTTTTATTGTGTCTTGATAATGCCTGAATGGGCGAAACGTCGACTGTTTGTATAAGTGTTTGTATTTTACACCAGATTTGAAACATAAGGCTCTGCTTGTGGTTTTTTCCATTTGCATTATAATATATGTATCTATACTATCCAAGCAGGTATAATTATTCGTCTAAAAACAGCAGAGGTAAATAATAGCTTTCATTGTTTAGTCCCATTTCTAGTAACTTTTTTTACATTTTACGTTTTATTTGTTGATATTTCTTTACTATTTTATTTTGTTAATCAATAACTTTCACAGAAATATTTTAAATTACAAAAAACAATGTTGGAAAAAGCAAGGTGATGCACATCGGGCGTGAAGAAGAGGAGTTTTTGATTCACTGCATAAAACTTGGAGACAGCGCAGAAATATACCAAACTAGGAGTAGTGCCAGTAGAAATGGGAAAATGGACCAAGAGCTCTCAAACATAATTAAGAAAGCATAATAGCATATACTACCAGCTATGCAACTCAGTGGTGGGGAAAAGGGAATTGGAAAATAGTGTAAAATTACACATCTTTAAGTCCATATACCTACCTCCCCTTATCTACGAAAGTGAGAGTTGGGTTCCAATGGACAAGCTCTGGAGTAGGCTTACCGCTGCTGAAATACCTCCGGAGAATGGTAGGCAAAACAAGGAGGGACAGAGTTAGGAATGAGAGGAGACATTGGAGTGCCTGCACTGAGGGAAACAGGTGGAGAGGAGACAGTTGGGATGGTTAGGTCATCTGTGCAGAATGAATGAGGACAGGGACCCAAAGAAGTTTTTTGAAGCCAGGCCTACCGGACGTCGTCCTCGAGGAAGACCTAGACTGCAATGGATGGACCACATCTCAAGGATTGGTGAAAGGAAGGGAAGGAGTATGAATGAGATGAAAGCGCTGGCTGGAGATCGAGGGGCTTGGCTGTCTTGGATTGGGGCACCTCCACGCTGAGAGGCACTAGGGAGGAAGATAAAGAAGAAGAAGAAGACAAAAAATAATAAGTTATAATACTCTACTATAATACCCGTATTTAGGGAGCGGAGTGGCTCAATGGTAGAGCGCTGAGCTGCAACGCTGAAGGTCCTGCGGTTCAAATCCCGCTCACTGGCAGAGTTTTATTTAAACTGTTAGTGCCCGGAGATGGATCCTATTGAATCTAGGACTCTCCTGGGGCTCACCCAGCCTCTAAAAAGAGGGTATCCATAATAAGGCTAAAGAGTCTGGCGGTGGAGCGTAATCGAGGGCAAACCACCTCCCTGCAAAACCGTTGTCAGTCAGAAACATTAGTCAGTAAATTAGTCCTGAACCCAAATCCCTCTATGGGTTTTAGTGGTACAGGTTTATTTCTTTTTTTTATACTCCTATTTATTATATCAATGCTAACATACAGTATAATATTTTATTATACATTCTTTTAACTTCTAATTTCTCTTTTTTGCACTTTTCCCTTAACCTTATTTAATTTTCTCATTTCTGTATGAGTATATATAAATAAATAAATATATTGCTTAACTACTGCAAACAGAAAATCTTTAGCTTTAAATGTTGTATGAAATCCTTTAAATCGATGTCCCATTCGAAAACAGGGGCTAAAGTCGCGAATAAATTTTATAATTTTATAGCTATGAAGCTGAGGAAATCATGACAGTTATACCGCCTCGCATGCAACACATTCGGTAGCAACAAGGATAATTGGTCGAGTATTTCAGGATGACTGAAGGAAGAACCAGAGGTCGCTACTAAATCTTCAAAGGATTACTTCATTTATTTTTCTTGCACCGCTCATCCGAGATTAACATGAGTTAGCGATCCGAAGGATATATATTGTGCCAACGTTTCCAGGTAATCGCCCAATTTATTGGGACATATATCTTGCCAATTTGGTTAGTCGAAGCACTGTGTTCCTTCTTCCTGGCTGGTTATCCTGCCCTAAGTCCTGGGCAATTGCAGGAGAGAAGGTTGAGTAAATTATCCTTACCAGGAAGTCTTGGTTGCCGGCTGGTCTAAGTAGGTGCAAGGGCGGCTATGCGGCCATTACGAAACAGTGGACTATGAAAGAATCTCTTAGTTTCTGGAAAACGAAATTGTTTGTAATAATAATAATAAAGGCTTTATTTATTTTGGGACAAGTCTCTTTAGGATAAAAATAGGTAATAATATAAAATCTATTATGTCTTAGATTATAATATAAATGCGTTAAATTACTTATTACAATTAAATTAATAAATGAAGAAGAAATTAAAAATGAATGAACAAACAAAATTTTCAATTACCTCAAATAAAAATATTTAAAAAAAAAGATTAAGTCTTATGGAGTAGACTAAAATAGAAGCAGAGTGGAACCAACACTAAGCCATCGAATCCCTCTCGTATCCAATCCTTACATTCCAGAATCATTCGTAAAATCCTTAATGCTCCTTACTTTGTTACCAATAAAGCAATCCATAATGACCTCAAAGTCGCATTTGTTGCTGATTTTGGCCGAATCCAATACCAGTCTTTCCATATTCCCACTCAAACCCACTAGTTTCAAACCTAGCAACCTCTTAAATTCCTGATAGTCCTTTGAGGCTTCTGAAAATAAGATGGCCTCCTAACTTTCTAAGTTGGATTTGTTATTTGAGTATTAACACTGGGTAGTTTCTCTACTTACCTTTATTTCATGCTATTATGTAGAATTCCTTTAATTTAAAGTTGAAAATTTCAATAAATAAGTAAATAAAAAAAAAGTTTTTTACTTCAATACATATCACTATTTTTTTTTAAAAATCTTTATTACAATGAACTAATCGATTAATCAATCGATTTAAAAAAATAAAAAAATCTCAATTTTACCTTGCTATATAATTTTTGGACCAAGAAGTATTCGGGAAGATGAAAGAATCCAACCCCTGGAAGCGTTGCATACCTGATGGAGATCAAGGCAGCGCTGAACTATCGCCGCACAACGGGACAATCCTCGATATCTTTGGCTAATGGACTGTTGCTCAACAGCAGCGCACTCTATATATCATAGATAATGCTATAGTTCACTCCGCTCTCGACATCTTTATCTTGCACCTGGAAAGTTTCTACATCAGCTGTCTTAGCCGGTCATTCATTGCTTCAAGGATTGTATGAATCACATGGAATGGTTCAGATTCCGTTGAAGTTATGTTTATATATGTCTTCGAAATACTTCGGTAATAACTACTAAATGGGTCGCCATTATCTTCTTCGTTAGCAATCGAGTATTGTGGTCTTTAATATATCACTTTAGCTAAGGGGAGTTATCCTAAGTTTCAGGGCGCACCCGCTCACATGTAGGAATATGGAACTGCATGTTTATGTTTTGGGATGTAGCAACCAAACCGATCAGGAAAGTCTGGTAACCATACACATCTTCTTCTTCTTCTTTCGCAATACACTTTTGTGCCTCTCAGCATAGGGAAGTGTTTAGCCATTTGGCTATTCGCTGAGTTTCTTTGAATCAAATGTACTCTCTTACAGGCGATTAGCCCAGCAAGAAAGGCCCCGTAACCTCGGGACAACTGGTTGTTTGGTTGTACCCTCCAAACTTGAGTCTTCCCAGGGAAGGTGGCCCTGAGGTGTGTACTGTACATGACCTTATGTCAGAATAATTGTCGAGTGTACTGTTTTGTTTTGTTTAGCCGTGTATTGAACTGGGGAGTCCGGGGGTTCGTTAATCCCCACTAGCCTGGCACATAGACTAGGCCCTGCGGAAGCATACACATCAAGTATAATAATTAATTGAAAATATAATTAAATCGTACATTGCATGCGATTTCCAGTTACGATAGTAATGTGAGGTAGGATTACATGATTATATTGCCCACTAATATTATAGACAATTTTGATTTCCATGCTCATTCACACAAGACATAACACATTGATAACAAAATATTAAAACGTATCAGACACTTGTTAAAAATAATAAACAAAAAAACAGCCTAACAATACGGACTATATACTTAATACTAACACGAAGTCCTACAAAATGAATTTTTATTGAAATTTATAACTGCATTATAATAATAAAAGTAAATATAATGAATGATGCACAACGGCATGGATAAAAGTAAGTGGATAAACTACTCACTGGTAATCAATTTGGAAGATCACGTGGCCATCTTCTTTTCAGATGAACATAGGTTTGAGACTAGTGGGTTTGAGTGGGAATAAAATTTGTCATAAAAATGGGACGTTTCAGTGATGGCTTTCGTTACAGTAATACAGAGTAAGAAGCATTGAGGATTCCACTAAGGATTTTGGATTTCAAGGATTGGATACGAGAGGAATTCGTTACAACTATAAACTGCCTCAGTTTAAAAAAAGGGCTGGAAGTAATTTCAGATAAGACAAAGTACATGTTTAGTAGCAGAAAACAGGGAGAATTTGCAGGAGATTGTTTAGGGTGGGAATAAGTTTGAACATGTAGAGAAGTTTAAGTACTTAGGTTACTATGGTAACTAGAAAAAATGAAATTCAAGGCGGATTGGGTTTGGGTATTGGTCCGTGGGCAGAAGTTTGTGAGCAGAGATTGGTGGGGGGGGGTATCGGCATCGAGCCTTCCGGTTCGCTAAGCCTTATTATATTATCATTATTATTACAAAATAAAGAATCAAGAAGTTTCGAGTTTAGTATAAAATAAAGAATAAAGATAAAAGGTACAAAAGCCTAATCCCGAGGGTATTCCTACTGTTTTGCTCCGATTAAAATAGAGAGTTGAGGTCTCCCTAGGGGACAAGTCATTCGTAGCCTTGAAGAAGACCATCAATTTGGTCGAAACGTCGGCTTTAAAAATAAACAGTTCTTCTTACTTACTTAGATTGTAATGAGTTGTTATGAATTTTATATTTTTTGAATTAGTGATAATGTTTACAATCACTACACTTGGCCGAACATTATTTTGTATGGGAGGATTCCGTTAAGAGTGTTCAATATAAAACATCCGTCTACCTTACCCCTGACTTGCTATAGAGCTGGAGATATCTATAATGGCTAGGCTTGCAATTAAGTAAAAACGCCCATCTAGACGAGTAGAATTAGAAGAACAAGAGAACTGCCATGACTAAGACCATGTGCTCTATGATCATTCACATCATTATGGAGTAGAACACTAAGCAGGATGCCAGGAGGCTTGACATTAACAGATGGACAAATCAGTAAAAATCATATTTCTTTCATCATTATATCTTACTTTCTATAACGACTTCTATTTATTTGTACCATCATTATGATTTACAATCGAATATACAGTTCACTTATACCAAAGGGGGAAGGTACTATATCCCATAAAAAGGGATGGTATTTCCTACCTTAAACAAAGAGAGATCTGATGGATTTGAGTTCGGGTATCGGCAGCGAGCCTTTGGGTTTGCTAAACCTTATTATTATTATTAGTATACAATAAAGAAGTTTAGAGTTTAGTATAAAATAAAGAATAAAGATAAAAAGTACAAGAGCCTAATGCCGAGAGTATTCCAACTTTTTTGCTCCGATTAAAATACAGGACAGAGTTGAGGCCTGCCTAGGGGGGGCGATTATCAAGGCTATGATTAAGGACTGAAGCCCGAGGGCCCGCCGTACAAAGTATCCTCCCAGGCCAGGAATTTTTATTTACAGCGACCAGGGCGATCCTGAGCAGCAGATAGGCTGTCCTCGTCGCCGCGGTGGGACATAGCACACTATAGCACACACTATACCACACTAGCCCTAATTAGCATGATATAATCTCTTTGCCGTCATTTTTATTCCTACGCCCGGGGCAGAACCGGTACTCCATTGAGTCTCGCGTCCAGTTTTTATTCCTGCCGTGTCCTGCCAAACGGGTCTTTGTTTCCATTCCCCGATAGTTGTATGTCCTTTTAAACGATATGTCCTTTCAGGGGGACGTGAGTGAGTAGGCGCGTCTAGTTAAAGTGTTATTGTATAGGCTAACTTTAATAGCGTTAATAAAAATCACGATAAACGCGAAATGAGTTAATTGCTCACAGTTTAAATAAAAAATCAATAGAAAAATATTTTTATAAATGATTGCAATACATTGCTGGAAGTAAGATGGATAAAATAACGATGTATCGCTCCTTCAATAGAAAAACATAAATAGACGTTTTTGAGTTAAGCCCTCAGTAGCAATTTTATTGGTTGAAGCTTTTTAATTCAGGAAAGGCATATATGATGTTCCATTTCCAACATGCTTTTTTTCTTTTGTTATTTATGTGAAAACTTCTTTAGCCGGATTCAGCGACTTCTGTAGAGAGTAAACTGGTTGTTTCGCGTCACCAACATGCTGTGCATAAATTATACAATTTCATTTAATCGACTTTAGTCTTTTAATGGCTTTAAAATAAATTAGTTTAAAAGTTTGAATTCCATTGATATAAGAATGATTATATTAATCTAAAAAAATTGTTTAATAGTGTTGCTATTGATACTAATAATACCTTGAAACATCAATAAATGGTGGACATTTTCATTTAAAAGATTTTATTTGTAATAGTTAAATGTCTTACTCAACGATGATAATAATCCTAAAATTGTAGGTAAATAAAAATACAGGGAATAAATAATATAGCTATATATTAATTATTATTTCAATTAAATTATTGATTTTTTGTAATAAGCTTGAGCAGCCCATCTTATGTTATGATTATAAGACTAACTCCTTGAAAAAATATAATAATATATGATTGTTATTCGGAATGTCAATATATGTGAAAAATAGGCTAATGTTAATAATTTAAATTTAAAAATTAATGTAATTCCAAGGTCTTAAGTTTTCACTTCTATCGGTATTCCTCATGACTGCTTATTTAAATTTTTTTTTATAAACTCATATTTTGAGTTGGGTCAAGTTTGAACTTGAAGTTTAATGGTAATAATGACGTAAGTTAAAATCAAAATGTTTCTAGTTATTTAATCGCAATGCAATATATGCGGAGATTTATTTTAAAATCAAATTAAGAAAAAATAGTAATGTGAATCGATTCCATATTTTTTCACTCATCCTTTGAAAAATAATTTGAATTGAAGGTACTTGTCTAATAGAGAGGGCCCACTACTGATAACACTGCGGGATGTAGCAACCTTTTATCATTTGTGTACGAGTGTGTTTACCGGGTTCTTTTATTGCTAGTTGTTAAAAATAATGCAAATGTGGGATCTTCCTAAAACTGAGATCGAAGCAGTTCAATTTTTTCCAGAAAAACGGATATTGCCTAGAAAGAAGAGTTGTCAGCAGGGGCAGAATCTGAAAATATGTAGAAATAAAATTATTTGGAGGTGGCAATTTAGGAGTTCCAGAAGTAATTTCTTATTGCCATTCCCTTTATTTCCTGGTTTTTAATAATGACTATTGCCATTTTTTAAATAATTATTATTGTATTATTATGTTCACTATGACTATGTTCCTTTTTTTAAATTTAGTTCTTTATTATTATGTTATTAATTGCATATTTTGTTATTGTACTTTATGTTCTATCGTTCGTTCCTTCTATTATTTCAATTACTATTAAATTGTGTTATTATTAACTTCTTCTTCTTATTATTAATAAAACGGCCCCTTTATTGATATTACTATTATATCATTGTGATATTATTAGTTATTTGAAGGATAGAAAATAATTTTCACATGTTATACCTTTGTGATAAATGTGGTTACGTCAGAAAGTACCTATTGAATAATAGAATTGAAAAATAAGAGATTTAGATTTAATAATTGATTCTCATTAATCTGTTTTGCATTACCTGTTAATATAATTATTAGTTTAAAGCACACGTAAATTATAAATATAAACTTTTTTCTTTAAATAATAGAAGAAAACTGCTAACAGATATAGCACAGAGAAGAGGGATATTCGATCCCTAGAGGAATCCCATAGCCTAGATACAGAGCCTTCTAGACTGATAAATATGTATTTCCTCAAACAGGTTTAATGATATAGTCTCAGGGAAATATGAATTTATTCTCGAGAGTCGGAATTATCGGGGTGTAACCAAATATTCAAGAGTCTGTTCAATTTGCATACAGCAACCTCACCGTTTTCGGAGCCAACGAGTGCTGGAAACCTTCTCACGGCACCGGGCCTTGTATATTTCTTCTCATAAACACCCTTATTAAATAATATTCACACAATAATTATTCTTATTTAGTTAGGCAATACTCTTTTAGGAAATATTACAATTACGATTACCTGCATAACAGTTTGTAATCTTCACAGGCATCGTTTAAGTAACCATAAACACACAGAAAGCCTTAGTAGTAAATAAACATACATACGAGTATAATTATTCTACAGATAACTAATTTTATATGGAGGAGTAAGAAACCGAGGGAATACCGATGAATTTTTATTCAAAACTAAAATTAAGTAACCTTAAAGATCGTTAAAACATCTGAGGAGATTGGTTCCAAAATACGTTACATCCATTTTCAAAAATGTGCCAGTAGTGATCAAAAAAGATTTAATTAAAAAAAAATCAATTTAACAATTTATTTTTTATTATTTTTCGTTATTTTACTGAAAAATTCACTTTAAACAATAATTACAGACAATTTTCTATGATCTCTTTTTTTTAATATTAAATATGTTGGATATATCATGATCAGAAAATTTCGATATATGGTTAGTTTATGATGATAAAAAATAAATAAATACAATTAACATTTTTAAAAGCAAATCACTTTTTTTTTCCTTTCAAAATAAGTGTGCCTTTGAATTAAATTTTTACAATAAGGATTAACAACATATATGAATAAAAAAAAAAAAAAAATATATATATATATATATACTACAAAAAATGATTATCTATGTTTTACAATGTATAAATATTATTAATTTGATGTCAACTTTTCGAAATCTATATTATTAATGAATTTAATTAATTCGGACCGTAATGTATTATATAGTTCGTGTCCAGCTACTGGCCAATGCATCTCTCTTAAAATTATAGAAATAATTAATTTTTACCTTTCCCCTTCTTCTTTTTCTTCTCAAACCATTTTAAATAATATATATACATAGTTTTGATTTTTCATATATCAAAAATTTTCATTTAGTGTAATTGATGTTACAACTATTGATAGAAAATGAAATCTTTTGACATTGATTTTTGAAGGATCTAGATGATTTTGAAGCAAATCATTTCTGGAATTAAGAACTTATAAAAATAATTTTTTTTTAATTAAAAAATGGATGTTTACGATTTTGATACCAAACGCCTCCTATTAAATGTTTTTCAGGACCGTTTTATTCTAAATATTTACAGAAAAGCATAAATATTTATAAATGGTATAAGTATGATAAAAATAAAAAAAGTAAAATTTTAAACATTTAGTAAATTGCCACCGGAAGAATGCCAGGTATTGACAGAGTCTGACATAGTCTTGATTTTACACCTAAGCAGATAGCGATGAGCAGGTCATCCGCCATGGATGGAAGGGAATGGAGTAGCAAATAGAATCGTTATATATCCACTTCATGGGATCAAGAAAAGGGGCAGGCCTAATAGGAGGTGAATTGATGGAGTAGTGAGAGATTCGAGGGACATCTTGGTGTAAGGATGATGATGACAAGTCCTCAGGATCATGTCGGTTGATGAATAATAATAATTATTATTTCGGGTTCCTCGACTTGTGCCGGATAAATTCACCAACCCGGACCAAGGTCAAGGGTATGGTTCATTTTATAATTAATTCGGAATGTTCAAACATTTTCAGACGATCCTGACAGTTCCAAACATAACCACTTTCTGTCCTTCTTAAAGTCCCCAACTTATTTCAAGGGCCTTCTTAGATCTAATCGTTACCTCAGGAATAAAACCATTACAGGATACAATAAGTGGCAGTACTTTTACTCCAACCAGGCGGTAGAGATGCCTTAATTCCTCGCAGAGCTCTTGGTACTAACGATTTTTTTCGCTCAATGTTTTAAAAACGTTATCATCGGCAGCAACTTCGACGATGATGGTTTTTTTTTCTATGAGTAGTTCATCGGATCTATTGTGGGGGATATTATAGTCAGTCATCATAGTTTGATCTCAATATAGTTTGATGTCATTTTTTCCTAATATCCCCTGTGGCTGGTATTTGTAAAATGGGTTATTACAGTTTACTAAATTATATTTTTGAGCGAGTGCCTGAATTAAGATCTTTGCAGCATTATTGTGCCTCGTTAGGTATTCTTTACCTGCTAAAACCTGGCAGCCAGAGGTGACATGTTGAATCGATTCGTACGTTGCCTTACATAGACGACATCTGTCTTAGATTGCTTGGTGCAGAATATGCTTTCAGTAGGCATTTGTTGCCATTACCTGTTCCTGTATTGTCAGAAGGAATCCCTTAGTCTCGGGGAACATTTTTCCTGTGGTCAACCAGCGGAAAGACGCTTCTAAATCGATGCCCGGAGTATCATACCAATAATGTGGCCAAAATTTTGCATCAAGCCCTGGCGGCGAAACACAACCCTCTACATGATAAGACGCCGTATTATCGGGGAAGTACCACCAAAATAGAGTTTTCAAAAAAGTTCCTTTGAAGCTCTATTAGGATATATCATAACAGACCATATTGTGCGTCATAATAGACCTGCCACCCTACTTATAAAGTTGAGAGAGAGGAATGTAAATATTATTATGATATTGCAATCCCCAACGCCTGGGAGAGGGAAACTTTGCATGTATCAGGAACTAGCGGCAGAGCTAAAAGAGCAATACCATATAGAAATGTGATGGTAACGCCCCCCGGGAAAATAATAACTGCAGATGGTTGGACTTGTTCCCATCTCTGTTTTAAACTCGAAAATGCTTGAAAAAAAAGATCATAATTATAATAATAAAACAAACTGTAACCATATATTGAAAAAGGGAACGCTCAACAGAGACATCAAATAAATGTTAATACATTAGTGTAAAAATTCCAACTAAAAACCTTAAGTCTAGACTAAAAAAGGAAATTAAAAATACCTGTCCAATATTTCGCCTATTCAGGCATCCTCAGGGCAGAAAGAGAATAATAGCAAACCAAAAGATGAATAATGCATATGTATATTTTGTGGAATAACCATAAGTCCACTGGTTTTTTATAAATTCTCTTTTTTTCATATAGTTTTTTGTCTTCTGTTCTTGTGTTGTTTGTTACTATTATTTATTTTATTTTGTTTTCCTGTTGGGTTTTTTTTTTTTTTTTTCGGTGAATGTATATTGATGTTTCAAATCTGGTGTATTTATCAGCTGTTTTTATCTAACCATAGCCAGCTGGGAATCTAGTAACCTTCCCTATGATTCAGTAGTTGCATTTGAGCCTTGGAGGTGGTGGAATGTGTGTTTTTTGGGTGCATTATTCATCTTTTGGTTTGCTATTATTCTCTTTCTGCCCTGAGGATGCCTGAATAGGCGAAATATTGGACAGGTATTTTTAATTTCCTGTTTTAGTTTAGAGACTTAAGGTTTTTTGTTGGAATTTTTCCACTTATGTATTAACAAACTGTAACCATTTATATGACAACGGTAATGCAGGGAGGTGATTCATCTGAGATCACGTTCATTCCCCAGTTCCCCACCTCCCAATTAAGGGTTGGGACAACTTTGTTAAAGGTTACCCCCATGAGGGTATGTATATCACGCATCACTCCGCCATGGCTTTTAACATATGAAATATTTTATCTGGCATAGATGGATTTGATGTATCTCCAACACAGAAACTCAGCGCTGTACACAATGAGCTATCCCACTTCCTTACATTTTATTTTATTTTCTTAAATCCACAGTTGAATATGCTGTCAGGCTGAGTTAATACCAGGGTAAGGACAAGAAGGTTGTGGTACCCATGGACAGACAGGTGTAAAACCGAGTGCTCAATTTTCAAGTCATGAACCAGATCAACATGTAACCTTCTCCATGGGAGTTAGGACAAAAATTCCCCCGAAGCAATGCAAAAAAAAAATTCCAGACGATAAATGTATTTTTTTTTTAATATCAAAAAGGAGAGCTCTAATTCGTACTTGCGCGGACGGGTTGAGATCTAGATCTGCACACGGTGGCCAGGCATTGAGCTCCTAAAACCAAAAAGATCAAATTCGGACGTGAAATGGGAACGCCTCCCATCAGCTCCGGACGAACCAGTGTGTCCGGTCTTAGGAGTGGATAAGCAGCTGCTTTATATATAATAAATACAGTATATAGATATATAGTAGATAAGCAGCTTGAAAGAGAGCATGCATGCAGGCGCATCTCATACACTTAAGGGGCTGCATAGCTTGAAATGTATCTACATCCTCGGTGAAAAAGTTGTCGAATCTCGTTCAAAATGGGTTTCTTACACTCAGAGAAGCGGAGTTGTGTTATTTTCGTTGAGTGTAAGTGGCTAAGTCATGTGTTGGCCAAAAACAAGAATGACACACCCCTGACAATATTCGACTTAATCACTTATTTACAGGCCTTTAGATATATTAGTAGATCAGTAATTACCCAAAAAGTCTTGGAAAAAGCAAACTATCTATTTGCAAGCGCATCTCATAAATAACTAAAAGCTAAATATTTTGAAATATACATTAATCATTTAAATTTTTTATATACGAAAGGGAGTAAAAAATCCTTGGTTATGCCGTCCTTCGGAAGAGACGTAAAACGGGGGTCCCTGGTCTGTACGATGTCAAGTACTCGTTAAAAATCCCTATCCTAAAACCTGGATAGGCAAAATTTTGGGCTCCCACTGTAGCATCGTCCTATTATCCATAGCAGCATAAAGTGACGTTAAATAAATTTAAAAAATCAACATATTTTTCCAAACTTTCAGTTTATCTAAATTTTTAACATTCTTGTTTCATTAGTTTTTCTGAATTACAAAACATGCAAGTATATAGCACATGCAAGAAATTTAGCATACTCTAGTAGCAGCATAAAGTGACGTTAAATAAACAAACAAACAACCGATATTTTGAAATAATAATCAAATCTTATGTTATTATATGATGCGGACAACACATGACTTCCTTCTACAAGCTTCTCAAAACGTGATTCTGTGTCGAATTGAAATCTGCTTGTGCTGAATTGAAAGTATATTCAAATTATGCTTCTTACTTATTACACGATTTTCAAAAAACCATACACGGAGTAATGGTTTTTTAAAAGGCTAATACACAAAATTTTTCGAGAAATCCTGGAGCCGTATATAGTAACTACATACTTAAAAGCATTAAAAGAGCTCTATAAAAAAATGCAGAATATACTCGGTTACAATTATGATAAGACTAGTCTGTTTCTTTTGGAATATAAAATTTTTTTATAAATTAGGGCTAAAAATCAAATCTTTACATATTACAACAAAAATAATAGTCAATGGATCAATGATACTCAAACAGAACTAAAGGTAATTAATATATATCGTCGTAATTCAAAGTATTGAATCTGAAAAAAATATATTCTTCGTTTTTCGATATATAGCGATTTCTTTAAAATGGATTAAAAAAAAACCTGTACCACTACAACCCGTGAAGGTTCTGGGGTTCTGTACAAGGTAGAGGCAGTACTGTTTCATGGACAACGGTTGTGCAAGGAGGTGATTTGTCCTAGATCACGCTCAACCGCCAGATTTTCCCCCTTATTTTCGGTACCCACTTTTAGAGGCTGGGTTAGCCCCAGGAGGGACCCAGCTCCTATATGATCGATCTCCGGCTGCTAACAGACAAAATAAAATTCTTGCCTGCAATGGGATTTAAACCAGGACTTTCGCCATGGCAACTCAGTGCTCTGCCACACTTAGGATTGATAGTTTAAAATTCATATAGAGTCATCTATAAGGCACAAAACCACGAATAATGAAAAAGATAAAATATGTTTGACGATATATACTAATTTTGAATGAAACTTGAAAGTGGTGTTTTTCACTTTTGATAGTTACATCTGCAACAAAAATCTGAAGAAGATATTCAAAACAGAGAAATATTCAGAAAGAAAATAAAGTATTTAAAGGGATTTTTTTTTTTTTTTTTTAAATGGCATTGTAGGGCTTTCGGGAAAATGAAATCAACAAACTTGAAAGAATATTCATACAGGAGCAAAGAGCATAGTATAACGAAAAAGCAATGGAAAGAAAAATCACAAATAATTGTTTATAAGAAGTGCAAAGATGGCCAAAATCATTCAGTTGTAGTAAAGTTCTTCGCAAACCTGATGGCCTGAGGGCCGATACCACCAATCGCAACGACTTGTCTCCAAATTCCTTAGAGTTTCCTAAACGCAATCCCCTGACCAAGTTCTCGCCCTACCCCTCGGAATTTTATCATGCGGCTTAGCTCTCAATAGTACAAGCCTTTTTGAAGCTATATTATATTAATAGGGTGCACACTCTACAATTTCACGTAACTATAATATAGAAGATGTATTATAAGTAAAATCGTAATGATTGGCAGGTATTTGACAAGTTTCAGTTAGAAAAAAAAAGAGATAGATAAGTCAGTAACTATTTTTTCAATGTAATTATTGCTCTATAGATAATATTATATACCCCAACAGCGAGTTTAGAATCTCAAGTACGAGAGAATGAGTGGAAAATATTTCTGCCTTCCATGATATGTAAGATACCTCTGAGAGGCGCCGATTTTATTTCAGTAGAAACGCCATAAAACGAGTGTCTTAATGGCTCGTAAATGAAGATGTTATAATTGTTGATATAAAATTTGTTATTGAAACACTTAAACTGCACTTAGAGCTCATTATCCTGCACCTGGTATTTACAGCCATCTTGTCGACAGCAATCTCCTGCATCGTAAATAATACTCAGCTGCATTCATGGAATGGTGTACGCGCGAGGGAAAATTTTTTGGAAGGATCATATGTATATGTATATGTAGATATATATATATATATTTTTTTAATATATATATATTTTTTAATTGAGTTCCCCAAAGTTGAGGTTTTCTCCAACCAAATTTTAGAGTAACATTTTTTTTCCAGGTTTTCCTGTCAAATGCATCCTCTTCATTAAGGCCATATCCTGCCATGTCTTCCTGGACTTGGCTCATCCAAGAAGTTCGCGGTCGTCCTCTTCTTCTTCTTGCTTCAGGGCACCAGTTCATTGTCATTTTGGGTATTCTATTATTATACATCCTAATGAGGTGTCCAAACCACTCTGATCACTTTATTGTGATTTTTTCGAGTATGGTATTCTCAGCACCCATTATCTCTCGCTAGGATTCCTGTCACGTCTAGAAATTCCTCTGCCCTTCTCCAGAAATCCATTTCCGCAACTAGCGCCTTGTCTTCCCTTTCCCAATTTCCATGGTTCACTCCCATATAACATTATAGCCGTTGTAATAGCATGGAAAATCATTTTTGTAGTACAGTAGAGAATTGAGCATGGCAATAGCTTTCCTTCCTTCTCTTGTTATTCGGGCTATATCCCCTTCAGATGTTCCATCTTTTTGAAGGATAGATCCTAAATATTTAAAGCTGGGTACATTTTTGATCTGTAGGCCGTTTACCTCCAATGGTCCGCCCTCTTCCGTATCCAAATGCCTTCTTTATCCTGGGCTATGATGGGGTTGCAACCCCATCCTTCTACATTCCCTTGGCCATTCATTTGTAGCACCTTGAAGGAATTTTTTGAATAGGGTAGGTGACATAGAGCTTACTTGAAGGAGTCCTTTAGAACTTAAGGAAAGGAATTTATGGGGTAGTTTGGTAGTTTTATATTATGGTTTATGGATTTAGCTATTATGGTAGAGAGGGAGAGGAGTGGCTCAGTGGTAGAGTACTGAGCTGCCATGCTGGAAATCCTGGTTCAATTCCCGCTGCAGGCCATGACTTTTATTTAGTCTGTTTGCAGCGGGAGATGGATCATATAGGATCTAGGACCCTCCTGGGGCCCACCCAGCCTCTATAAAATATTATAAAAACAGGGTACCCAAAATAAGGGGGAAAAATCTGGCGGTCGAGCGTGACCTAGGACAAGTCACCTCCTTGCAGAACCGTTGTCCATGAAACAGTACAGTCTCTACCATGTACTGAACCCCAGACCCTTCATGGGTTGTAGTGGTACAGGTTTTTTTTATTTTTTTATTATGGTAGATATGTTTAACAGCACAGATTAAGGGGTCATTTTAATGTTTGCTTTTCGCATACACTCCGAAATAAATTTACTTGGAACACTGTTTGCTTACACATCTTTCTAAAAGCTGCCTCAATGTAAATATATGATCAATACAAGTTATAATAGGTACATAAGTTCTAAATTAATCTACAGCTACTTTATTGATAAATAAGGTATCCATAATCATCACGAATGGACTTCAACATAACCCAAGGGCTACTGTTTCCAGGCGAATGGTTGATGCGTTGAAGTGATTAACGGAGATAATACTCAACTTCAGACGGTGAGTTAGCTCCACGATGGTGTCTTGATCCACAGCTAATGACAGAATAAATAACTTATCTGTTATAGCTAATATCGAACCCGGTATTAATACACTAAGATGTTCCCATTTCTAGATCTTTATCCAGGATTACAAGTTCCTTTATGTGAGTACCTTCATCGAAGTTAAATGTAGAAAATACGTTTCTATATTCTTTTTTTTTTTTTAACCAAGCAATATAAATATGAGAAAATATACCTCAGACCTTAACATTAATCGAGCTACTATACCATTCAGGAAAAAACTACCGTTTGATGGTCTGAGAGGAACCTTTTGTAAGCTACACAAAAACCAACAAGAAATTGTTCAGGTAGTAACCGTAAGAAACAATTCAGTTGGAAAATGAAGGAATACTGGCCCAATAGGAAAGCTAAAGATGCCACGAAAAATACTACCGTGAAACAACACAATTAAAACTACCGTGGGCCAAAACTACCGTACTGTTGCGTGGTTTGGGGGCTCAATAGAACCTTTACTTTTGACCAATGCAAGTATGTTATGTCCGGTTAGTGCAAATGGTGTTTTAATAATAAAAAATAAGATTTTATTTCAAAAAAACTATTTATTTTAGAAAGTGAAGATAAGAATTTCTTCAAGATAAAAAATAATGATATTTAATGCAAAAAAGACTAGTTTAAAGAATTTTGAGATGAAAAATGAATTATAATAAACTATGATAGATTGTGCATATGTATAAAATTGTTTACAAAAAACAATAATTGATTAAAACTAATTACTGATACGAGTAACGACTAGTCCATGAGAAGAGATGCTTCTAGTTTTTCGGATGGTCCTGAGACGTCAATTGAGTGGGAAGCTCGAAGAACACAGGTCCTGACGTCGGATGGCGTGTGCACGCTGCGTAGTCGAGCTGGAGTGGTGGTAGGCTGAGGGCTCTGCACTGGTGATAACCCCTTGAGCCGATGTGTTAAAGTTTTATATTTTACAATTTTAGAACAACTTAGTCACACCATAAAACAAAACGATGGTTTAACAGTCCTTCTCGTAAGCTCGAATATTTTATGCTCTTACAATGAGTAACAGATGACAATCGATCATATAAAAATTTAATTAACAATAGTTTTTTATGTGTGGCCTGAACAGTAACCTTATCTATACATGGATCTATGCAGTTACTGACCTTATGGAAGATAAAATTGAGAATATCAGTGAAATAAGGATAAGAAGTTAATAAGAGTATTCGTAATTAAGGATATTTTTTCTTTTGAGCATTTTCTCATCACAGGGACAAATTTCTAGATCATAAAAAAAATATTTAAAAAAAATTGAATACTGATAAATAATTTAAAACTCAAAAATTAATGTAAAATAAATGATGGTCTACGTAACCAATTATGTTGAGGATTTCCTATCAAATTGAGTCCAGTCACTTCAAACACCTTCAAATCTCAATTCAAATACAAGATAAAATTTATAAAATAAAATTACGAGAAAACTACATATATTACTTTTTCAGGCATTGCAAAGTAAGTAAGTTAAAAAATATTTTTTTCAGAAATTTTAGAATGTTGTAGGATTAAACTGACTTGATGAGAGATGAGGTTTCAGGAAATTGAAAAAATGTTCTAACTTTAATTATATTTTCATATTATTGGAACATAATTGAGTCGTCGTTTTTACGTAATCTTGATTTAGATAGGGAGCGAGGTAGTTCAGTGGTAGAGCGGTGAGTTTGGGGTGCCGAAGGTCGCGGGTTCAAATCCGTAAGTGACAAATAATTTATTGAATCTGTTAACAGCCAGTGATGGACCCAGTGGGATCTGGCGATTCTCCCGAGGTACATCTAGCCTCTATATGTAGCGGTAACCCCCAATTCCCATTAATAATCTGCCAGATCAAGAATAAACTGCCAGTAGATTGTGATCTCAGGCAAATCACATCCCTGCACGACCGTTGTCCCGGAAACAGTGCAGTCTCTATGACTTACTGAACCAAAGACCCTTCATGGGTTTTAGTGATATAGATTTTGGATTTAGATACCGATGTTCAGAAGTCAAAAATGTTAGAATCCTTCAAAAATGGTCTTTAACAAAATCTGAGGCGAGAAATTGAAACAATGTCTTAATACATTGGTTTTGAAGATGTTAGGCTTAAAAATATTTTGAAATATTAATCATATGAATAATGGATATTATCGTTTTTTTTGCTGGAATTTTAAAAAATAGACAAGAATGTTTTTTTATATAAAATTGTAACATACCTAACGTCTGGATTTTTAGATTTGAATGGGGTTTGAGTTATTTTAGTAAAATAGCCTAGTATAGTAATAGAACATGTAAAAGAAAATAAGAATTACTAAAAAAAAAATACTATTAATCCCTTCCCTGCTTGTTTAGGAATACCAGGCAGGGGGTTCTAATGTTGGTAGCAATTAGGATCTTATACAAAGGAACTTCTAGGATTTCATAAAACCGAATCGGATAACAATTTAACAAAACGAGGAATCCATCCCAGTTTTTTTTCTTTCTTAGTCGATACTTTTTTATTTTATTTTTTCTAAAGCGCGGTTGATCCGGGGGAAGACCTTAATTACAGCTATCTATAAAGTTGATACGGTTGACGATAGTGGGTACGACCTCGTAAATAAAGGCCCCGAGGGAACAGTTTCAATTTATCTCGGCATAGAATCGCGAGCGAGTCCCGTCCAGGCCACCGTAAGAATGCCACGCTGAGACCTGTTGAAGTAGTTTTTACCTCTCCTTCCATTGCCCCCTAATGCTCCGTCATTAGCCTTGTTTTAATTATCACAATCCGCTTGTCCTTTGAGACACTATTTTAATTTGCCGCGCAGATCCTTTTTGTATCCTTTTTCGTGATCCCTTTGATACCCGAGCGCCCAACTGCCGCGCTACAACGTTTCCTAATCTGTATAGTCGGAGGTGACTTCAATGCGCATAGCGACTAAATGGAGTTTTAATGATGTTTGTTCGCCGTAAGGCGGCCGCATTCGCGGCGTGCTCCTCTACTCGTTAAACAAATGCAAGCGATTTATTACGGTGACTGAGAGTAATTTTTATTATACGAGTCGAGGCATTTTATGGCCATGTCTCTAGGATGCGCAGGCCCCCTCTAGAAGGATAGTTGAGTCTGAATAACCACAACGATTGCTTCCAGGGAGTTTATGTGCGAGTATAATCGCACGGCATTACTCATCTGGTGTCGACTACCTATTTAAGTCAGAGTATGTAGAGAAAAATATTTGTATTATACCTTAATATAAATAAATAAAAGGCTTAACGAACCCGAAGGCTCGATGCCGATACCACCAATCTATGTTTACAAACCTCCGTCCACGGAGCACCACCCAAACCCAAACCCGCTAGATCATTCCTAACGCAATCCTCCCACCTACGTCTCGGTCTATCCAGTCGGTACAGCGCCTATTAACATCTTGGGAATTCGTTTCATACTAAGCCCAGCAACTTTACATGCCCATCTCAATCTTCGCGACGCTATCACCTGAATAATATTTACCGGATGCATGATTCGCAATTCCGCGTTATGTAATCTCCTATATACCGAATATTCTACGTAACACCTTATTTTGGAATACCTGAAGACGTTGTTCGCCCTTCAGCATTAGTGGCCAAGTTACACATCCATAGTGAAGAGATGGAACGATAATTGTTTTATTAATTCTGATTTTTAGATTTCTGGAGCTCAGTAATAACACATTTACTAAGGTCGAGACCGAATAATAACAAGCATTTACCGCCTTTATTTCCTCTTGAATTTCGTTTTGTCCAGTTACCATTAACCCTAAGTACTTAAACATCTCCACATGTTCGAACTTATTTCCTCCTACAACAATATCACCAAAATTTCGCCCTTTCCTTCTACTGACCATATACTTAGTCCTATCCGAATTAATTTCCAGCCCTATTTCCTTAGGAGCATTCATTAACGTTTGTGTATTGTACCTTAATATAGACTATCTAAATTATTAACGTATTTCGACAATAAGTAATAATAACTGAAACTAATACTAATAACTAAAGGGAATTCGACAACACAATATTTAAATGTAATATAAATAAACAACAGAAAAAAGAGTCTTTTGTCGAAAATCTCCTATATTCCCTTATAGCTTTTATATATATATATATATCCCTTATGGTATGTATTAGTTATAAACTATAACTGGCGTTATAGTTATATAACGTTATAGTTATCGTACTGGCGTAATAGTTATCGTAAACTATAACTGGCGTTATAGTTTATAACTAATACATACGATATTCTAAAATAAAACATATAGCTCCTTCAAAAGGACAACGTCAAAAGTCAGAAAACCTAAGTTATCAATAGGATATTTGAATGTTCCATGTGAGGTAAAATAATTATTGGGGTATTGGTAAAGCAAAGCTTTATGTTCCATTATTATTATTATTTATTGCTGTTACTAAAATTGTTTAATTAACCATTAGAAATGTTTTAAAAGCTTGAAACTTTTTAGATTTTAACTTATGTCATTATTCCAATAAAATTTCAAGTTCAAATATAACACAATTCAAAATATGAGTTTCAGATATGTCGTGTCTGAATTAAAAAGCTTCAACCAATACAATTCCTACTAAAGGCTTAACTCAAAAATGCCAATGTTTGTTTTTCTTTTTTGGAGAAAACTTAAATATATCTAAATATGAGGGACAAATTCAGAGATATGTTCCAATATCGTTAGGCACCCTCTTCTACCATCTCCTCCATATAAATTCACAAAGACAGAGCTCCAAAATGTCACACATAGTCTAGCATTCTTTCAGGTTACGTCGTAGTAAGGATTGGATACGAAAGGAATTCGATGGAGGAGTCGAATAGATCTTATGACAGTAATGTATATGAGTCTTTTGTAATTAACTGGTAGCTTAGAGCGTTTGTCTAGTAAGTGTTGAAGTAGCCTGAAACGGCGAGCATTTTCTTGTCTTTTCAATCTTGTATGTGGATTTCAAGTTAAACTTTTGTCAAGATGTAATCCTAAGTAACGGATTTCTTCTACAGGCGTCAGTAGGACATTGTTAAAGGATACTGGAGGGCGGGAATTTAGAAGTAAAAATTAAATTTGTAATTATGAGATTGATATTTAGGTTAAGATACATTGTTTTGCAAAGGAAAAAAAATGCATCATTGATCGAGGCGTTGCAACCCAATCAGTTCCCACACGTAGTTTTTGTAAATGTTGCAGATTCGTACACCGTACAGGGTCGACTATCGTAAAATAATTCACTCTCGATATAAATAAATTAGTCTAATTGGTCTGCTAGAGTGCAGCAGCGTACAGGGGAGTACTCGATAAGTTTACGCTAACGGAATTAACCTTTATAATGAGCGATTTTTTTTCCAATAAGTCAGAGTTTGAAGTTGTAATCTGTACAGAAGAAAGATAAACTATGAAGGTAGGAATATTTATTTTTACAATAGTCTGACAAGTTTCTGGATATAATTTCAGTTGATGGCAGAGCCAACAGTGATGACAATAACATTTTTTTTCTCTTTTTTTGTAACGACTCGATCACTAAACAGATGGATTGGCTGGGATTGTAAATCTTGTATATTATTGTAGTTATTAGTTCCAGCATGATTATTATTATTAGTTGTTGAGTGTATCTTTACTTTTTTTTTAAATATAGCAGTGTTTTGTTTTCGATATGAGAATATTTTGAGTTTATTTCTTTCCCAAGTTTCCCATATGTGGCCTAGATTCAAAACGAACCTAGTCACGAGAAGAATTAAGAGTCTAAATAAGAGGATTTTTAAGGGAGAAAAAAATCCTTAGTTACGTCGTCCTTCGGAAGGGACGTTAAACGGGGGTCTCGAGCCTGTACTATGTCAGGTACTCGTTAAAAATCCCTATCCTAATTAAACCTGGGTAGGCAAAATTTAGAGCTGCCACTGTAGCATCGTCCGATTAGCCACAGCAGCATAAAGTGACGTCAAATGAACAAATAAATAAGAGGATAAGAATTACAGAGTGAGCGTCAATCGACCTAAAGCCGACCTCGGATTTTTCTTCAACTCATGCGCATGTTTTCTTTATAGCGTAAAGGAAAATGAAAAGAAAGCTTAATTAAACATGTGAACCAATCCTATAAAAGGAATCTCATTCTTATTTGTAATTATTTATTTTGTTTTATGCGCAGCGAGAGAAGGGACGAAAGAAAGATTAAACGTGACGTTCATGAGAAGAACCTTCGGCAATCCGATAATCGCTACCAACCCACCGCTTCTCAGCTGCGCCGAAGAACACAATAATGGCATCTCGCGAATAGCCACGAAGAAATATTAATTGCATTAATTATACCATAACGTTTTTGTCGAAATGAAATCCCCGATGTAGCGAAAGGAGGAACCAGACGATTGGTATCTAAAAGTATCACTGGCAATGTTTAATTCAGCTCAACTTTTTTACACAGTGCAGCCAGGTTTCTAATTGTCTGTAATTGCTTTATCATCAGGTGAAAACAAACAAGCGCACAAAAAAAAATCAAATAAAACAGATCTAGGCTAAGCGAAGAATCGCGTCGTTTTTATTCTGGCAGAGTTATGTCTTAACTTCATATCATCAGATAATTAATGGAATTATTTTATGGACGATTTTAAAATTTGATCTTTGATTAGCAGCTAAGGGTTCTTACGTGGTAAAAATATAAACTTCTGAAATCGTCGATTATTTTCAAATTTATGTTTGCTATGTTCACTACACTGTACAACATTAAGAATTATAAGTGGGAGCTAAAATTAAACTAAAATAAATAAATCAGTAGGTTCATACAATTAGTTAACAATTATTAAATAAATAATAATAAAACAGAATGTATACAAATAATAATATAATATAACGCAATACATGTTGAATAATATTAGTTGACATTAAAAATTCTCTTATATATGGAGAACTGTTTATTTTGAAGCCGGCGTTTCGACCCACATTCTAGGTATTCTTCAGGGCAAAATATACAAATACAAATATTTAAAATATCTTCTATTATATGTTTTGGTCAACCCCTTTTGGATGTTAATATTTTGGTTATCCTTCCCAAGATCTACCTACTAAAGACCGTACTAAAATAACCCACAATTGGAAACAGCCCACGACCTCAAGATATCTCAGGAAACAAAGTGTACGTAACATGGACAAAGTTACATTCCTGGCGATGATCATATAAAAAAGGAAAACTACCTAATCATATATGCATTTAAAAAAAAAAAAACTGTACCAGTATAACCATTGCAAGAACTCGGATTCAGTTCTTGGTGACGACAGTATTGTTTCTAAGGCAACGGCTGTGTAATGAAGTGATTTGGGCGAGGTCAGAATCACCCTTTAACCCCCCCGTATTAAGTATACTCACGAAAAGCGGCTGAGTAAGACCCAATAGAGCCTCAGACTCTTCAATCCACAGTCAATAACAGGATAAGTAATTTATGTGACTCTGTCGGTGGACATTTAGGTTTGTAAACAACGAAAACTATATTATCTCAATTTATATACATCTACAACTCTTCAGCGAATCCGCCTCCAACAGTTTCCATCAATGTGCAGAATCTCTTCAGTTTCTGGCCCTCAGCAGAGTACATACATCTTCTGCCGCTGTCTTTACCAATGTTTAGTTGCCCTACTCTTAGTATGCCATGGATTCTTGCCATGGAGAGATGCAGATAAATTGTTAAAAACTATCTTAATTTCTTTCTCGAATTGGCCAACTAAGGACCTCGTCATTTCAATTGTTTTTTTTCCTATTTCACCTTATTTATTCGCCCAGTATTCGCTCATTAAGAGCGGATTGGCTCAGTGGTAGTTGCCATGCCGGATATCCTGGTTCAAATCCAGCTGCAGGCCAAGACATTTATTTCGTCTGTTTACAGCGAGAGATGGATCATATAGGATCTAGGACCCTCCTGGGGCCCACCCAGTAAAATGTTATAAAAATAGCTTAGCTAAAATAAGGGTGAAAATCTGGCGGTTGAGCGTGACCTAGGACAAGCCACCTCCTTGCAGAACCGTTATCCATGAAACAGTACAGTCTCTAACATGTATTGAAGCCCAGACTGGCTCACGGGTTGTAGTGGTACATGTTTTTTTTTTATTCGCTCATTTCTCACCGGTGCTGCTCCCTCCTTTCTTCCGCCCATTTCATTCCCTTCTACAGCTTTGGTTTTTCTTGAAAACCCAGATGAGCATTCAGTTTCGTCCTCAGACGGATAATCTCCCTCTCTTGTAACTATTTTCCTACCTCTTCGAACCAGGCAGGTTTGGTCTTCTTTTCCTTAAAATAGGTAAAAATCTCGTAATAAATATAAATAATTCTCAAAGGGCACCCTATTGCAGAAATAGCTTCGTTGTACTAAAGTGAGAATAATATTGGCTTACACCAGTGTAAACTACACGAAGTGTTGGGTCGTATATTTCTTCTTTTTTTTTTTTTTCACAAAACGACCAGCGCCAGAATATGAAGTGACGCGACAACCCGAGGCTGACACTATTCCAACCCCGAGCTGTCAGTTGGAGCGCTGTAAAACGGGCCCTGAATAAAACATCGCACTCCGGTTTATGGATCCACACGGCCGACCCGAACAATGTTCCATGGATCAGGGGCTTTTTACTAGGATTTATGCCAGCCCTTAACACTATCGCCGCCCATATAGCCCTAGGCTATAAGCATCCTTCAATGACCCGAAATGCTTTTAATATGCTCCTTTTTTATGTTTTCCTAAGAACCTCGTAGGCAAAAAGTCATAGAATAAACAAGTACTTACAATAATTCACTATGTCTTCCTCTTTGGATTGTTCGGGAGACATTTCAATAACTCAATTTGCGTAACAAATAGTTTACTTAAAACCTACTAAACTTATATAATGTAAAAAATGTACTAATGGAACACATGAAGTCTTGGTTTCTGTTCGTTGGGTACTGTTAGAGGAAGGACTGTACAGTATATAGGACAAAGGCTGCGCAGGAAGTTATTTTCTCCGAATCACGCTCAACCTAATTTAGGGTACCCACTTTATAGACGCTGAGCGAGCCCCAGCAGTGTCAGAATGATAAGTTATCACTTTCGGCATTTCGTCAACTTATCACTCAATCACTTCCCGCTCCCTGAACCGGATGAGAGTGGAAATAACTCTCATTTTTTAAATTTTTTTATTTAAAAGTAACGTTTCGTACCACATTGCAGGTCTTCATCAGGGTTAAATAGCCTGAAACTTAAGTGATTGGTAGTTAGATTTGTGAGTTGGAACTGTACAGTTTATTTCTTCAATCTCTCCTACATTTGTGACTAATAAGCCCTGATGAAACCTGCAATAAGATTTGTTGTCAGTAGTAATATCCCTAAGACATCGATAATAGACAAGGTAATTTTATGACAATCGAAAAGCACGAGCTTGAGAAATTTGTAATAAAATTACGAGGCATTTCGGCATTTGTCAATGTTCGAGGGATTTTAGGCGGAACATTTTTTGACAAATTTTCTCATATTGACCGCCTAATCTTTAAGTTTCAACGCCAATTCTTCTAAGCCCTATGGTCATTTAATTCATTTTCTATTTCGCAGAAAAATTTCATAAATATTCACCAAATATATTTGTGACTGTAGGTTGTATTTCTGGGAATGTTTTCTTTGATAAGCGCATTTATAATTTGAACATTCACATTGCCAAAACGTGAAATTTATTTGGAATGAAGTCAAACTCAACAGGTGTTTGATAATTTCACTGAATGCAATTATCAGTGTAATGTTGACATGATTGGGTGAAATTGTTTTATATGACACAAAATGACAAAATTTGAATGGTTGTTAGAACTGTCAAAAAATTGTCTAGTAAATTGTTTCTTACTATTTGAGGAGTTATTTTGACCTTCAACCGAACCATTAGCCGCATACATGCTAAATTATTTATATAACAATCTCAGGACTCACACCGTAAGATTTTGGATGGATATTGCAGAGTTTTTAAAATGTATTGCTCTTTTAACTTCTCATTCTTATTTTTTCGATCTCCACTATCCAGCAATGTCATCGTGTGGTGGATGTTGTCTCCTCTGCATTGGAGCGTAGATTGTACTGCACGGGAGCCTTTCTCGATGTAGAACAGGCTTTTGATGGAGTCTGCTACCCAGGTCTCCTTTACAAAATCCAACAATTCCTCCCTCCCACATACTTTTGAATCATTCGCTCCTTTCTAACTGGCAGAACATTTAAAGTAAATCATAATGGTTCCTACTCTCCTCTCTACTCCCAGTTTGCTGGTGTTCCTCAAGGTAGCATCCTCGGTCCTATCCTCTACACAGTATATACAGCTGACATCCCAACCCATCCTAACACCTTCATCTCCACGTATGCTGATGACACACATGTGTGTTATCAGTTAATAACGACCCATATATTGCATCCCAATCCCTTCAATCACATTTATCAAGCCTCGAAGAATGGTGTCGGAATTGGAGAATTAAAATCAATTCCAACAAGTCCCATAAAATTACCTTTACCCTTCGCCGAAAACCCATGACTTCCTGCCCTACTGTATCCTTTAATAGTACTCCGCTTATCCCTGTTGAACAGATTCGCTACCTAGGACTCAACTTAGACAAACGTCTTACTTGGAACCCTCACACAAGACTGAAAAGACAAGAAACAGCTAGACGCTTCCGACAACTTCAACACATACTTGACAAACGCTCAAAGCTTCAGATCAATTACAAAAGGCTTATTTATGTGACTGTTATAAGACCTATATGGACATACGGAATCGAACTATGGGGCTTCACCAAACCATCAAATTCCTCTCGTATTCAATCCTTGCAATCAAAAATCCTTCGCAAAATCCTAAACGCTCCTTATTTTGTCACAAATAAAACCATCCATAATGACCTTAACGTTCCATATGTTACCGATTTAGCCCATTCCAGATACCTATCATTTCATAATAAACTCCAGGCCCATCCAAATCCACTAGTTTCCATCCTTGGATCCCATTCCATCCCGGACAATCCTCCTAGGCGTCTGAAGAGAAGATGGCCTCGGGACCTTCTATAATAGAAATGTAATTAGAGTGCTGCCAGTGGGTAGTGCCTCTACACGTCCTTTCATGTATTTATTTATTCATACAGCATTTGTACTAGATGTATATATTACAGTTGTACAATTCAATAAAATCATTTTTTTTTTAAATATTCGATGTCGTTAAAGTTCCTCCTAAGGTCTACATCCACTGAGGCTAATTGCTAATTTAAATAGTTCTTCTGAACTACGTATTAAAGTCCATTCGCGAACGTTCTTCACCCATCATCTGCTTCCTACCACCAACTCCTTCGCGGCTCTCGAATTTGCCTTTATATAAGCTGAAGGAGTTTTTATCAAGTCTGATCTCTTTACTATTTTATTAATTTTAATAATTCTCTCGAATCAACTTAGCCCTGATGATTACTTACCTATTTGACTTCGGCTTTAAGGTTAAAATAATATCATACTTAGTTCACTCTGATTAAAAACTCTATCAATAAGTTTTTTATAATATTTTTTAGAAAACCAGTTTTATCCAATGAGTAACCATACATCGTTGGTCGTTTCCATATTTAAAAAATATTATATAAGCATATAAACAAATAATAACTACTATACAAAAAAAATAAATAACGGATATTATACCGGGAAGAATGGTGGCGAGGTAAGACATATTTCAGAAAGATTTGTAGTGAACATTATCCATCCACGGGGATCAAGAGAAGAATGGACAATACAATGGCGACCCAATCGCTTTGTCTTCCTTCGCCTTTTTACCATCTCCTTATGGTCGTCCTTCGTCCTGCCTAATCCTCTTTAGGATCCTTCCAGTCCTATCAGTTAGTTTCCTTTCAAAGGACCCTTGAGCCATCTGACGTTGACGCCTTCATCGTAGTTCTGTCACCATCCACCCCAGGCAACGCTGAGGTCACTTCTGACGGCAATTTTGTAACTCATAGGAACGCAAATTACAGGAAATATCCTCATGAAATTATTGTTTAACCAATTTAAACTCATAATTCATAGAGGAATATTTCATAAATGTATTATAAAAAATCTATTCGTTGCTAAGGCACATGAAATAGTTAATCAAGTAGGCAAGGTGAGGCAATGCTAAGCCATGTCGAGCAAAGTTAGTACTTGGATGAGTGATCGGACACCGAAGGAAACCACAAACATAAGATTGCGCACTTGAATATGATTATACTACTCTGTGAACTTCTATAGGGAAATGCGTTTCTTGATTTTCGGTTTTCCAGGAGGTATTGGCAGAGAGGATCTGCTTTGGGGAAAGAAATATGATCCTGGAGCGCCGGATGTCCCAACAGCCACTATACCTGAGCGTGTATAGTGTAATTTATTTGCGACAATTAGTAAAAATGCAGTCAAGTTTCGTACTTTTTATTTATATATATATATATATATATATATATATATATATATATATATATATATATATATTTCTATTTCTGATTTTATTATTTTTGTCAATCTTGATTACCTCATGATTTGTATTATTATCTGGCCTTCTGGCCAGATGAATATTATGTTTATTTTATTTTTTCATTATTGTTATTCTAAAGGGACTTGGTGCCAGAATGAAGTTTGTTTTCTATTCTATTCTATTCTATTGTACCTTGATCTAGACCGATTTGTAACTTTCTTTGAACCCAAGTGAGGATTGGAGGGTGGGACAAAGATGTAGATCTATTCTCGCAGATAACAGACATTAGTAAGCAAAGAAATGCGAACAAAGGTCTCCACGGCCATATAACACCAATGTAATATATATTTATATATATAGGATGAAAGTCAACATTGGACAATTAAATATAATTTCAGTAACTGCTCCAAATTAAAAACAAAAACTGCATACGAAATATGGAAGATACTTAACATTATTTTGAATTGGCAATAATATAGTAACACCATAGTTTATGGTTATTTTTAATAATTAGAAGGATTTTTTTGCCTCAGAAGCCCATGTACTTCATTTGCTTTAAAGGCTCTCTAGTGCTGTCTCCAGCTAAAAATTATGAACATAAACGTATATTTTTGTTATATATTATCATTCTTTGATTCAACACTCAAAAGAATTTTTATTAACAATTCAGATCAGTGATAAAAACTTTGGGTGTAATATTACTCTGGGAAACTATTCAATACAAAAAAAAATCTGGTGGGAACTGAAAATCCAACACGACATTGAATCCTGGAGTTGTTTGAACCTATCTTTATTCCCATCCATCCACCTCCATAACATTCCATATCTCCAAGCCCGAGATGGTCCAGATAGGACCAACTATCTATTAGTGCTATTGTCATAAAAACGTCTATGGCTCTTGGAAGCATCCGAATCCGTGTGATGACATCTCCAGGACACGCAGGAATCGGTCCTCCGCTTCTTAAGAGGTTATTCCGGAGTAGGGACACGTCCCGAATCCATTACCTTTTCCTAAGGAATATCGGGAAAGGGTGCTGTTAAAACTGACACGGGGAGATTTTATCAACAATGTGTGAAAAAATATTCAACTGATAGTTCGAGTTTTTTTTTTACAACAATATTGAGAACCGTTGGATAATTATGTTGCTTGAAGAATAACTGTGGCTCAAAATTTTTTTTTTTAGTTCTTTAGTAATAAATATACTTTATTAACAAGTAATGCTGTCTAAAGTCAGTAGGTTGTCAAATGACACGGCGCACTTATGAATTATTAGGATAGGGATTTTTAACGAGTACTTGACATCGTACAGGCTCGGGACCCCCGTTTAACGTCCCTTCCGAAGGACGGCGTAACTAAGGAATTTTACTCCCTTAAAAAAATTCTAGGGCCACCTGCCGGGATACGAACCCGCGATCTTGGGCTTAGTAGTTTGTTACGCTAACCACTAGACCACAGGAGACCGTTTTAACCTGGGTAGGCAAAATTTAGAGCTCCCACTGTAGCATCATCCGATTAGCCATAGCAGCATAAAGTGACGTTAAATGAACAACGACAACAATCAAACACAATTAGACACAAAATACGTAAGTCCTTATGATTTTATTGACTAAAACTGTTAACTCTAAAACTGATATAACATTGATTTTTTTTTAAATATATACCCAACATTATATTATATCATATAATATATTTGAGGGAGCGGAGTGGCTCAGAGGTAGAGCACTGAGTTGCCATGCAGGAAATCCTGGTTCAAATCCCGCTGCAGGCCAAAACTTTTATTTAGTGTGTTTGCAGCGGTAGATGGATCATATAGGATCTAGGACCCTCCTGGGGCCCACCCAGCCTCTATAAAATATTAAAAAACAGGGTACCCAAAATAAGGGGGGGGGGATCAGGACAAGCCACCTCCTTGCAGAACCGATTGTCCATGAAACAGTAGAATCTCTACCATGTACTGAACCCCAGACCCTTCATGGGTTGTAGTGGTACAGGTTTGTTTTTTTATACAATATATTTGTATTTGTTTGTACTTTTTAGTTTACATTATGAAATATAATTTTATTATAAAATTGTTTAAGGAATTTAAAAAGTCATAGATCGATTCTGTGGAATCACCAGACCCTTCTGAAGCTCAACTAGACTCTTCAAAGAGGATACCCTTAATTAAAAGAATAAGCGGCTGGATGTTATTCGGGCCAAATCGACTCACTCCACAACCGCTGACTTAGAAACTGTACATTCTCTGTCATGTACCATCAGATTAAAAAACATTCTTGGATTTTTATAGCACAGGATTCTTTTTCAATATAACAAATAATAGAATAAAACAGTAATGTTAATTCTATTATACAGAACACGCAATTGAGGTTTTGTGAGGATATAATAAATATTTTTATTATTTATAGATGAGAGAGCGAGGTAGATCAGAGGTAGAACGATGACGGAGGTAGAAAGCCGGAGATGGACCCTATGGGATTCGGAGAATCTCGTGGGGCTCACCCAGCCATTTTAAAGTGAATATGCTTAATAGGGGGAAACCTTTCGGTTGATCTGGGAAAAATCACCTCCCTGCGCAACCGTTGTTATAGAAACAGTACAGTCTCTACCACGTACTGAACCGAGTTGGAAGACGATATTTACGTAGGTGAGCATATGTTAAAGCTAATTTAAATAAGAGTTATCTTGAAGAAAAAGCTTGATAGAATAAGGAACTATTCGGTTCTATCTACACACTATTCTATTTTATTTATCTTCAATAATAATCCATAACTGATTGTAATGTTAATTCTATTATATCCGAAGAAGCAACGGAGGATTTGTGAGACCATAATGAATACTTTTATTATTTACATAAGTGGAAGGGGATATGGAAGAGGCGCTGGGAGAGAGGTAGAAGACTAATCCAGTAGATCCCTAATCAGATGACGCTATGTAAATGTTTGTCAGGCTATTTGACACACTAATAAATAGCGTCCGGGAATGTCAACAGGCTGGTAGCCCCCGACGAGGAACCAAAAAAAAGACCAAAAAGGAACGGAGCGAGAGGTCTCGGTAACCAGGTTGCTATACCTGCCCTAATGGTGACGTGTCTATATCCTCTACTAACTGTCTGCTAATGGTCTTGTTAACCAGCAACTTCTTGTAGCTTAGCGTCTCCTGTCTTGTGGCTTATGGAACGGCTCTTCTTGTTTTAACATCGCTCCTTGATATTTTCCCGTATATTATTATTTGATAACCTACAGTAATGGTTAAATACTAATTGTAAATAAATGAGAGCGGAGTGGCTTAGTGGTAGAGCGCTGAGTTGGCGTGTCGAAGGTCCTGAAGGTTCAAATCCCGTTCGCTGTAGGCCGGAGATCCTAGGGACTCACTAAACCTATAAAGTGGCTACTCAATATAAAGGGTGAAATTTGGCGGTTGAGCGTAATACAGGACAAATCACCTCCCTGCACAACCGTTGGCTGAGACAGTAAAGTCTCTTCCATGTACTGAACCCCAGACACTTCACGGCTTAGTGGTACAGGTTTTTTTTAAAAGTAAAAAGGTGTCCACCTCTTGTCCGCCTAGCAAAGGTCCAACCTCTATTGCTTCAATTATATAATTGTCCAAATCTCTCGAGGTCCATTTCTGTATACAATTAAAATTGTATGTTTTTATTTATTTTTTCTGAAAATGCACAGTGGCCTTCATCTTGTTAGTTTGTTCATTTAACGTCACTTTATGCTGCTAATCGGACGATGCTAGAGTGGGAGTACTAAATTTTGCCTCTCCAGGTTTAATTAGGATAGTGATTTTTAAAGAGTACCTGATATCGTATGGAACCCCCGTTTAACTTCCCTTCCGAAGGACGGCGTAACTAAGGATTTTTTACTCCCTTCAAAAAATCCTAGGGCCACCTGCCGGGCTTAGTAGTTTGTTACGCTAACCACTAGACCACAGGTCGCTCTGGTGATCTTGAGTCACATTCAATGTTGAAATTTTTATTACTGAACTTTGTCCTTTTTTATTTATGTTTTTTGAAAAACTGGTGGTTGAACGTGATCTAGGACAAGTAAACTCTCTGCACATCCATTGCCCAAGGAACAATAAAGTCTCTACTACGTACTGAATCCAAGACTTCATGAGTTTTTTTTTTTTAATCTACTTTATACAACCCTATTTGAGTGCAATGTTCCTTTTCTAGATCGAGGCTTTGTGATATACTTCCTGGCAACTATAAGTTCGCAAATCGCAAAATAATCTTATAAGTTTATCAAACGTCGGAAACTTTTAATATATACTAGAAAAATAGTATGTGATAACTATAAGTAATAACATTGTTTCATCCATTCACTAAGTTCCTTCTTCTTGTCTTCTGACCACTTCAAGATAGTTTTCTTCGCATTCCTGCCCTGAGGATTATTATTTCTATTCAGTCTATTTATATTTATTCAGTTTATATCTCTATTGATTTCTTTATTTTTGGTTTTATAAAATACTTAGTACATCAAACATATGAAGGAAGAAACTGAGAGACTGAAAATAACAGACTTCGATAGGGAAAAGACTAAAAGAAATTAAGGTCCTTGTAGGAAATAAAGATGCGAGAAAAGGAATAGCCTGGACCGAGGAAAGAAGGAAAGAATAAGGAAAAGGTGGGAAGAAAGAAGGAAGGAGAGAACGGGTATGAAAAGAATTGAAAATAATTATATTCGCGTGGTCTTTGAGGCTGCTCCGTGAACAAAAAATACTTAGATCTAAAACATTAATGTATTTTACTTTTTTTTTTAATTGTATTAATGTACAATTAAAAAAAAAAATATCGAAGCCTTATTTACGTAAATCTATAAATGGAATATATGGCACTAATACATATGTATGTTAATTGAATTAATCCTCAGGCTGACAACACATCCTTCCATCATGCCGACTAATTGATACATAAAGGAAGACATTGATGACCAAGAGACCATCATTGGCCGGCAGGACACAATAGAGGGCGCTCGCTAACTGCCTCTGTAATAAACTTTTTACTTCCCCCAGCCTCTTCTTGTTATTTATGTTCCATTAATCAGAGGCGGAGGCTGCTTCTGGGAGTGAAGGTCCTTTCATATTTTAATTTACTCCGAGTCAGGTCTTGGAAACTCTGTCTATGGGAAATGGATTCTTCTTGGCTGCTTCAGTCACTTACTTCGGATTGTAATTAGATGATATATATTTTTACATTCATTTATCTACATTAAACCATTACAACCCATGAATGCTATGTATGAGGAAGAGTTTCTTCTGTTTCTATAGCAACGGTTATAAATGGAAGAGATTTTGTCGAGATCTTTTAAGTTTTTTAAAAACTCCAAAACGTTTCTTACTTTCTGAATAGCCCTCGTATTAACAGAGTTTATCACCTTCCAGCATCCCTTGTAAACCCGGTAGTCCAATAACTCAACATTCTACACAATCCTCTTGGATATAAATACAAATGTCTTGGAATATATATAACAAATCATTTATAAGTAATAATAAATACAAATAATAATGTCACATTTAACTCCCGATTAGGGTACCCACTTCATAGAAGCAGGGTGATACCCAGGAGGGTCAATCCGTTAAATAATTAATCTGGCACAGCCATGAGTCAGGAACCTGCTGCATACCATCTCAGCACTCTGCCACTTAGCCCAAATTCATAAACTTTAATAATTAAATAAATAATAAGGCTAAGCGAACCCGAAGGTTCGATGCTGATACCACCAATCTCTGCTTACAAACTTCTGTCCGACAAATACCCAAACCCAAATCCGTAAGAAAACTCGTAACGCAATCTTCCCACCTACGTCTCGGTTTACCCCTCAGACCCTTCCCATTCGGTACAGACCCAATTAACATCTTAGGAATTAGTTCGTTACTAACCCCAGCAAGTTTACATGCCCATCTTAATCTTCGCGACGCTATCACGTGAATAATATTTACCGGATGCATGCTTCGCAATTCCGCGTTATGTAATCTCCTATATTCCCCAGTGGTCTCATCCTTTTTTGGACCGAATATTCTACGTAACACCTTATTTTCGAATACCTTACGACTTTGTTCATTCTACGTAACACCTGATTTAAAACCTGAAGACTTTGTTCATCCTTAAGCGTTAGCGGCCAAGTTTCACATTCGTAGAGAAGAGATGGAAGAATTATTGTTTTATAAATTCTGATTTTTAGATTTCGGGACAAAAGACGCGAGCTTATTAATTTCGAGACAGAATAATAACAAGCATTTCCCGCCTTTAGTCGCGCCTTTATTTCCTCTTGAATTTCTTTTTTTCCAGTTACCATAGTAAATAATCTGATAATGTACAGTTAGGGGTGTCTCTTGCATGAGACGGAACCCACACTTTCACTATGTGTTAAATCTTAAAATTCATTATTAAAAAACAATGTAAGGCTAGAAATAGCCGATCTGGAAATAAAGAGAATAAAACAAAAAAGTTGAGGGAGCAGATTATCTATAGTTGGATCGGAATAACGACATAGTATGACGTATAGCATGAATAATAATGTTAGGTTTGTGATAGTTAATAACCATTCGATTGATTTGGAATTCAACTTAATGACGCGAACGGAACTTTTAAGAAATATTTAATTGAATTTCTGTATTAGATGTTAGAATCAAAACCAGATACGGAGACAATCAGTTATGCCGGAAGAGCCCCAGAAGAGGAATGCAGGTTCAAGAATGATTCAGTGAGAGGCAATAGATCAGCGGGACTACCCCAAGGTTCCCACCAAACCCGGGTTTTTGTACGACCAAGGTCGGGGTCCGCTCATTATTATGGTAAGTTTATCTTATCTCTGGAGCAGTTTGTCACAAATATATCTGAATTTGTCTTTTTGTGTCGTCTGGACGGTCTTAGGACCTCGAGGTCGATGGATGTTTCGATGGGTACAACAACGTGGACCCGAAGAAGAAAATCATAATTTGGAACATAAACGCTCTAATATGGAGTAATTAACTAAATTTAACAAAGTCGTGGATTCGCAGCCCGCCAGCTAGTCTTACGATTTTTTTAAAAGTAGTAAACAAAATCTTTGGATATACCGTCCTACAGAGGAGGCATAAGACGGTATCTATCTGGGATATTGAGACCCTTATGGTGCTCATCAGACCTTTACAAAGTGGGTACCTTTAATTGGAGAAAATTCGGTCTCAGCTAAATCACATCCTTTCATAACCGTTAATTAAAAATAGAATAGAGGATCACCTAGGGTCTATTAGTTATCATAAGAATCTACTATGACCAAGATGGCAAGTTCGCAACTCGGCAGATGGCCTTAGGATTTTTAATCGGATTAAAAAAACCATTGGTCTTTTGAAAAGGACGTAAAAAAGGACATCTGTAAATATTTTAATGCTGTTTATTATTTACCAACACTAAATAATCCCTTTAGAGCATTCTCTAAGCTTGTTTACTAATATTGGATTTCTTCAAAAAAATCTTCAGTTTAGTTATTTATTTCAAAGAAGAAACATGACAGTGTCCTACGAAATTCTCGTAATTTTAAGGCATTACTGGAAAAAAAATTTCACAGCCGCTGAAGCAACTCGTGAAATTATTAAATATGATGGGGAAGGTGTCCTTGATCAGCGCACTGCGTGGCGTTGGTTTGAAAAATTTAGCAGTAGAGATACGACGTTGGAAAGGTAGAAGGGCTCCGGACGACCATTAATGGATATTAAGGAGGTTATAAAGGAAGTTGTTGAGTCAAATCCGTCCAGAAGTACTAGTGAACTTGCCAGGGAGTGTGGTGTGTCGAAAGATACTGTTAGTCACCGACTTCTCTCCACGAGGAAGGTGAAACGGTCATTTTTTTTATACACGCCATTATTATCATTATAATCTAATTTTAATAACTCTAAAATATTAAAACAATAAGTAAATTATGGTAAATGGTTTCATCAGATACTTTAGAAGTAGAACTATTTGGAGGAGCGTGGTAACACAATAGTAGAGCATTGAGTTGGCGTGTCGAAGGCCCTGCCTAGAATAAAATCTAGTATGTCGTCCTTCAGAAGGGACGTAAAACGATGTCTTTAGCCTGTGCTGTATCAGACACTCGTTGAAGATCTCTGTCCTAAATATACCGATTAGCCAAAGTAGCATAAATGGAGGTTAAATAAATAAACAAAGAACCATAGAGCAATTTTATCATAAAAATATAGCAATAATAACATTTATTTAAATCATTATGATTTAAATTGATATTTAATGATAAACTATAAATATATAAAAGGAGGGCAATCAGTGTATTATAATTTATCCTGAAAAAGAACTTGTCCGTCATCAAGAGTAAATTGAGAGTCGAAGATGAGTTTTTTTTTTTTCAAAATTTCAAGTCTTCCATTTGAAAAAAATAATCTTCTTCTAGCTTTACAAATGCGCATTAAAGGCTGAGTAAATCTCTCATTCACTCTATTTTAACAATCAAAAAGACAGATGTAATGTCGAGTTCAAAGAATCGTCGTAGGTTGTCTTGCGGCTTTGAGGTAAAACCAAGAATATCTGTTCGGTAGTTTAAGTGAAAACCGCATTCAGTTTATGGCATAAGGGAGTTGCTATGCTGAAGTTCCGGGTTCAAATTAGACTGTGGCAGATGAACTATTAATCTGTTAACAGCCTTGAGGTATCTACTGACGTTCCTA
This sequence comes from Troilus luridus, assembly GCA_964056705.1. Classification (NCBI taxonomy): domain Eukaryota; kingdom Metazoa; phylum Arthropoda; class Insecta; order Hemiptera; family Pentatomidae; genus Troilus; species Troilus luridus. Next base: position 66,393,305 of record OZ057417.1, read on the forward strand.
GGTCTCACCCAGTCTATATAAATTGGGTACCCTTAATTGGAGGAAAAAACTGGCGGTTGAGCATGATTTCGGGAGTCAGTTCCTTGCACAATTGTTATCTAAGTAATAGTACCGACTGTATCTTGCACTGAATCCAGGGCCCTCAATGAGTTTTAGTTGTGTGTATAAACTAGAAGGGTATCCATACTTATAATTAGGAGGGTGTAAACTTCTTTTATAGATAAAAAAAATTATAATTTTTTTTTATTTTGAAGAGAAAAGATTTTTTCTGGCCGGGATTCGAACCCGGGTCACCTGCATATCTAGTGCAGTGCTCTAACCACTGAGCTACCAGGGGTCATATCCAAGTCAGACAAATCCATTCTCTTCACCAATTTTTGCGATGAATACACGGGGTAGAATGTTCATTGAATATTATTTTGATTGGGATCTTGTTGACTTACGTAAATTTTATATTTATAATTTATTTTTATTTATTGCTCTTTTGTTGGTGAATTTTTAAATATTTTTATTTTGAAGAGAAAAGATTTCTCCTGACAGAGATTCGAACCCGGGCCGTCTGGGCCGTCTGGTAGATCCCGGTCAGGACAAAATTTTCTTTTCAAAATAAAAATATTCACCATCTAAAGGTGGAAGTAAACAAAATTCTCTTATATAGGGAGAACTGTTTATTTTGAAGCCGACGTTTCGACCCTCACTGCAGGTCTTCCTCAGGGCTAGTAGGATTGGCGGGGGTTGACACTGTACCGATAAACAGTTCTCCCTATTTAAGAGAATTTTCTTGACCTCCACCTGGACTATTTTCTCCTTTTAAAAGAAATCAATAGTTAATAAGAAAAATATCTTCTTCTTATTTCACTGCATTCTCAATATTGAAATAACAGTTCTAAAATCGAAAAGTGGCTTTGGGATATAACTGATTGAGCTTAACAAAAGACTAAAAAAAAAAATTTTCCTCGATCCGTTGTTAGGCAAAGCCAATAAAATATTACATCTTAAAAAGTGTTTTATCTATTAGAAACATTTGCATGATAATAGGTTTTTTTTATCGTAAAAATTTGGAGATTTATTTCATTATTCTATTACCATATCTGAGGGTAGATGGTAAACACTGAGATGAAAGGTAGGGCTGATAAAATAGGATATTTCTATTTATCGATAAAAAAACAAAAAAACAAGCGGGATAGATGATTTATTTAATCTGTTAAAAGCCGGAGACGGATATTGCGGAATCTGGATACCTTTCTGGGGCTCACCTAGCCTCTATAATGGGGGGGGGAGGGAAGCGATTGATCGTGATCTAGAACAAACCTGCGCAACCGTTGTCCTAGAAACATTACAGAACCCATGAAACTTTATGCTACATGAACGAATATGTGGTACAAGATTTTATTAGTAAAAAAGTAAAATACCAAAAAAATGAAACCAAGCAAAATCGACATTACTATAATACGGAATTACCTCAGCGAAGACTTGGATAAAACTTGCCAATAGTATGGAAAAATTATCGGGGTATTATTTTATATATTCTATAAACAAAAATTGCACTATTATGGTTGAAAAAAGGGATCGGAGTGGCTTAGTGGTAGAGCACTAAGTAGCCATGCCGAAAATTCTGGTTCTATTTAATCCGGCGGAGATAGATTATATGGGATCTAGGACCCTCTTGGGGTTCACCCAGGTTCTATAATGTGGGTACACATAATTGGGGGGAACATGGCGGCTGAGCTTGTTCTAGTACATATCAACTCCCTGTTCACCTGTTGTCCTAAAAACAGTACAGTCTCTTCCATGTACTACAACCCAAGATCTCCAAGGGTTGTACCGGTACAGGTTTTTTTAATAGGAGTCTATTATTTATATTCTATTAACACAAATTCTAATATTATGAATGAAACATGTACGTTAGTCTCTAATTTCGGCGCCCGTATTAATTTAGTTCTGGTCGAAATTTTCTCAAAAGCCGTGAATGAGGACCTGCTTAGCATAATCCGGCAATTAAATATGTTTTTATGCAAATATACCGAGCCCACATCTCGTTATGAAGTGGCCTCAGCTGAGATGGAAGGGGAATACGTTATTTACAGAGGCAGGGGGACAACCAACCCGTCCACCAAATATTAATTTAGATTCCTCTCCTCCATGCTTTATCCTTTCCTCTCCAGAAACAAGTTTGCGGCCGTAGGATGTTTCAATCGGGAGAGTTATAATGAATACGGGAGGATAATTTAATTTGTACGCCCTTCGCGCGCATGCTCCGCGACTATTTAGGCCCGTGACGCAGGCGCAGAGGAATAGAAACGTCGGCCGCTTTGTTACTTTATTGCCACCAGACAAACGAGCCTGGTCAAAACAAATCGTTACTCTCTCCCTTCGACGTGCTACCTCTTTATGTGTCTTCCTCTAGACAGCGAGTTCTTCTGGTCGGCTGCCAACACGTGTTTTTTCCGAGGTAGGATAACAAATATTTATTGAAGAGTCCTGTTTGTTTTAAACTATTTAATCTCTTCTCTAACAGAGGATGGAGCAGAAGCAATACTACAATAAATATCGGCCAAAGTTGTTATAGATGGCCCATTCAAAAAATTAAAAAAAAACCCTGCAACAACTCAAGACATCAAAAAGAACTTTGGGTAAAGACTTCACTATTTCTAGGACAACGGTTGTGAAGAGAGGTTATTTGTCCTAGATCACGCTTATCTTGGGTACCAACTCTATAGAGGCTGGATGAACCCCAGGAGGATCCCAGATTAACTAAATCTGCCAGTAACTGTATTTGAACACAGGACCTTTATCACGGCAACTTAGTGCTCAAACCATTCGTACAATCGTGAATCTGAGCCTGTGCAGCGTCAGGTACTTGCTAGAAATTTCTAAATTTACTTAATTATACCCAATACTTATGGTATTGGTATATGGTAGCCAAAACTTAGTACTCCCAAAGTAGCATCGTCTGACAAGCAACAGCAGCATAAAGTGATGTTAGATAAGACAAACAAAATACTGGAGTGTCACTAAATCCATAAGGCAGATTCACGGCTGTTAAATGAAGATGTAATTTACAATGCCTCAGCCCGTCTAGAACTAGAGGAACATCGCGGACTCACTCAACTTACCTTAAATGATTATCCTTGATTGGAAAAAAACAATCAATTTTGGTAAATTATCTCAGAAAATGTCAGATTTTTAGCTTCGAACTTGAAATCAATATATAAATATATATATATATATATATATCAATATACCTATTTCGTTATACTGATATTTACTCATTTCTTGACCGGCACATGAACACAGCAGACCACATAAGATAGCAAGCATAGCTCCCTAGGCCTGGAGAACGGGCAAGAGCCAATATTGAAAATGGCATTGCTGCATGTCCGGAGATTTATCACATATTGGTTTTTAGAAGGCTGTCGTTTCCGGCTGCGCGTTCATCATCCCGTTCTGATTTATGCGTTTCCACGCGACGCGGCCCGGCGTACGGTCACTTATGAACGAACTTAAGTTCTAGGCACTTAAAATTAGTTCCATTGCCCTTAGGGTCGTTAGTGCCTTTGTTGGAAGTTTCGTCTGTGGCATAATGAGTTCGTTGGGACCCATAATTTAAAGCTACTTTAGGGACGTTACAGCTCCAGAATAGTGTCCCGTTCAATCGGTTCAGGGCTACCTAGAGGTATTCGTAGTAACTGACTTTTTGTATTCATTGAAATTATTAAGAAAACATCATAGTCCAGGATCCATGGTCCATTTTTGCACTTGATTAGTATCAAGCTGAATCTTCGTGAATAGCTTAGTTTCGACGAGGCACCCTACAATTTCCTGTGCAAAAATTCTCGATTGTGGTAGCTAAAAGAGGTAGCAAGAATAAAATATTTGAGAATTGATGATTCTCAAAAATTTATTACTAACTGGGTTTTTTTTTGTTAAATCTCAAGATAATTAGCTAAATTAGTAGTCCTACAAAATGTATGGTTTGATAAAGAGTCTCCTCCTTCCAATATGTATCGATAACGAAGTCAAAAAAGAAGAAGTAAAAAAAAAAACCAGCTGGTTACTAATCATTTTTGATGACCTCGTTATCGATACACATTGGAAGGAGGGGACTCTTTGATCAAACCATACATTTTGTAGGACAAATATTTGTTCAAATAATTTAGATAATTATCTTGAGATTTAACAAGATAGAAAAAAAAACAAATTAATAATACATTTTTGAGAATCATCAAATCGAGATATTGTATCCTTGCTACCTCTTTTAGCTACCACGATCGAGAATTTTCGCAGAGGAAATTGCTGGGCTTCTCATCGAAACGAAGCTATTCACGAAGATTCAGCTTGATACTAATCAAGTGCAAAAATGGACCATGGATCCTGGACTATTAATATATGTTAACAGAACCTGTTAACAACCGTAAATCGAATGGTTATGGAAGCCCTATTGGAGCTCACCACACCTAAACAAAGTGGGTATCCTTAATTGTTGGAAAACATGACAGCTTACCGTAGTCTCACCTATCATTGCTATCACCTATCATTATCACATAATTACATAACCGTTAATTAAAAACAGTACAGAGTTCGCAGCACGGCAGATGGTCTTAGGATTTTTTAATGGGATAAAAAAAAACATAGGTTATGCCGTATTTCGAAAAGGACGTAAAATGGGAATCCTGGGCTTGTGCAATAATTGTTTCTTTCCTCTACTAGTTGCCATATCGTATGGTTGACGTGTTGAAACAACCCTTGTCCATCGCCAAGGGCAACAACTTACTTTCGGAGGAAAGAAAGATATTATCATTATAATCTAATTTTAATAACTCTAAAATATTAAAACAATAAGTAAATTATGGTAAATGGTTTCATCAGATACTTGATCACCAGATAGAAGTAGAAATATTTGGAGGAGCGTGGTAACAAAGTAGCAGAGCGTTGAGTTGCCGTGTCAAAGGTCCTGCGCTCGAATCCGGAAAAGAGATGGGGATGAACCCTGTGGGTTTTGGAGACCTAGCCTATTAACATTGGTTTCCCTTAATTGAGGCAAAAACCAGGCGGTTGAGCGTGATCTACGAAAAATCACTTCCTGCACAACCGTTGTCCTAAAAAGTATAACAGTCTCTACCACGTAGTGAACACAAAACACTTCATTGTTTGTAGTGGTAGAGGCATTTATTTATTTTATAGCTATTGAGAGATAATAAACCAAAACCAAAAATTTTTTTTCTTTTAAGAGTTCTTCCCGTTGATTAAACAAGACTAATCTATTTACTAAAATAGAGCTACAATTAGTTGTGGATATCGTTAGATATAATTGGCCATTAAAAGTATAATAAAAGCGACGCCAATAAAAATTAATGTCGCTATTTGAAACAATATAGAAATAATCTTTGCATTACATTTCTTTTTCGTATGACGTTTTTTGTCCCCTCCTTTACGAAGCTTATCCTCCGAGTGGCGTGGCTTTATTTCAAGGCAAGTGGGACGTAATTGCCAAGTGATAATTAATAGTGTAGATCGTGCGAAGATAAAACGCTCTTAGTAATGATGGCGCGAACATTATTAATTCATAGTTGAGGAGCAGGATGGCTTTTAAAACGTTATGTAGTCATTTATTTTTAAACTCGGTTCTATCCCACAATCGTTTCACTTTTATTATAGTAATATATATTTATATTGTGATCTTACGTGTTAACATTAGTCACGCGTAATAAAAGAAAGAGTTTGCGCATCATCCTATACTACTAGTCATCCCAATGGTCTTCATATATTTTTATTACGTTTCCTCCTTCAAGTTAAAGGCCGGACACAATTACAAATAGATTGACTGCAGCACTAAAAAAAAAAGAAGAGATTCTACAATAAACGGAAAATTAAAATAAATCAAGATAAAACCCAAGCTATATTATTTACAAAGAGATGACCGAATAATATTCCTCAACTGAATGTAAACATAACGCCTGTACCTTGAACAACACAGATTAAATAATTAGGACTTAATATGGACAAAAGGTTAACTTTTACTTTCCACACTGATTATGTGTGAAATAAAGCTAAAAGGGCTCTGTGTACTGTACATCCATACTTTAACAGGAATTCTAAACTAAGTTATTCTAATTCTAAACTAAGGAATTGTCTAAGCCTGATTACGACCTATAGTAACATATGCATCCCCAATATTTAGTTATATGTCTAAAATTATTTACAAAAAACTACAAATGTTTCAAAACAAATTTAGTTAGGCAAGCCTTACGTGATAGAAAAAAAACCAGCGCATTTTTGAAATCAGCTCAAAAAACTACACAAAGATCAGTTAACAAAATCAAAACAATTTTTAAAAAAGATTTTTTGCAGACCTGTGTGCAATAATAGTCCAGGATCCATGGTCCATTTTTGCACTTGATTAGTATCAAGCTGAATCTTCGTGAATAGCTTCGTTTCGATGAGACGCCCAACAATTTCCTGTGCGAAAATTCTCGATTGTGGTAGCTAAAAGAGGTAGCAAGGATAAAATATGTCGATTTTATGATTCTCAAAAATGTATTATTAACTGTTTTTTTTTTGTTGTTAAATCTCAAGATAATTATCTAAATTATTTGAAAAAATATTTGTCCTACAAAATGTATGGTCTGATCAGAGTCCCCTCCTTCCAATATGTATCGATAACGAGGTCATCAAAAAAGATTACTGACCAGCTGATTTTTCTTTACTTCTTCTTTTTTGACTTCGTTATCGATACATATTGGAAGGAGGGGACTCTTTGATCAAACCATACATTTTGTAGGACAAATAATTTAGATAATTATCTTGAGATTTAACAAAAAAAAAACCAGTTAGTAATAAATTTTTGGGAATCATCAAATCGAAATATTTTATTCTTGCTACCTCTTTTAGCTACCACAATCGAGAATTTTTGCACAGGAAATTGTAGGGCGTCTCATCGAAACGAAGCTATTCACTAAAGATTCAGCTTGATACTAATCAAGTGCAAAAATGGACCCGTTGTGACAGATACATTATTAATCTTTTCATCATTCATCATCACATGGGCTATGGTCCATGGAGAACCTTGGTCTCCTCGACAATTTTCCTCCACTTTGAAGGATCTTCCCCTGCTCTTCACCATGTTCTTACGCCCAGGAGCTTAAGGTCTGCTTCAACATCGTCCAGCCATCGTATTCTAGGCCTTTCTCTTCCTCTATCTCCATCTGGACGTCCTTCCATAATCAGCTTTAGGAGCTTTTTTTGTCCATTCTGTGAACAAATTAATTATAAAGATTAATCTATTAATCTTTTAACAGCCACGAATGGATCTTGAGGAATCCTTGGGCTCACCTAGCATCTCGCACAAATTAACTCCCTGCGCAACCGTTGTCTAAGAAACAGAACATTTTTTACCGTCTACAGAACCCAAGATCCTTAATTGGTTGTAATGTCGAGCCTTACGAAACTTGAGATAAAACTTTCGAACTTATCATAAATCACTCGACATTTATTGATATACTATATGCGCCAATGTGGTTATTTATTACGTTATCAATATTACTTAGAAATAATTAATGAGGAATAATTACATAAATCGAAACGGTAATTTAGTGTGTACGCGAACGCCCATCAGTCTCGAGGCGACTGCAAAAGGAAGGGGGAAGATTTACAGCTTGCATTTGCTTATTGTCTTCCAATTAAAATAATTGTAAGTACACCCATTATTATATATAATTATTATAGGAAATTTATCGTACGATTTATTTTATTCTGGCATTAGATAAATTATATAGTTGGATTGATGGCGTTGGAGTTGAAAAATGTATAATTTATTTATAACAATGGCGATATGTAATTAACGAATCGTAATATAATAATAATAAAAATTGCCGAAAGTGGAATGAGTCTATTGAATTTATTCAATATATATTGAATAAAACATCACTTAAAATTTAAAATAATTAAAACTCTGTAATAGGTGTTTAGCTCAGTTAGAACGCATTTAAGGAGTCTGAAACCGGCTGTGACAAATAAAGTATTAATAGCTGTGAATCTAGCCTCTAAGTGCGTATCCTTCATATGAGGAAGTTGTGGCGGTTAGACCGATCTCAGCTCAATCACATCCTTTCATAACAGCACAGTATGAACTTAACCAAAACCCTTTTCATGGGTATCGATATCGATAGTTAATTATTTAAATCGAAATAGTGACATATCGATAAATACTGTTATTTTTGGCAGGTTCATAGGGAGTACAATAGATTTAATATACGATTATATAGAGTAATATAAAAAAAATAAATAAATAAATTGATATAATTATTTTAAAGGAGGTGCTAAGGGAATTATTAAAACCATATTGTGCTGCTACGGCTAATCGGATGGCACTAAAGTGGGGGTCCTGGGGTTCGCCTATCGATTAATAATTAGTAAAGGGATCTTTAAGGAGTAACAGATACGCACAGGCTCGGGACTTCCATTTTACGCCACATTTTAAGGACAGCATAACCAAAGGTTTTTTACCGGTCTGTGATCGCCCGACCTTGGGTAATGAAGATTGTTATACTAATCACTACAGCAGAGATGACTCCACGCTACTGATTCTGAACTTGTGGAAATGCTGGTATTTCACAAATATAGAATAAAAAAGTAACTTTATTCTGGGACTAAAAAACTTAGAATAACAACATGAACAGCAATATAAAATTTAATCTACTTTAAAAATAGTTACATGTTTTTGTTTTCCAAAAATGCACAGATTATGAAATACAAGCCAAAAACTGAAATAACTCCGAGGTTTTTTGGCCACTAAAAGTTTTCCCATCCGTTTTTTCGGTTGCAAAATTGGATTTACACTACTCAGCTAAGCCCTTACAACATATAAAAAATGAAACTCTCTTCGATTTTTTGCGACCCTCAAACTCCTGGCCACTGGCCTGTATTTGGACTATTTGGAAAAAATGACCAAGGGGCGTAACTCAGAATCTAATCATACCAACAGGCCTCAGTCTGTGTTTAAATTAAAGCTAATTAAATTTACTATGGCTTCATTTCCTATGACTTTCATCGTAGGATCAATCCTTCGGCCGGTGTTCCTCACGAAAGTCGGCCAAAACTTAAATTTGGATTTTCTGGAAAAAATGACCAACTTTCAAATGGACGTAACTCAGAATCTATTTAAGCTACATAGCTACGGTTGGGCTCAAATTATAGCAAATTAAATATACTTTAAAAATGGATACCAATGTCAAAAATACCACTTAATAGATATAGGCCAAAATCTTAAATAACTTCGACAATATCGAGGTTTTTCGGCCACCAAAAGTTTTCCCATCCGATTTTTCAGTAGCAGACTTGGATTTCCACTAGTTAGACATGCCTTTACAACATATCAAAAATGCTGCTCTCTTCAATTTATTGTGACCTTCAACTACCAGGCCGCTAAAAAACTATATAATTGCAGCTCGTTGCTCTTCACTTCACCTCTCTAAATTGCTCTCTAAGATTTGACCTTGGTACTCTGAGGCGATCGCGCGTTTCCCAACTTTATGATGAGTTAAAGTGGCTCTTCCCTGCCTTTCGAAGACAATATTTCCTAGGTTCATTCTTATACCAATCCATTAAATCTCAACACCCTTCATATGCCTACAGTCTCCTCCAATTCAAATCCTCAGTCCAGCACCATAAAACAAGATCCCGCCTTTCCGATCGCTACACAGAACCAAAGCATTCGAGCGTTCCTTCCACGCCCGCTCCACCACTGGGTCTCAATCCTTCCTTTCATCATTCTTCACTGACTTCATTTAAATCCTTTCTTTTTCTGACCTCCCAAAAAGATGCTCTCTCATTGATTTTATTTAGTAACTGTTGTTATTAATATATTTGTTCTCGACAATTGGTTAAAATCCCGTCAAGTTTCGTACTTTTAAGTTAATTAATTTATATTTTTATTTTTCTTATGTTTTTGTCACTTTTAAATACTTCATGATTGTTATGTAGCCTTCTGGCCAGATATATATTATGTTTATTTTTCTGTTCATGTTTGTTATTCTAAAGGGACTTGATCCCGGAATAAAGTTTGTTTCCTATTCTATTCTATAAAAAAATCTCAAATTTTGCCATCTATAGTAATGTACTGGACAATGATATTGATTTATCTATTCTGAAAACGGAAGCCTGGCCGCATCAACTTCAAATGCTTTTATACTTGAATAATATTCAATATTAGGGCATTGTCTTCGAAACTTTTATTCTTTAAGATAAAAAATTCAGCCGATATTTTATGGAACAGTTAAAAGTTTTGAATAATTTTCAAAACATAAAGAGAAGTTATGCGCTAGTACGGGATGCCACCCGTAGTGTGCGCCGGGTTTACTGCACCTTGGCCGTCGGGTCGTAAATTAACCTAGCAAGAGACTTTTATTTCGACGCCTAGGATGGCCGTATATCCTCCTAGCAGTTATTACAGATATATCTAATTCTCATTGTGTCCCGTTAGCAATTACGTAATTTAATTGAATCTGCGTTTTTTAAACAATTAATCCAGTGGCTTTATGACTTAATGAGCAACGTTATATCAATTTTTAAAAAACCTGTACCACTACAACACGTGAACGGGTCCGGGATTCAGTACATGGTAGACACTGTACTGTTTCATGGACAACAGTACAACAAGGAGGTGACTTGTCCTAGATCACGCTCAATCGCCAGATTTTCCCCCTTATTTTTGGTACCCTATTTTTATAACATTTTACAGATGCTGGGTGAGCCCCAGGAGGGTCCTAGATCCCATATGATCCATCTTCGGCTGCAAACAGTCTTGCCTGCAGCGGGTTTGATCCAGGACTTCCGGCATTACAACTCAGTGTTCTCTTACTGAGCCAATCCGCTCACTTTTATTACATTTTACGATATTTTATTTTAATTTTTAACGTTTTATAATACTATTGGGTCATGGCATTTCATATGTAATGTTCGTTTTTATTATTTCTAAAATTCTGGACTTCTACTGTTTGCTGTGTTAATGTTAACAGATTATAATGAGCTTGAGAGAGTTATAATCCTCTATTTTTTTAAAATATTAACTATCACTACAAATGCACGAACGTGGTTCAGTATAACGTCAAATATGACACGGGAGCCAAAGCTAGAAAAAACATTACCACCACGTTCGGGAAAACACTAGCACCATTCGCCTTGAAAAATGTTCACCTCGTAACACGGATTAAATCATAAATAAATAAATAATTCATTTCTCCTTTCTATCCAGAGGTGAAACCATGAAATCCACATCGCACTGCAGATATATTGACATAATGCCACAAAAAATTACATGAATTGGTTTATCTTCTTCTTCTTTCCTTTACTCCGTATACCTTTCAGTGTGGAGGAGCCTCTTCCCAGCTGTGCCAGTCTAGGCAGTCCCGTGTCAACATCATCATCTGCTGTAGAGTTTTACCTCTTTCCTCTCCAACTTGCGAACATATTCTTTATACGAACTTCGTGGTCTTCCTCGCGGTCTCGTGCCTTTAGGTCTAGCTTCGAACACCTTCCTTGGTTCTCGATAGTGACTAATCCGGAATATGTGTTCAATCCACCTCAGCTGCCGTTTCTGCAAGGAATCTTTTAATGCAAGGATTCCTAGAGGTTTTTCTTATTCTTAAACTTCTCACCCGGTCTCTTCTGGTTTTCTAGCGACTCTGCGTTGCCAGAGTCGTATTGGTTTATCGACAGGGGAAAATACTCTTAGACAACAACGCCAGACCTCATGTGTCATGACAGACTTTAAAGAATCAAAACGAGCTGGGAAGTCCTCCCAAACCTAGCTTATTCCCAAGACTTATCTCCAGTAGATTTACATCTGTTCAGAAATTTGGACTACTTCCTTTATGGCAAACATTTTGAAAATTAAACACAAGACAAAAAAGGCATTTTCAGGCATTATTTGATACAAAACTCTGAATTTTTCAGTTCTGGGATTGAACATTTGATAACGCGTAGGGAAAAATGTAAAGAAAATGGGAGGGGGGGGGGTAAATATTTTAAATAAAAATGTTATGATTTCAAAAAGTTGTTTGAATATATTTCCTTTGAAAATGGACATTTCAAATGAAAAGACCCAATAGATGAATATTATTTCATTTTTTTTTATTATTATTCTTATTCCTATATCATCCATTTGCACTTGTGCAATTTCACATCCAGCAACTTTGATTTAAGTGTTTGTTTTTTCTCCTTGATTTGCAGGAACATAAAGATTTGGAAATGATCAATAGTTCTATGATCAATAGTCTCTTGCCCATTGTCCTTTTAATCTTCTCCTATCCCAGGTGACTGGGAGTAGGAAATTGAAAGAACAAGTGGATGATGGTGATGTGTTGATCAGTGAAATATTGTGCATTTTTTGCAAATATATATGATTTTACAGTTGGAATTTTCTTGTCGTTGTGTATGGTGTGATTCGAATTATACCAAGGAGCATTAACAATTTTTCTAGGAATTTCGGACTGTGTTGCTTGAATCTTGTGTATATGGACGTGTTTTGCTGAACCCCAAACTTCTGGTCCACTTGTCCTTATTATAGATTAGTCATTTGTTTCGTAAGCCAAGTGAAGATCCGTTATTCATAAGAGTTGATAGTCGTTTGTAGCGTTTTATCAGTTCTTTTCTTTTTAATTTTGCATAAATGCTCCAAGTAATTGGATTATGCTCATGTATAATCCGAGGCAACGTACATAATTTTTTAGAAGTTGCTTCGTCGTTGTCACTCCTGTACAAGAAGCTTTACGTAGGGAGAAGGTAACATGGCTCTCTACTTTGAGAGATTATATCATTTAATTAAAATAAAATATAATAAGTTTCTTACTTGGACGATTATTTCAGTTCTTCTTGTATAGATATACCTGTGTCACTAAAGCTGGTGAAGTGTCTGGGGTTTAGTACATACTAGAGACTGTACTTTTTCTTGGACAAAGGTTGTGCTGGGAGGTGATTTGTCCTAAATCACGCTCAACCACCAGATCCCCCCCTTTTTTTGGGTACCCACTTTATAGAAGCTGGGTGAGCCCCATGATGGTCCTAAAACCAATGGAATTCATCTCCATCTAACAGATTAAATAAAATTCTTGCCACTGAGCCATTCCGCTCCCATATATATGTATGTATACATATATATTTTAATTTTCAATACTGTTAATACCAATACTGTTAAAGGATCGAATTAGCCAGATCCTTCTATATTTAAAAAAAAATATTGATAACTATTTAGTTTAAAAAATTGGTTAAATCTGGGGCTGGAAAGTGATATACGATCAAACGGGCCGAAAGAAGGGAACAACTTAATAGAGCAGTGATTAAAGAGAATCCAAGAGAGGAAGGAAAAAATGGACCGAGATAGGAAAGGGATATCATTTAGTGGAAGAATAGAATATGATAACCATTAGCCATAACAAGGCACACCAACTGAACATTAAACATAAATCATGAAGGCACTGGCATTATCGCCCTTAGCTAATTGCTGAGGCCGTGGTTAGGTACCTCACCTGCATCATCCCTTAGACTACAATCCTACCATTGCTGCAATTATCTCGTGTTTTTTTTGTTGATTTATTTATTTTTTCACTTTTAATTACTTAGAGGTAATAATAAAAAATATTAGCAGTAATCTTCGCTCAAGTACTAGAACATAAAAAAAGAACTTCCCCATAGGTCTATTTCTTTCTGAATTGAACTAAACATAAAATGCATTTTTTACGTGTTGTAAAACCTCCAGTCTGAGTTTATTTTAGGCTGTAATCAAATTCATTCCAGATTGTTCTTAGATAACTAAAACAAAACATAAAGCTATATGATGAATATAAACGTATAAGAATAAATACAAAAACAGATAATTTATTTTATTTTATTTGTTATTGATTGCATTAATTTTTAAATATTTTTATTTGAAAAGAAAAGATATGTCCAGGACCGCGACTCGAACCAGGTCACTAGCCAGGAGCTCTACCAATTGAGCTATCCTGGTTCGCCTCTCGGTCATAGACATTCCTTTCTTTTCTTCCCGGGTTCGAGTACCGGTCCTGGAAATATCTTTTCTATTCAAAAAAAATATTTAAAAATTAATACAATCAATAACAAATAAATTACAATAATATATATGAAGTAAGTGAACAAGATCCAAATTAAAATATTGTTCAAAGAACATTCTTCCCCTCGCGCGGGGACATGGGATCAGTGAAAAGAAAGGATATGTCTATGATCGAGAGGCGAACCAGGATAGATCAATTGGCAGAGCTCCAGGCTAACGACCTGGGCGACCCGAGTTCGAGTCCCGGTCCTGGGCATATCTTTTCTTTTCAAATAAAAATATACAAAAAAATATAATAAATGCAGGTAATGAACTTGGGCTCAAAGTAAATTCGGATAATATAAAGTATAACCGAAAAGGCGTTGATTTGAGTGATAATGCTGCAGGAGGAAATAAGCTTGAACATATCGATTCCTTTAACATATCGATTCCTTGAAAGTTTTTTAATTTTTATTGTATTTTTACAATTTTCGTATTACACAATATCCTCTATTCACTATAGACATAGTTAGATTCTGTTTTAGTGAAAAGAAAAAAATTATAATTAAAATAATTATACCAACAAGATACTTCCAAAGAAAAAATATTTAATTGTTATTTTTATTATAGTTTAGGGCTTTATTGACAACGGAGGGAAAAAATGCTGGAGGATGGGACCCGAAGCGGGCCAAAGAAGCTGGAGGTATGTCCCATTTCCTAAGGGCATCTCCTCCTCAGTCAAGTCAAATCATAAATTCCGTTTTAATGGTCTCTATCGCTAATCACAATCGGATTCCTTTCAAATTCGAAACATAAATAAAATTGAAATTTTATAAAAGAAATTTCCAAAATAAATTAATATTCTCCATGGCTACGTTTATTTTATTTCGATTTATAAAATGTCATCTCTATATATTTACATCAGGGATAATGTGGCGTATTAAAATTGTATGAACCAGATTAAAATTTATCACTTTGTCATTAAAAAATATCATTCTTTATATTCCAAATTTTGCATATTTTAATATTTTAGAGCATTAAAGAGCGGGGAAGCTCAGTGTGTAGAATACTGATGGCTCTGAATTTAAGCCAGCTGTATTATATACATTATTTAATCTGTTAACAGCCATAGCGGGCTCACCCAGCCTCAATGAAGTATAAAAAAAAATCTGGCTCGGACAAATCACCTCACTGTACAACCGTTGGCCTAGAAACAGTACAGTCCCTACAATGTAATGAACGCAAGACCTTTCATGGGTTGTGGTGGTACATTTTTTCCTAGTCTCCTAGTTCAATATAGGCTACAACAGATTTATATTGCATAGGAAAATCTATTTGAAATTTTAATATAACTAGCTTTTGCACACGGCTTCGCTCCCGTGGAATTAGCTCTTCCATATAAATTTTCCTGATAGATCGTTTTAAATAAATAGTTTAATTTTTTTTAACTATAAGTTACTCGTACATGATGTCTCAAAACTGGCAATCTTTGAGCCCCCATTATATTAAGGGGGAAACCTTTGGGAGTGGAATTGTCCAAATTCCTTTCTTAGTGCTCATTTAAGCTGTACAAAGAACCTATCTGCGAATTTCAAGATGCTAAGTTCAGTGGTGACTGCTGGGTGTGTTAGTCAATCAGGTTACAGTTTTATATTAACTTCGCCTGTGTGGTGTGTTGATAAAAAGTAGTCTATGTCCTTCCCCAGGCTTGAGATTATCCATATCAAATTTCATCACAGACAAATCAGCACAGTTCGTGTTAGTAAAGGATTAGTATGTAATGTTATTGGATTTATTGAAAAGGATTACTTAGTATAACGGTTTCACTTGTCGTACGGCAGCAGCGAGAAGTGAAATATATTACTTTATTTGTTTTGTTATATATGTAGATTTTGCGAGTAAGAAACACGTGAGCAAGCATACTAACTTTGTCCACCTTTTTCACCCACTTAGGGGTAGAATTTCGGAAAATCCTTTCTTATCGGATGCCTACGTCATACAAACAACACACCCTAAAAGTTTAAGGTCTCTACGATTAGCGGTTTAGGCTGTGCGTTGATGCCTAAGTCAGTCATTCAGAACAAAGCATTTTATAAGTATAGATTATATATATAAAAAAAAAGCTAATTTATAGGTAATACTGTAAATTCCTAAATATTATATTCCGGCGATTAAAAATCGCGGAGCATTTAAAATTTTTAAAAAATCTATTATAATTTTGGCATCCTGTTATTGAAAGATTTTTTTGTAGATAAGAAAATTATATTGATAATATAAAACGGCAACCCTGACGTCATAGGGAAGTCGTAAAAACGGATATAAAGAAAGTTGGAGCAGAAATAGCTATAGGATGGAATGTCCGACATAAAATATCGCTTAATTGACCATAAAAAATTTACAAAGGCGCCGAATGCGCCGTAAACTTGGAACGTTATTAATAATTGGGTCAGTGGGACTGGACCAAGTTAATTGGAATCGTTAATTGAATCCCTGATTGTCAATTCAATTGTCTTTTGCGAGGTATCGTAACGAATTCAAAAGATGAGCTTGCTTTGTCAAGTCGCTGCTGCAAGGTCCTAGGACAAGAGCGAATGTCGAGACGAATCGAAGTCAAGGGTTATGCTTGTATTATTTGTGATTAAGTATTAACGAAGTTGAATCTATACATGGTACTATTGGTAGTTCATAGATAAATTATAGAATACAATATTAAGCTCAATTAGCTTAAATCAGGGTGCATATTATAAGACTATAACTACAATAAGACGATAACTTTCATTAATTACAAGTTATATAGATTTATTTTTTTTATTTATTATTCTTGTATGCTACATTTGCACCTGCGCAGAATTGCATCTAGAAAATTCGATTTCAATATATTTTCTTGTCGATTTGCATGAAAATATTTCAACTTATATATGTTTTCTGAGCAGGTCTCTAGGCCATTGTATTTTTAATCTCTTCATAGGAAGTCTGGAATGTTGTTTTATAAAAATGTATCAGACAATAATATTTCGCCTTGCTAATCCCCTAGTGGAAGACGAGGTAACTCAGCGGTATAGTGCTCAGTTGTGCTGAACATACTGGATTTAAATCCGCCTGTGGTAGATTTTATTTAATATTTTAACAACCGGGGATGGATTCTTTTGATCTTGAAGTACTTGAACCAAGTATTTCTTCATGAGTTGTAGTGGTACAGGTTTTTCATAGGAAGTCTAGAAAGCAGAGAGAAGGAAAGAGAAAAAACGAGAGGATATTGGTGATGTGTTAACTGGAACGTTGTGTATTCGCTGTGAATATATGATTTTACAGTGAAAATGTTCATGTCGTGTACAGTATAGTTCGAAACAAACCAAGGTGCATTAACAATGTTTCTTAGAATTTTGGAGTGTGTTGTTTGTGCCTTGTGAATATAGATGTGTATTCTTGGCCCACATGCCCAAATAGGTCTTAGTCAGGTGTATATTAGTCGTCAAATGAAGATCTTTAGTTCAGAACATATGATAGTTATTTGTAGTCAGTTCTTGTCTTTTCAATTTTGTATGTTTTATAAAAATACTTTCTAACCGATTCTCACCTATTAAAGTGAATCTTGGACTCTAACCAAAAACCCCAAGACCCAACACCAAGCCATGGAGATGAGATACATAAGAAAAATGGAAAGGAAGAACAGAAGAGACCGTGTGTGAAACGTAACAATACGGTCAAATGTGGGACCTCGGCCAGCTGGGGATATTATCGAGGAGCATAAGCTGAGATGGTTCGGCCATGTTTCCAGAATAGCGGAAAACAGAGTGGCGAAGGCCGTATATGACACAAAGGTGGAAGGTATGATACCAAAAGGAAGACTTGGGAAGGCGCAATCCAGGAGGCCTTTGACAGAAGAGGTTTGGAATGGAGAAGGAGAAGACGACTAGTACAGGAGAGGGATTCATGGATGAAACTCTACAGAAAGGATCCTCACACCGTTGGCGGTAGAAGAGGAGAAGACTAAGTAAAATAAATAAATAACTTTGTATATTCTATGTAAGTCTATTGTTCACAAGTATAGTACGTGGTAATGTGAACAGTTTTTAGAAGGTACAAAAGCATTTTTACAACTCTGACTATATGTTACAAACCTAGCCACACAAAGATCAACATTAGAAAGAATTATAATATTCCAGAATAAATCTTTGGCTTGGTTCTAAAAGGGCCAAAGTCAAAAATGCCAAAAGAGCCCATGTCAACTTAAAGAAATGAATGAGAAAACACAAGCAATGACATTGGCTCACATTATAATCGAAATACAACCTATTTTTGTTTGTTATTAGACATTGGCCTTTTTAGAATTAAAGAATTACTCAATTGGAAACTATTGATATATTAAAAAAAAACCTGTAGCACTACAACCCGTGAACGGGTCTAGGATTAAGTACATGGTAGAGACTGTAGTGTTTCATGGACAACGGTTCTGCTAGGAGGTGACTTGTCATGCTCAACTGCCAGATTTTCCCCCTTATTTTGGGTACCCTATTTTTATAATATTTTATAGAGGCTGGGTGGGCCCCAGGAGGTTCCTAGATCCTATATGATCCATCTCCCGCTGCCTAAACAAAAATCATGGCCTGCAACGAGATTTGAACAAGGATTTCCGGCATGGCCACTCAGTGCTCTACCACTGAGCCACTCCGCTCCTTCAAACTTTTGATATAAATAACACAAAATTTGAAAAAAATGGACATTGGCCCTTTTAGAACAAGCCAAAGAAATATTAATATAAAAAATAAAAACTCAAAAGATCCATAAAATATCTGTTAAGACATGAGCGGGAAATTCCCAAACAAAAATCTCATATCACTCTTCCCCCGCATAAGGTAGGGGGAGTATGAAATTCTTTATCAATGTCCTTTATTAAGATTTTCTCTTAATCATATTTAATGTACGTATGTAAAAATAAGTTCAAAAGAAACATAAAATACTTGTTAATGCATTAATGGAAAAATTCCAACCAAGAAGCCTTAAGTCTCTAAACTAAAAACAGGAAACATTTGTAAATATTACAGGAAACGAAAATACTTGTCAATATTCAGGCATTTTCTGGACAAAAAGTGAATAATAGAGTAAAAACAAAAACAAAAACGCATAAAGCACATCCAAATCTCAAATTGCAGCGAGACTAACCAGAGGAACATCCCACCACTTCAAGGCCAAAGCCATACTATTTGGATGCTGATTTTGTTTTAATTTTAAGATTACTTTTTCTTGAAGATGCCTGGATAGGAATAATAATGACATTTGTTTCCAGTTTTTAGTTTAGAGACTTAAGCCTTCTTGATTTTAATTTTTCTACTAATGTCTTGACATGTTAATTATTTTACAGCATTCCAAAATAAGTGATCTTTTAGTAATACTTGACGATCTACACAAAGTTTTGAATTTGATTCATAATCACAGGCTATGTCATCTATTTGTAGTTGAACAGGTGTACGAAGAAGTCATCTGTTGAGTGAATCAAGTCATACTAATATTGTAAATGGTAAAGTTTGTATGTGTGTTAGTCTCTTTTCACGCAAAAACTACTTAACGGGCTTGGATGAAACTTTACAGTAATATACTTTATACATCAGAATAACACATAGTCTAGAGCAAGGGCGGATTTAGGGGAGGGGCACGGGGGCACGTGCCCCCTCAGACAGTTTTTTGTGTACTGTGGAGAATCCATTATAGTAAATAATTAAAGGCAAATCACATGATCATAGTTGTTAAAATAACAGGAAGAACATGAGTGAAACTATTGTTTTGATATCCTACTAATATTATAAATGCGAAAGTTTACAATTTACAACGATTTTGTGTAATTTGGTCATAATATAACAATCAATATCAAGTAATTCGGATAAAATTCTGCCCTCTGAGTAGCTTGCTCACATGTTTCTTACTCGCAAAATCTACATACATCTGATCCTTTTAGTTTTAATTTCTCGCTGCTGCCGAACGACGAGTGAAATCATTATACTAAGTAATCCTTTTCAATAAATTAAATCACATACTAATCCTTTACTGACACGAACAGCGGTAAACTTCTGTCCGTCCCGTTTATAAATCAGTGCCAATGTATGTTTCACAGCTGTGCTGATTCGTTTGTGACGAAATTTGATATGGATAATCTCAAGCCTGGAGAAGAACATAGTCTACTTTTTATCAACACACACACAGGCGAAGTTTATATAAAACTGTAACGTGATTGACTAACAAACCCAGTGGTCAACGCACAGCAGATATCACTGAACTTAGCATCATGAAATTTCCAGATAGGTTCTTTGGATAATTTAAGAAAGAAACTTGGATAATTCCGGCCAAAAGGATTTCCCCCTTGATATAATAGGGGTTCAAAGATTGTATGGAAGCCGTCAGTTTTGAAGTTAGACATCTGAAATTTTGGATGTACGAGTAACTTATAGTTAAAAAAAATTAAATTATTTATTTAAAATGGTCTGCCACGAAACTTTATGTGGCAGACCAAATTCCACGCGAGCGAAGCCGCAGGCAAAAGCTAGTATATTCTATATGATTAATATAGGAAATTTAATAGTTACGGATATGTTTATTTATTAATTGATTTAATAACTAAATAACTAATAATAATAATAAAAATAATAGATCGATGGGAAATATACGGGATGAGAAGACTGAAGCGAGGCAAACACCTGGCTGACCCCAGAGCATCAATACTTCTAACGGGACACTAGTCCATCAACCCTCAGCTCCCTAGTCTCTCGTACCCTACCTCTATAATTTCATATATATTATATAATACATGATAAAAATTATTTATAGATATTTTTATAACTACACAATAAATATATATGTCTATACTAAGATGATTTTGAGCCCAATCGGTAATGTTTTCCGACGGTCAGCGACACCATTTTTTTCTCTATCAATGAAGATGTTTACCATTAACCAATACCGTAATTTAAAAAAAAATTATTTGTAATAAAATTAAAATTAAAATATTGTAAGATGGTTCTTTGGACGGAAAAATATTTCAAAATGTTGGGTCATTTCGTATAAAACGTCCGTTTTCAAAAGAACGGTTATTTAGTAACATGACTTTATGAAATCAAAACAATTTTATTCAAAATTTTACCCTCGTTTCCTCTAAATTTTTCCAATGCTTTATTAAATGTTCTACCCAACTTCGTAAACAAGCTCGTTTAGATCGTTGACTGTGTGTCGTGAAGAAATGACGCCTGTAAAGTATAGGTCCCTTCCGATTAACCAATGGAGGTTTTTTGTTCATAAGTTATTGTTGCATTATGTCAATATTCCAGCAGTACGATGTGGATGTGATGGTTTCCCATCTGGATAAAAGGGAGAAATGAATTATTTATGAATTAATCTGGGGCGCCAGCTGAAAATTTTTCAAACCAACGGCGAATAATCCGTTCGTTACAACACCCTTCTCCAAACGTGGTGGTAATGTTTCTTGCAGCTTGGACTAGCTTCCGTCCAAGTTAAAACTCATAATTTTTTTTTTTTAAATACTGGAAAATCGCGTATATCCATCGTTATGTTTAAAGGCATACTAATCAATGTCCAAAAAAGAGAGGATTAATAAAACCTATAATTGAACAACCGCATCCCTTCATTCTACTCTATGGTTTAGAACTTAAGACTGGCCAAAAAGCCTGTGATTAACAAAATGATGGGATCAAAAAAGTGGTTTTTGCGAAGTATAATAGGAAAAACAAGAAAGGACTGGATAAGGAAAGAAGTCGTCAGGGAAGAATAAAAAATGGAGTCACTGAAGAAAGAAGAGGAAGCTTGCCAAATGGTTGGTTCGGACATGTGTCGTAGCTCAATTTGGACATTTTAATTTGACATATATGTGAAATTTGTCCTCTGATACATTCGTGATTTTTATCGTATAAGACCAACTATTTACTTAAATAATATGCCATTCAAAATACAAGTTTATATTATTTTTATTTCGTATATTTAGAGATAGAGTATCTTTGGTGAATATGACTCGGTATAACTTACTGGCTGACAAAACGTTAGTTATTCAAGTACTGTAATTTAAAATACTTAAATTATATTTTTAATATATATACAGTAGGATAACAATAATGTTTGTTTTATTTCTTGAAATTATGCTATAAGGAGTTTCTTGATAAATTCCTTAGTATAAGTAGATCAATATTTATATTAACTTTTATTATTAATAATTATTTTAATAAGGCATCATAATACAGTAATTTATTAAATTGAATCATTACTGTTTTTCTAACATAATGCCAATTGAAAAGATGTTTTCGGTTTGGGTGTGAAACTTAACCGCTATCTGAGAAGATTGTACAACGTCTTTAGGTGTTTCAAAATAAGCTATTGCGTAGAAATGTTGGTCAAAAGAAGGAAGAGTTTATTGCAGAATATGGGTTACTGGAAAATTCGCTATGGCAGAGAATGTACCCGGTCAATATAATAGGGATAGCAGATATGTGCGTGAAATGTTGTAAGCAACGAAGGAATTCCTAAAAATTAAAAAAGAGCTGAGTAGACCGGTAAACGTTGGAGCAATAGACCGAGGCGTAGGTGGGAAGATTGCATCAAGGGTGAACTTATAGATATGGTCTCTGAAGGTAATTCTGTGGACGGAATTGAGAGTAACGGCAT